>OZ010596.1:41240773-41308273 GCA_963932145.1 Acanthosepion lycidas | reverse complement strand
ATATATATATATATACATACTATATATATATATATATACATACTATATATATATATATATATATACATACTATATATACATACTATATATATATATATATATACTATATATATATATATATACATACTATATATATATATATATATATATATATATACTATATATATATATACATACATATATATATATATACATATATATATATATATATATACATATACATACATATATATATATACATACTATATATATATATATACATATACATACTATATATATATATACATACTATATATCTATATATATATACATACTATATATATATATATATATAATATATAAATATACATACTATATATATATATATATATACATACTATATATATATACATACTATATATATATACATACTATATATATATATATATACATACTATATATATACACACATATATATATATATACATACTATATATATATATACATACTATATATATATATACATACTATATATATACATATATATATATACATACTATATATATATATATATAGTATATATATATATATATAGTATGTTTATATATATATATATAGTATAGTATATATATATATGTATATATACATCCTATATATATATACATACATACTATATATATATATATACATACATACTATATATATATATACATACTATATATATATATATATATACATACTATATATATATATATACATACTATATATATATACATACTATATATATATATATACTATATATATATATACTATATATATATATATATATACACTATATATATATATATACATACTATATATATATATACTATATATATATACATACTATATACATATATATATACTATATATATATATACATACTATATATATATATATATACATAATATATATATACTATATATAAATATATATATATACATAGATATATATATATATATACTATATATATATATATACATACTATTTATATATATATACTATATATATATATATATACACATACTATATATATATATATACATACTATATATATATATATATACATACTATTTATATATATATACTATATATATATATATACACATACTATATATTTAATATATATACACACATACTATATATATATATATATACACATACTATATATATATATATACATACTATATATATATATACATACTATATATATATACATACTATATATATATACATACTATATATACATATATATATATACATACTATATATATATATACATACTATATATATATACATACTATATATATACATATATATATATACATACTATATATATATACATACTACATATATACATATATATATATACATACTATATATATATACATACTATATATATACATATATATACATACTATATATATATACATACTATATATATATATATACATAATATATATATACATATATATATACAATACTATATATATACATATATAATACATACTATATATATATACATACTATATATATATATACATAATATATACATACATATATACATACTATATATATACATACTATATATATATATACATAATATATATATACATATATATATATACATAATATATATATACACATATATATATACATACTATATATATATATATACATACTATATATATATATATATATACATACTATATATATATATATACATATATATATATACATACTATATTATATATACATAGTATATATATATATATATATATATATATACTATATAACATACTATATATATATATACTATATATATATATACATACTATATATATATATATACTATATATATATATATATATATATATACATACTATATATATATTAAATATATATATATATATATACTATATATATATATATTAAATATATATATATATACTATATGTATATATATTAAATATATATATATATATACTATATGTATATATATTAAATATATATATATATACTATATGTATATATATTAAATATATATATATATACTATATGTATATATATTAAATATATACATATATATATACTATATATATATACTATATATATATATATACTATATATATATATATATACTATATATATATATATAGTATATATATATATAGTATATATATATACTATATATATATATACTACATATATATATACAACATATATATACTATATATATATATATATACTATATATATATACACTATATATATATACTATATATATATACTATATATATATATATACTATATATATATACTATATATATACTATATATATATATATATACTATATATATATACTATATATATATTATATATATATATACTATATATATATATATATATTATATATATATACACTATATATATATATATACTATATATATATACTCTCTCTCTATATATACTATATAAATATATGTACTATATATACTATATATATACTATATATATACATATACTTTATATATATACTATATATATATACTATATATATATATATACACTATGTATATATATATATATATTATATATACTATATATATATACTATATATATATATATATACTATATATATATATATATTATATATATATACTATATATATATACTATATATATATACACTATATATACTATATATATATATTATATATATATATATATTATATATATACTATATATATATATTATATATATATATATACTATATATATATATATATTATATATATATACTATATGTATATATATATATATACTATATATATATTATATATATATATACTATATGTATATATATATACTATATATATACTATATATATATATATACTATATATATATACTATATATATATATATATATACTATGTATGTATATATATATAGATATATATACTATGTATGGATATATATATATATAGATATATATACTATGTATATATATATATAGATATATATACTATGTATGGATATATATATATATATATATATATATATATACTATGTATGTATGTATATATATATATATACTATGCATGTATATATATATATATATATACTATGTATGTATATATATATATATATACTATGCATGTATGTATATATATATATATATATATATATATATACTATGTATGTATATATATATATATATATATATAAACTATGTATACATATATATATACACTATGTATATATATATATATACCCTATGTATATATATATATACTATGTATGTATATATATATATATATATTATGTATATATACATATATATACTATGTATAAAAATGTATATTTATATGTATATATATATATACACTATGTATTTACATAGTATATATATATATATATATACTATGTATATATATTATATATATATATATTATGTATATATACATATATATACTATGTATAAAAATGTATATTTATATGTATATATATATATATATACTATGTATTTACATAGTATATATATACATATATATACTATGTATATATATTATATATATATATATACTATGTATATACTATGTATATATATATATATATACTATGTATATATATATATATACTATGTATATATATATTTACATACTATGTATATATATATATATATATATATATACATACTATGTATATATATATATATATATATATATATATATATACATACTATGTATATATATATATATATATATATATATATATACATACTATGTATATATCTATATATATATATACTATATATATATACTATGTATATATATATATATATACACTATATATATATACTATGTATATATATATATATACTATATATATATACTATGTATATATATATATATATATACTATATATATATACTATGCATATATATATATACTATATGTATATATATATATATACTATATATATATAGTATGTATATATATATATATATATACTATATATATATACTATGTATATATATATATATATATATACTATATATATATACTATGTATATATATATATATATATATACTATATATATATACTATGTATATATATATATATATATATATACTATATATATATAGTATGTATATATATATATATATATATATATACTATATATATACTATATATATATACTATGTATATATATATATATACTATGTATATATATATATATACTATATATATATACTTTGTATATATATATATATATATATACTATATATATATACTATGTATATATATATATATATATACTATATATATATACTATGTATATATATATATATATATATATACTATATGTATATATATATATATATACTATATATATATACTCTGTATATATATATATATATATATATATACACTATATATATATACTATATATATATATATATATATATATATATATATATATATATATATATGTATATATATATATATACTATGTATATATATATAGTATATATATATATACTATATACAGTAATTTCCATAGAAAATATTTGTCTTTGCACGAGATTCATGGAAGATTGAATTTTATAAACAGTAAATTCGATCTTGCCTACTGAACGATCCTTGTTGGCCGAGCGGTCAAGGCACATCAGCATAAATGACGGTTCCGTATAGGATGCAGGTTCAAATCCTGTACAAGGACGATTATTTTCTATGAAAATTTCTCGGATATTCAGGCCGGTAAATGTTATTTAATACTGTTTATTATAAACAGAGCATTTACTTAAATACTTGTATCTATAAAAAGAACGTTAAACATAAAAATGTCTTTAATAAATAAATTGTCAGACTTTGTCCATTTCGTAATATATGACGTCATTTGTTTACATTCGATACACCATGAGCAGTTATGAATGTACGAGATTCAAGGAAGATTGAAGTTTATAAACAGTAAATTCGACCTTGCCTACTGAACGATCCTTGGTGGCCGAGCAGTCAAGGTACGTTAGCGTAAATGACGTTTCCCTATAGGATGCAGGTTCGAATCCTGTCCAAGGATGAATATTTGCTATGAAAATTTCTCGGACATTCAGGCCGGTAAATGTTATTTAATACTGTTTATTTTAAAAATTATAAAATATATATATTATACATGTTTATTATAAAAATTACAAAATATATATACTGTATACAATATATATATATATTTTTATATATATATATATATATATATATATATATATATATATATGTATACTGTATACTATATATATATATACTCTATATACATATATATATATATTTTGTATACTATATATATATTCTGTATACTATATATATATATATATATATATATACTGTATACTAAATATATATATATATATATATATATATATGCATACTGTATACTAAATATATATATATATATATATATATATATATATATATATATATATTAATTGATTCATCGAGTCTGATAGAAACCTCAACCGAATGCAGAAAGCACTGGATGGCCGTTTCGTCCTATATTTGGGACTCATCAGCAGTGCGCATCCACTACCGAGGGAATCAAAACCCCGACGGTTAGGTTGGCAAGCGAACACCAAACCAACTGCTCCACCGGGCCTCGGTGACGAAGAGATTTCAAATCAGCCTCAATGTAGCGCCGCTCACTCCCATATTCCGTGCTGGAACTCAACTGAAATTCTCTCTAACCATAGGACTGAGCCCCCTGGAGCCACGACTACTCCCACCAAGCCGCTCCAACTGGAGTATTAGAAGCTGGTATACATATATGTATACTGTATACTATATATATATATATATATACTATATACATACATATATGTATTTGTATACTGTATACTATATATATATATATATATATACACTGTATACTATATATACACTATATACATATATACATATATATATATATATATACTACATATATATATATATATATATATATATATATATATATATACTACATATATATATATATATATATATATATATATATACTATATACATACATATATATATATATATACTATTATATATATATATATATATATATATATATATATATATATATATATATATACTACATATATATATATATATATATATATACTAAACTCTTTTGTTGTTTTTCTAAAATGTGCTGCTACTTTAATTATGAGGGCAAGTAGGAAAAATAAGATGTCCATGATCACTTAAAATTAAATTACATTAACCTTTAGCAAGCTGCATTCTTAATATTACTTCCCTTTCCACTTTATTCTTGTTCATGGCCTTACTGTTAATTTTACTCAAAGTTGTTTGCTGTTGCCATAGCAGGATATGACAACACAACTATGAAATTCAAACACTATTGTTCCGGGATCAGTCACCTTCAGTGGTAGAATAAACTTTTTGTAAAGCAAATGAAGTCATATACAGACTAATAAAACTTAAATGATTTTCTGATTCCACTTTATATTAAGGTCCCACTACGAGTAAGGTAATCACCAAAAAACTCAGTTACTATAAATAAAATAACATCATCTGTTGAATTATTTCTTAAGTATTATTAAGAGAAATGTTCATAAGATAGGGATTTGCTTAGCTTATTGATGCCTTTGGAAAAAATATGAATTCACGTTTTCTCCCCAAATAAATAGACTGGGCTAGCTTGCCTTGTGTGGTAGCCAGTCAAAGAGAAGGAAAACACTGAATTCAAATCTGAAAAAGACTATTTCTCTCATGGCTCTGTGAAAGATCTACTTTTGTGAAACGTATTTTAAAAATATTTCATCATTTGTTTATTAAATTATTATTTTATGTTTTATTTCTCTGTCGAAAAGGAATTAAAAATTGTTTTTGGAAAAAACTAATAATGTGGGTGCTGCAGTGGATAAAGTGGGTGCTGCTTTCACTTTAAGCTCAGATTTCTGAACTAATGTTCAGTTATAGGTCTTTAACATTAGATGAGTATATTTGCACAAACACAGCACGAAAAATAAACAAACTCTGAACCACCCTGACAACTGTAAAGTTTTCCTTTTGTGTAATTACAGAACGTTTGCAATTTTTACTGCAAATATTGCATTGTAGTTGGTTTATGTTTTGATAATTTTGTAAATTTTTTATAAATTTTTGAATAAAATGATTTCTTTTCAAATTTATTTCTTTATAAAAGGTAAATAATAAATTTATCGGTTCACTTATTTTTATGATCATGTAAATAAACATTACTGAGGGAGTCAAAAGTGTATACAGTAATTAATAGCAGTGTCCTTTTGACATACTTTTTTGTGTGTAAGAAGGTTGAATATTGATGACAAATTTGTCAATAAAAACAACACTTAATTGTAATTCATTCATTTTTTGGTTGTTAACAATAAATTCATCATCTTTTTTTAAACTCAGCTTGTGCCACCTGTCTTTGTTGTGTGGCCATAAATTTAAATGTTACCTTAAACATTTGTTTGAATTAATTTTTTTCATAGGGCAAATAAATAAAAAATCCTATACCATCCTATACCATGTCTCTTCAGGATAATGATGCCTCTACACAATTTCTCCTGTTGTTACTCATTAACCATTACATCAAGGCACCCTCATGCTCAGTAGATAGACCCATTGATTTTTATGTAGGTACCTCCACTTGCTCACTGAAAAAACAGGCCCCAAACTTAATAAAAACAAAGCTGTATCGTCAAAATGTTTATGTCATTATTAAGAGGAAAGAAAGACTAAAGTATTTTATTTATTTATTAAATTTTCCTAGTATGTTCAAAATTTTGGTTAAAAATCTTGTTTTTTTTATTGTGTCAGTTGTCAACGTAATAATTTATGATTAGTGTTTTTATGCATTTTTTCCAGGTGAAAGACATTGATTTGGAAATTCTTAAAAAAATCAAATAATTGTCGGATTTTAATGAAACTTTCAGGACTTAATCACAAATGAATGAAATTATTTTTGAAATTTTATTTTTAGAAATTTTTTTTTTTAGATATTACTCCCCACCCCAGCTTAATTTCATGAAATTTTGACAAATTAAATTGCAATCTCAAAATTTGTTCTATTAGTTAAAAGCAGGAATCCTTGAATTTAAATCATCAGTTTTTTGTTTTTGTAAAACAGAACAGTAACACCCAGTTACTAAAATTCTGCTCCGAATGGTAAAATAAAAAATGCAATAAAAATATGACACTATTTAATTAGTAAAGCTTTTAACTGTTTTTATAAATAAGATTTAAGGACACTATTGTCCTAAGGAAAAAAAATTTCGATGAATAAATTAATGAATTTTTTTTTTTACAAGAATTATTTTCATTTTTAAAAAATTTTAAATTATAATAATTTAAAATAAATCGTTTAAAATTCTGCATTACATCAATCTGGTTAGGTGAAAGTGAAAACTATATTTACGAATCAAAAATTGAAAAATTTAATAAAAGTTGTTTACTTCTCAATATTTTAAAAATAATTCTTAATTTTTTTTAGCGTAAAAAAACCCTTCTCATTAATATTTTCATAAGTATGGCTGTCTGTCACGTGTTGTAAGAGTTATCCTCCTTGAAAAATCTGTCCGTCTGCAATTCTTTCATTTTTGTGTTTTATCATGTTATGTATCAACAGGCTTTTTGCAAATCATCCCTTCAAAAATTTAAACTTTAAAATAATTTTTATATTTTTAATTTCTAATTCACTAAATATTTTTATTTATTTTAGTGTGGGTTATAGTTCAAGTAACCTGGAGATGAAACCTAATATAATTCTACTAAAAAATAATTTTTACTTTAAATCAAACTTTTCTTATTCAATTTCTATTTGAAATTCTTATTTTTTAATTTGCATGTTATTATGAAATTCCCTTTCTATTATTTTTATTTAACTACTATTTCATAAAACTGTTTTTTGTTAGTAGTTTTTTTAATTTTTTTTACTGTTTTTAAACTTTATTCTTTTTCGTGAGGGTTATTTTGATAAAAAAAGGTAAGGCTATGAAGCCAAAGTAACTAAAATTCAATAAAATATTAGATAATTGCTGGAAATTATGTTAATTTTTTTAAAAAATTACTAGGTAATTAAAAACCAAAACGTTCACTTAGATTTTGTAAAATTTGTCAATTTCTGGTCAACCATACTTAGCTTTCAGCACCTTTGGCTGCCAATCAATCGATTAAAGACGTCAGAAAAAATTAGTTAAGAAATGCAAGTATACTATGTTTTATGCTATAAGCTAAGCAATATCTATTTCAAATCAGATTAATTTAACTTTAAATTTGCTAATTTTCCTCAAATAACGTGTCACAAACAAATATATATATATATATTATTTTTGGAAGATTTTTAAAACCGAGAATTAACTTTTGTTTACAAATCTGTCAAAATGGTCGATATTTATCGATTTTCTGGAAGTGACCAAAAAGTTGAGATTTCAATCAATATAATTTCTATTTGAAATACTCCACAGTGTATTTTGCTCACTGGAAATAGTAAATTTAATCATCCAGCTTTCAATTAAAGCTAAAAAGAAAGCTTCAAGAATGCTTTTTCATTTTTAAAAATTCATTTTTTAAACCTTAGGTTTGAAAAATTTATTGGAGGTGACTACTTTATATGACATTACTTATGGAAAAACTTTAATCAGTGTTTTCAATAAGTAATGATTAAATTTTTCTCACACTCATCCTTTATGAACATTTCCTTCTTCTATGTGCAGTATCCCTTTTAGGGCGTAGGTGATTATGGCTTTCCACAGTTTTTTGCTTGTAGTCTTTGCGAAGCTTCACAGATCCCGATTCGCCATCGATTCGCGTAAGAAACTCATCAAGTAGGTGTTTGCGGATTTTCCCCATATTTCTCTTGTTCACGATATGTTCTCCGTTGCCGTGGGTCTACCATATTTTTAAATCAACAATAAAAATCTTACCCCCCCAAAAAAAAAACAAAACAAAAAAAACTTTGAAAGCGCAATTGATTTTAAAGAGAATAATAATTTTTTCTAAAATACTTACCAGTTTGTTTTGTTTTCACTTCCTGGATATGCATGAAATTGTAAAAAAAGTTAAAAGTCAATATTTCTGAAGAAATATTTTTTTGTTTTCCAACTTGAGAGGGAAAAAAGTCAATTTGTTGGGATTGAACCCCATTCAATGGAATAGGAAAAGAAAAATTTTTCAGCTACGAACAATTTGATACATTTTTTTTCAACTAGCTAGAGAAGTACCGACATTTTTTTTAGCCCTCATTCCACAAAAAAAATATTTACAAATACCCGCAAAATCGCTGAAAATAATGATGATGATGATAATAACAATAATAAATGAATGAAATCAATAGAGATTCATTTTTGTTCTTATTCTACATTTTTATGAAGGCAAAATCGCACAAGAAGATATACGTTGTAGTTTTTTTTTTAGAGTTTCACTTTCATGAGTTTAAAACTAAAAAGTAAAAACCAAACAAAACCAAAAAAAAAAAAAAAAAAATAGAGAAAATGATTGATTACCTAAAATTAATTTTATTTTTAAAAATGAAAAATCGTTCTTGAAGCTTTCTTTTTAACTTTAATTCAAAAATAAATTTAAAACCCAAAAAGCAAAATATTTTCTTTGGTTCAACAAAAAAACCGAATTTATATCGATTGGAAAACTTTTATTTTGTTTTTATTTTATCGATTAAAAATCTAGCAAAAATACTTTTATTTTCAAAGGTTATTTGAGGAAAATTAGAAAATAATGATTATTTTGTCCGAAAATTTTAGCGACTAAAATTTACACAGAATTTCAAAATAGTTTTAAAAATAAAATTACATTTTAATTTTTAAGACTCTTTCTTTAGTTTTTATTTTACAATCATTAATTAACACCTGAAATGAAAAATAAACCTTATTTTTTAAAATTCAATAAACGTCTTGACTTGATTTGTTTAAAAATAAAATATTTAAAACTTGTTTCTTTGAAGAAACTAACAAACAAAAAACAACGTTTCTTTTCAGTTCAAAAAACTTTCAGGAAAAACAAAGTTTAAGCGAATAACAGAACTGAATGAAAAAAACAAAAACGATTGCTATGAAAATAATAAGACAATATTGAATAATACCTTTTGTTTTTCTTTTAGAAAGTTAAAGAGATTTGGAAAAATGAACCTGACGTCTTCTGACTCTCGAGGAAATGATTTGCTTTTTTTTTTCTAATCTAAAGTTAGATTGAAAAATTTCCCAGAAAATAGAAATATAACTTTCAGTTTTACTGTCACAAATTTTTCCAGGAATTTCTCGACGTGTTGCCATGAAAGTGAAAAATAACAGCGAAGTTACGTCATCATTTTGTTTTTAATTATTTATAAATCATTATTCAGAAAAAAAAAAAATGATTTGCAAAACTATTGTTATTGTTTTGTGCATGACATTCTTTAAAAAAAAAAATATTGTCAACATGTTTGCAGTTTGCTTCCTTACGACGTCAAAAAAAGAAATTACAAAAAATCTGTTTTAAAAATCTCCCAATAGTTTGTATACAAATTTTATTTTAAGAATCATTTATTAATCGATTAATTGTTTTAAAAAATTATAAATATACAATGTTAAAAAATCGTTGTTTTTTTTTTATTGAGGCGACTCAGTTCAAACTTCAAAGGTCAAACGGTTGTTGCGTCATTTCTATCGATCCAGTGATGACGCAATTCAAGTATGGAAGACCCAAAATGACTAAAACAGAAACTGATTTTTTTTGTGTGTATAGAACTTACATCCCCAATCAACAAACTCGAAAAGAGGATTTGAAACTTTTTTGCATCGGGAGTGATAAAAATGCAAACGGGTGTTTTCTCGCACCACTTTCTGGTGGTGGGATATGGCACATTGTCTTTTTAAATGCGGGGCAAGTGCGCATGGATTGATTGTGATGTGAGATAATCATCATTCCATACATGCTAATTTAAAAGCGTCAGTACATAAAAACGAAAACTGAATATACGAACTCGTTTGGAATTTTATTTACCGTCGTGTAACGAACGCGTAATCTCGCGTATTAAATTTTCACTTAAAAATGATGGGTATCTCGTGTATTATACGAGTTACTTTTTTGAGACCACTAGAGACTAACCTCTTTTCCTCTATCTCTTTTTAGTCTTTATCCCATCTTCCAGTTAAATAAGTAAAAGAGAATGAAAAAAAAGTATCGTTAGTAACGCTATTGTGTAAAAATAACGTGTACAAACAACCATAAACAACCAAACGAGAAACAAACATAAAAAAAACGTGCACAATGGAAAAGAAGCATATTCGCTGTTTGTATTTTATACGATATTATTATGTGAATAAATATTACATGCATTATTACTGGATAATAAAAACATCAGTTTTTTTTTTATCAAAATCATGTTTATTTTATTAAATACAGCTGCATTTTTTGACTACAATGAATGAATAGTTTGGGTATTCAGGGCCAGCAGGACATAATTTTCTCGTGTATGATGCGACCCCTTAAAATTAGCTTCTAAGTCTTCAAAAGTCGCATGATTAGGGAGCATCTAGTGAGGATCGCACTCACTTTTCAGCCGTAATTGTTCCAGCGAGACAAGCTTGCTAACCATTACACCACGCCGAGGTGCCCTCCTTACACGCTGTTTAAAACGACTGTAGTAATATTCATGCAAAAAAAAAAAAAAAATGTATACGCGGTGTCCTCCGCTATTCTGTCCCTTAATATATTCTCTTCCTGCAAGGGGAATAATTGTGTTGTTATGAGTCTTAATTTGGATGTGTCCAAGGCCGTATCTATTAGGTTGGTGCAAAAATTATGTCGTTTTCTCACATAGTAACATATGTGAGAAAACGACATTATTTTTGCACCAACCTGATATAACAGGCAAGTCGATCATGGAACGGGTGTCTCTTACTGGGGTCGATAAGAATTTTCTTAGATAATTGATATAGCAGTTGCAAACAGAGAGAAAAGGTCCCCTGTGAGATTAGTTTGAAGTTTTTTGTGTGTTTTACATACTAAAACAAGAACCGCAATGAGCTCATTGGTAAATTTGAAGAATGAAGATAAATTCCTAAATGAAGAGACTGGTAACTTTGAATAAACAAATGCAAGGAGTCATTTTTATTTCCATTTCTTTTTTTTTTTTTTTTTGTTAGAGATTTTGTACTTGTGTCAAAAGATCATGACTTGTATAATGTGGTTAAAAAAAAAAAAAAGATCCGCTCCAGTTGATGATATCAAGCACAGAAAAAAAAAGTTTATTCAAATATGATATGTGTTTTACTAATCAAAAATTTAAACTGTCCTCATTTTGATTATTTTAAAGACAACATGTTGGGTATAATCTTCATTTCAGATCATAAAATAGTCCAAAAACAAAGTTCAAACTAAAATTTCAGCATCCAAATCTCTGGTGTGGTATTGTCAATTAAACTAATTAAACAAATTCACTGAATATTTGACAATATAATTCCATGCACTCTCTTTGTAATGAAATGGTGCATTTCAGACACCAACATTAAGATTTTTGTTAAAGAATTTCTGCAAACCTTTGATTTGACAGCATTGAACATTATGAAACAGAAAAACATCCACTGAACAGTTGTATCCAGTGGAACTTTTAAATCACCATGATCTATTTTTTTAAAAGAAACTTCCATTCTCATAATAATAAAAAGCAGTATCATTGAATATTTCTTCTTTTGTAAGAGGATCTTTTCCTGTGATATATCCTGCTATATAGAAAAGCAACATTTTAATATCTTTGGGGATACCAGTTTCTATGAATGACAGCTGATCAAATGTTTAGCATACCAATTCATCCAACAGATATCCACATTTTGAGCAGTTATGGCCTGGATCATGGCTATACTCTTTAATATCAACTTTCAACTGAAGAAGTAATTTTGTTTTTGAATATGAAATTTCTGCATAACATTTTATACTGTAATAAAATAAGTACCGCCAGAACCTTGTCTTAATTTATGAAATTCAGTTTCAAGATAGTTGGTGGTATTCTCCAAGAATGACAAAATTGAACCCAATGTCAAGCAAATGCCTGCAAACATCACTTATATCATTACATGTATGCTTGATAGTCATACAAGTTTTTTGTGTGAAAGATTTTATTCTGCTTTCCCCTCATTTGTTTTGTCATACTTCCAAAATTTGCAAGAAATGTCAAATTCCCATTATTTTGATCTGATACTACTCATAGATCATTTGTCTTAGCACTTCCATAAATATTGTTTACACTCAATATTTTCCAAAATTTCAAAACTTCTTTGATGAAAGTAACAGTTTTGCTTGTCTCATCATACTGTAATAATGGGTGAGTTTTTATTGCAGTCACAGTCTCATAACAAAACACTTTCAAACAGTGAGGAACTTTTTGTCTCTCAATTGGTTTTGGAAGAACTACTATTTCTGTTAGTTTTGATAAATTAACAAATTGATTTTTTTCATGCACAGTTGTTTCACTATTTCCTATTTTTCTGACATTTCTTTATCATCAGAATAAAACAGCAATTCTAAACAAGCCTCAGTTATCCAGTAGATGTTAATACTTTGTGCATAATTGAAAAGCAAGTATAAACCATTTTAGTAACCCAAGGCTTATTTGCAACACTATCAAATTTCTTGAATAAAACTTGATTAGTTTGATTATTGTCACAAATAACAGCAATTGCATGACTTTTCAAATGGTTGACTGAATCAACAACATTTCTAACATTCTGAAACAAAAATTCCAAATTTAGTTTGGCAACTGGGATCATCTTAATCAAAAATTTTGGTCCATCATGTAAACATTTGATCATAATGCCAAATACAGGTTTTATTAATTCCTCTTCAGAATCTTTGGCAAAACCAAATAAGTTCCCTCCTTGGTAAGCTTACTTCAAAATAAACTTCATCAACTAGGATGATACATTTTTTTCTGTTCTTCTGACATTTTGCTAAACACATCACTAAGATAATTCAGATCATCTACCTTCAAAACTTTTGATGTCATATCCACTAGTGTTTTCACGCTGGGTAATTTGTAATCATGTCAAATTCTGTTATAAAGAGACTGAGATATGGCAAAACATTCGGACAAGAATTTCCAAGTTGTAAACTTTTTTACCAACTATTTGTTGTGACATGACTTCTATATGGTGTCTCAAAACTTGTTTTTTTTGTTCAGTTTTCAAGTTACCAAGGTAACAAATTGCTTCCTTAATCTGAGACCAATGTTGAAACATATTCATTCTGTTTTTCAGTAGGGAAGAAATGTGTGCATTTATACCTGCATGGTAACATTCAAACATCAAATTTTCAAAAATTTGAAAAAAAAAATCAGAATACCTCCAGTGAAAAAATGAGAAGACTGGATGAAATGTTGATTGTTCGATTTGCAACAGGTAACTGCTGACACCAAATCATGATGATCAATATCAGCACATAATTCTCAATTCTATCTTTTTCTAAGAAATGTGCAAACTCATCATTTTGCATGCTTCGCACAGAAGCGGAACTTTTTATTTTTGTTGTCCTTGGTTTTGGTAAAGGACTTAGTATTACACTTGATGGCAAATTATTGAGTATTGATGGAGAATTTTTACCCTGAACAAACAAACAGTTTCATAACCAGGTGGAGAATGACTGTCATTAATAACAGCGTCTGTGTGGTTAGGGGTTTTATCTCTTGGTATTACCTTTAACTATCTTTCTCTCACATCTTGATCTTTAGGGAGACGAAATACCTGATCCTTATTTTGCTTATGATAATTGCCTTGACAGGCCATTGTCACACAACACCTTTGAACCACTTTGAGATAATAATTAACTGTAGCACTCAAAAAAGTTTTTAACAAAATTATAGATTAAAGTTTCACTGAATTAAAAGAATATAAGTTTTATAAATCAAAACAGTGGTTAGTCAGCTTTTTTAAATTTTCAATGTTCACTACGTATATAACTTCAAGATATATTCCAAATAATCAAGCATATTTGTGATGATTTTATATCATCTGAAATTATAAGAAAAGAACAATTTTTTTTTAATGCAGCTGAAATACAAAAAGATATTTTGGGAAAAGGTTCAAAAATGTTTTACTAAAACAATTTTTGTTTAACGGATACATTGTTGTTGTACAGAAAAATGTTCATACAAAATTATTATATCAAAATTTATCTAAATATATCAAACAGAATAGCAAATGTGAGAAATTAAAATAGTTGTTAATAAAGTTGGAACAAGATTGAGAGATTTTAAAATATGGTGGGTGGTTAATTGAAAAAGTGTAAGTTTTTTAAACATTCAAACAATATTTCTTAAATATATTATTATTATAAAAAAAAATTGTAAAAATTATTTGCTATATTCTAATAAATTTCAATCCAACAAATATTGCTAATTTATAATAGATGTCAGTAGTTTAGCAGATTAAAACAAAAGTGTGATCGCCTGGCCTGTTATAGGTATGGCATTACATGTGTCTAAATGGTGCAGGTCAAAAGTCTGTTTGTTATAGTAATTGTCCAGTATTGTTTCATGGCCATGAAGGTGGGTGTTTTTGCTAGCCAGATAGTCTTTGACTTGCTTTGGTGCATGTGCTGGGGTGGGTATTTATTGGGACTCGTGTTGCTACAGGGTGCTGGTAAATTCTACTCATTGCCTGTGGCAATTGGTATGGGCACTATGGTTGGCTTATTGGTGAAAGGGGGCACTGCATCTCCTGATGTGATTGTTGTTGTGGGTTGGCTGAATTTGTGATTTCCAGTGGGTGTATCCCGAGGGCCTCCTGCAGGATCATGTTGTCCATAATCGATCTCATTGGCGTGAATGTATGGAAGGGTGTGTATTGCCCCATTGGGTGCATCCCAAGGGCTCCTGCTGTGTATAGGATATAAACTCCTACATTTTATGGCCAATAAGTGATGCACAAACAAGTAAGAGACACCTACAAATAAATCTTACTAAATTCAGTAGATACTAAAAACTTCTTTACAATTCTGCACAAACACGGCTCCAAATTAAATAAGTGATTTCTGGAACCTGATTGGATGAGACAAGTCAAGTGATTTATTTTATAACTTTTAGTGAATTTATAGTGGCATGGGGCTTAGGGGTTAATATGAACAGTTGATTAGCCTACATCAAGAAGATTAATGAAGGATGATAATGACGAGGAAACAAATGGATAATTTTAACAAAACAAGATAAAGAATTTATTCATGAATTTACATACTTGAAGTTGTGTCAGTAGTTCATTTCAGGAAAATAAATCAGAATTTTTTAAAGAATTTTTTAATGAATTGTCATGAAGAGGAAATATTCATACAACAGATTAAATGATTTGACACAAAATAATATTAAAAGTATTTAAAACAAAAGTAAGAGAGTTTCTATTTCACAGAAGGGATATATGGTTGCATATATTCAAAAGTAGATGAAAGAAATGGTTTGAAATACTTAGCTTTCTTGGATTGCTGAGAGAACATTGTTTGATGTTGTAAGGAACTGAAACGGAATCTTTCACATGACTGCAGACACTCTCCTCAGATTAATTTAATTTTTCTCCTCATTTTACATCAAAAATAATTTTACATAGGCTCACTGCTTTCTTCTTCTTGGCTGATTGTCTAATTTTTGTGAAAGCAAGGTTTTCATTAGTCCCCCAGAAATTTCACATTTTCCTTCTTCTTCTCAGCTCACCTGTCAATTTCCGTGAAAGTAAGGTTTTTATTGGTCCAAAGAAAATTTCACATAGGCTCATAAATAGGTTTACGGTTAACTCCTTTTCTTTCCTCAGTCTTTTGAATTTGAAGGGGGTGGTGAAGGGAGTTATTATTATTTCACACTCATTACAAATTATTTTTGATAAGATTTGGGACGAATTTTTCGTATGTTCATTTATTGCATAAATTTCTTAGTGAATAACATCTTCAGAGATTTTTTGTTATATAACCGAAAATGTTCACGCTCAAAAAAAAAAAAAAAAATTAAAAAGTAGACTAGAGATATTGAAAAGGGGGTTGAAACAGACTCCAAAAAATATTTCTACAAGGTTTTCTAATAGAGTAACTTATTCAATATAATTCATTAATTAAATGAATAAGTACTGAAAATTCCGTTTGAGTTGGATAATTCTCCGATTTTTGGCAAATATTTTAAAACAGGTTGTAGTGATTTTTTTTTTGAATGAAAGCATCATTTTTTTTTAACCTTTCAGGCACGTAATTTCTATTTTATTTTAAATGTCAGATTTTTTTAAGGAAACTTTCACGACACAATTTTTTTTTTAAAAAACATCGTTGAAAAAAAAAGGGAAACTTCATTTTTTTATCCTTTCAGGCACGTAATTTTGATTTTATTTTTCGTTTTTCTATTTTTCCTGCTATATTTGGAATGGCACATTCACAATCTTCGCGCAGTAATCAAGAGAAGTGAGGCTTCCGCGCCGCATCACTCTTTTAGGTAAACGTATGTAAACAAAGCCAGTAATGGCAGCCATTCTGTCGACGCGACGTGACGCGAAAGAAGTCGAACTTACATTATCCATAACTCCTAAACGGTAATCGAGCGCAAACGTTTATTTTCGAAATAATCAGGCAATTTCACACCACAATGGAACATTTTCATTAGCGTGGGATTTTGGTGCTTGTAGTGCAAATTAACCTTTGTTTTTTTTTAGTGGGTCCATGTTTGTTGTCAAACGTTCTTTGTCTGGTGTGGTGTAATCGCAGTAGTGGACATTTAATGACAGGCAAAATGGTTATTATTTATGCGCTAATTAGTCTGTTGACGATATGTTTGCCGTCATAAATACGAGCTCGATTTTTATAAAAGATATTTTTATTCAAAATGGCAAGAAACATTTTGATACAAATATACCGGTGTCCTGTCTCTTAATATAGTCTCTTCCGGCAAGGGGAATAATTGTGTTATCTATTGGATTTTTTGTTACATCTTTATGTGCCATGTCTTTTGGACGTAGGCAATCATAGCTCTCCACATCTTCCTGTCTCTTGTAGCTCTTAATAAATTTAAAATTTTTGCTATTCGTCCCAAACACTGTTCTGCCATCCATTTGCCCATCAAGTATGTTACACGCTCATTTCTTCTGTCCCTCTTTCCTTCAATCTGTCCTGTGAGTATCAAATTTTCAAAGCCCTTTTTCCTCATTACGTGCTTCAGAAATTTCAACCGCCTCTTCATGATGTTAAGTATAAGTTTCCTCTGTTTCTTTTCTCTCCAAAATCACGTCGTTGCTCACATGTTCGGTCCATGTATGCGGGTTTTTTATGCCGTTTGAATTTATGTGACCAATAATTTATCCTCTGTAGAAAATAAAGGTAAAAAGAGCATTGACGCGACACGGCGAGAGAAAACAGGACAACAACTTGAGTGGAAAAAAGAAAGGCTTTATATCAGAAAGAGGAAGAAAAAAAGGGAAGATAGAAAAATTGGGTTTAAAAATCGTTGCAAAAAACAGTGGTTTTGCGAGGACTTGTGGCAGTAAAGTTCGTTTGGTTAACAGTCTTCTCATTTTTTGTTGCAACGTCGGATATATTCGTCTTCGTGTCGAAGAGGGATTCAGTTTTCGGATGCATTGCTGCAACTGTTGGGACATCCTCGTTCCTATGTTGTATTCTTGACCATGTGGCTGCTGGTTGAGTTTTACGGAGCTAAACTAGTCCGTGTTGACTCGTCGGTGGCCCAGGAAAAAAGAAACCGTGATAGGCTGCTTTCAGCCCAACCAAGGGGCCGGTGATAACGACCCCTAAAAAGGGAGGCAATTCATTTATTTATATAATATTTTAAAAACATGTTATCCTCGGCATCCTTCTGTAGAACCACATTTCTGTTGATTCAAGTCTCTTCTTCATCTTTGAGGAGATTGTCCATAGAGGAGGACAGATATCGCGTAACAGTTCAGTGCTCTTTTCTTCGTTTCTAACGAAGTCTTTCTGTCTCTTAATGCTGTGCTTAGCTTTATAAATGCATCTTTGGCCATCCTAATACATCTTCGGGTCTCAGTGTTTTGGTTATTGGTGCATTTTTACTAAACCTTATATCGTTTGTTTTTCAGAAAATAATATGGCAAGCACTCAGCTTACCCAAGAAATGAAATGGCATGCTGTAATTGTGGCTTTAAAAGCTGAGCATAGCGATTTAGAGATATCTCGATTTTTAAAAGATGCCAGATCTCTTGTTTACCAAAGTTCGGAAGGAGTTAAAGATCGAAGATGGAAATGTATCACCAGTATGAATGTGTAGGAAGCATTCCAAACTGTCTGACATCATCAGAACACGTGAATTTATCGAGCAAGTTCAGCAGATCATTGATGACAATCCCAGAAAATCCATGAGGTCACTTGCGAAAGATTTCTATGTGCCAATCAGAAATGTTGCCCACGAAGACATCAGATATGAGATATAAGTTTTATGTGATGAGGAAATATCAAATTATGTAAAAAAAACAAAAACAAAACAAAACAAGGAAATCTCTTAATCAAATCTGAAAAGCTCTTAAACAAACATAAAAATCCAACAGAAGATGACATCATTTGGTTTTTCTCAGAGAAATGGCAAATGGTTATGTGCAGATCCTTCTGAAGTTCCAACAGTTATGCACACAAAATTTCCTGCAACTGTCATGGTTTTGGGCGTTGTTAGCAATCATGCTTCCTCATTTCTTTCCATAAGGCCTTAGAATTAACTCTGCTGCATACATTGAAGTCCTGGAAGCAGTTGTGAAGTTCTGGATAGACAGTGTACGCAATGGAAGACCTTATGTTTTTCAGCAAGACTTTGCAAGTCCCAAGTAACATAGAAATGGATGGCTGAAAATTTTCATGATCACATAACCCCTAACACTGGGGAGTTAGGATCTCAATCCATTGAACTACTAAGCGTTTTTGAGAGTAGGTCAATGAACACCCGCCTCATAACACCAAAGATTCTTTGAAAGCCGCTATAGTCAGAGTAATGGCTAATATGAACCAATTCAAGCATGTAGACGATTTCGATCTCGCATAGAAGCAGTTATTGAAGCTGAAAGTGCCTTTAGTGAATAGAATTATTGTCATATAGGAAAAAATAACTACTGACACCGAGGTTCGAGCGTGCCGCTCTGGACTTATGAATATATGTTTTTCACCAGGTGTATATATAACGGTTTCAGGCTACTGACTGCAGTGATTATTGAGTGGAACTATCCAGTCGAATTAGTGTGAATTATTGTACGTCGATGATTTGGGTTTTGATTTAGGATTTACCGGACGTTAAGCCGAGCCGCGCTACTAACAAGGCATTCACTAAAATGATTAATTATCTTTGCTTGACTTTTACTTCTTTGTTCTTGTTAAATATTCATTTGTAGTAGTAATTAAATACTGTTTTATTTTAACATTGAAGTCTTGAGTTATACTTAATTAATGGTCATCGTACGTCACAAGAATTATAAAAAAAGATAATGTATTTTTATGCTTGTAACATTTTTCAATAATAAAGTTATCTGTTATTATATTTTTTTCTATAAATATAAATCTGTCCTCAAATACCTTACGCGCCTTGCATGTATCAATTATTATTATTATTTCTTTCAGCTTTCTCCACATTTGCCAGATTTTTCCGTGTTAGTATTTATTTCCCTACGACTATCCTGAAGGTCGTTTATCATTTACTTACTTTCTGTTTTTGCTAGCCTCAAGTTATATTTATCAACTTTGCCACTCTTCAATATCTCTGTCTCTATTTCTGAGAGATGAGGTATTATGTACATTATTTACATTATTCATTCTATTGTCCTCATCTTTGTCTCTGTAATAAATTTGCGACTCTTACTCCGATTTATTTTTATCCGTTGACAGTTTAGCTGTTAGTACTGTCAAAAAAACTACTATAGATTATTTTTGTTGCATGTTATAAATAAAGACTTCATTTTCCACGAACTTTAGGCATAAAACCATTCTCCAGCTAAAAACTCTGAAATTCGGGCTGAAGCATTGAACATATTGAAAGCCTTTGGCAGGGTCTGGTTTTCTCCACAAGCTGAAAAGCTACGGTATCCCTGGTTACGTTTTTGAGCTGATCCAATCATTCCTATCAAATCGTGAAATGAAAGTTGTCCTGAACGACCACTCGTCTATTAATGCGGGTGTCCCCAGGGCTCCATCCTTGGCCCTACGCTGTTTTTAATCTTCATTAACGACATTTCCCGAAGACAGCTCTCAACTTGGTATCTACGTTGACGACACTGCCATTTACTCCTGCCTCGATAGTAAGGCTGATCAGCCCGAAAAGGTCAAAATGGCAGCTGATGTACAAAACGACCTCAAGATTGTAGTTTACTGGGGAAAAGATGACTGGTCAATTTTAACGCCTACACAACTAAACTTCTTTCCATTAATCATCTGAGAGACCTCTCTCGTCCTTTCATCAGCATGGATGATGCTATCCTCCAAGAAAGTGACTCATTGTACCTTCTCGGGATAACGTTCTTAGCTAACATGAAAGGTGGAAAGACTATATTGAATCCATTGCTAGATCAACTGCTAAGAAAGTCGTTTCACTGTGTCGAGCAAGACAATTTTTCTCACCGGAATCTATCTTTCATATCTATAAGTCTAATATTTGTCCATGCTTAGAATGTTGCTGCCATATATGGTCTGGTGCTACTGTTATTTACCTGGGAGCTTCTTGATAAGATCAAAAGAAGAATCGACAAAATTTTAAGTTCTGATCTGGCGGCTCGGCTTCAGTCACTTGCCCACCGCCGTCAGGGTGTCCTTCAGTGTCTTTCTTATAAATACTTTCATGGTAATTGTTCGGATGAGCTTGTCGCTATATGTACATATGGGGACTAATTAGGATTTTCATAGAGACATTGTGGTATTATGGTTTATGTTGTAAGAATGGTAAGTAAGAATGCGTTGTTTGTGGCTACCTAAGTTTAATGTTAAGACAAAAGAAGACCATCCTTTTTCTCTTGTGCCTCATTTTTGTAAATAATGAGGAATAAATATCGCTCTTCGCTATGGTACCTAGACTGTATGAATTTAAGCGCAATACTGAACTGGCAGTACAGTTGAGCTGGCTAGATGTAGCCGGAACTTTTATGCTAATAGTTTCTTCTCTCGCACTTCTCCCACCAGGCTCCATGCTTTCCAGATAACTTTAATCTGCAAAAATTTAAATGCAATGTCAATCGCTATCTACTGTCCTCCTGATTACTTTTCTCTTTCCGTTCATTGTTAATGTTTCTGTTCCTAATTTTTCCACACCTTGCAACTTCTTTTGTCTTAGTGGCTTTACTGCCTTGCTTGGGGTGATACCGATTAAAAAAGATATCTCCGTTTATATTTTTATTTTTGCTATCTTTTTTCATAGTTACCAAACTTTTCGCGCTTTGTCTCTTTATCTACATCTGTTTTGTAATTTGTTTTGCTGTCTAGTGGCCTTGTTTATCTAATGTTTGTTATGCAACGACGACTGAAGACATTTTCCTCAGTATCTTCAACAGGAATTCGAATTTTACGTGTTTCAAGCTGCAATTATTTTCAACACAGCGATACGAAATCTTGACTATTTTGATATCGTTAAATTGGAATCTCCCCAGATTTCAGCTGTTGTGAAGATTTCATTTAAATTTTGACGCGTTTCAAATTTTTTAAAATCATTTCACCCAATCAGGACGATAATAACACTAGGGCGCAACTAGAGAGTGGAAAAGATCGAGGCCTTAGTGAGAAGTGAAGAAAGGACAATAAAAGAACAGGTTTCAGGAAGACAGAAGATGGCGATTGACATTGCATTTAAATTTTTGGTGGCAAGGAAGCAAGAAATCAGAATTTCACGGGTGAGAACTGCGAGAAAAAAAACTGTTTGAATAGAACTGGCAGTTGCATGTAGCTAGTTCATCTGTAAAACGGTGAGACCTAGTTGCCAATCTTAAATTCATGTAATCGGGGCACCAAGAACAAAAAAGCTCATCAGAACAGTTGCCAAGAAAATATTTGTAGAAAAGACAGAGGGAAGCCATATTACATTGTTGAGAAAGTGACTGAAGTCGAGATGTCTGGTCAGGATCGATTCCATTACAGATCGTTCTTTGGATTTTGTCAAGAATCACGAGATATCCAGCAGAATCACCAGACCAGATATTGCAGCAGCATTCAATGTACAGACGAATGGTAGATTCATAAATGTATAAGATGGATTCTGACGAGAAAAAATTTCGGGTACGACAGAGTGAACCAACTTTCCTTGAAGTAGACGAAGCAAGCGATTCGGTGTAGTCACTTCACATCATGTCAGTGGAAAATGGGAGGCCAAGAAGGCGTGGTGTGCTGCTCTCATGGAGTTTATCATCTGCTATGCTAATGGCAGTCAAAAAAAGGTTCTCGGTGGCGATTAAATTAAAGCAATTTTGCTTTGGAGGCGTTAAAATTTACCAGTCATTTCTTGCCCCAGTTAACCACTGATTTTGCTGTCCTTCTCGAGAGCAAAATTTTAAAAAGTGCTGTAAAAAATTATATTTGAACCTTGAAAGACATATAAACGCAATAATAATAATAATAATAATAATAATAATAATAATAATAATAATGCCAAACTGAACAAAAGTTCTCAAACTTGAAAAATACTGTAGTTGTTTCGTGCATTGTGTTAGGTTTGGGGTCGTCGTTAGAAGTTGAGAAGAACAAGCGAATAAAAAACTACAAGTATTGAATTGGTTGAGAAAGCAGACTAACAAGAAAATAGAACAAAACAAGATAGATGTTTTTATTCTATCGGGAACAATTTTGTATAGAGAAAGTTCAAGGATAGTTCCTGAAAGAAAGGTCAAATCCATGGAATGTTTTTAAGAAAGAGAGTCTACGTAAAAAAAAAAAAAAAAAATAGTTGAATTTAATCTCTTGGTGAATTTGTGGAATTACCTCCACTTGGATTTGCCAGGTTTGTCAACATGCCGTTAGGTGACGCTGTTAAACAGCTTTTAGGTTGGTGCAAAAATAATGACGTAATAATGTCATTTTTTGATGTTAAAAAATACGTCAAAAAACGACATTATTACGTCATTATTTTTGTACCAACCTAATAGAAAAACGGGACCATTCCCGTTTCTTCCTTCTTTTCTTTCTTCGCAGCATACTGTAGTGGCAAAATCAACACAGATAGCCAGATTTTAATTTCTTCTTTCTTTTCTGTTATTTTTGCTTGTATACAAGCATATTTTATTTCTTGTTACTCACTTAACAGTTATATATAAATACATGAAAATATCTCCGCCTTGTTGAAACTTATTCGATATTCTTTCACCTCTTCAAGTAATGAGAATCCGTCGTTTGCATGTGTAGATTTTGTTTGCCACTGCTTTAAGTCCAACTAGGAGCAGATACCGCAACAAGCTAAAGATTAAGTGAGGTGTATTGAGTATACGAGGGTTGTTCAAAAAGTTCTAAGCTTCACCCTGAAAGAAGAGCCATAGCTGGTCATTTTTCGCATCTTGTAAAAGTTGAAAAACTGAATCAGATTTCTGTCATAATTTCTTTACAGGTGAGGCGCATACAAAGGTGAGAGCTGTTCGACAAATCTAAAAATGGACAAAACAGAGGACCGAGCAGTCATGAAGTACCTGCAAAAGAAAGGTATGACACTTATGGATATCCATAAGGACCTGATACAGACAATTGCTGAAGACTCCTTCCTATGCAACTGTGGAGAAGTGAGCTGCAGAATTCAAGCGGGGCAGGGACAGCACAAAAGATGACACTTGGCCAGGCCTTCCAAAAACCATAACCTCTGATGAACAAGTTGATGACA
This sequence comes from Acanthosepion lycidas, assembly GCA_963932145.1. NCBI lineage: Eukaryota > Metazoa > Mollusca > Cephalopoda > Sepiida > Sepiidae > Acanthosepion > Acanthosepion lycidas. The sequence continues at coordinate 41,282,432 of OZ010596.1, read as the reverse complement.
TTGGCCGTACAGTAGTGGATGACATACATCTTACTGTCCAGTAGATAACTAAGTCCATAGGTTCAGGCCGTAATGTTTTAACTGAGATCTTGGGAATCCCAAGAATGCTGACACCAAAGCAGAAGCTGAAAACGGTTGAAATTTCCAGGACATTCCGACTCGCTTCTAGGCTGACCTTGGGAATTTCCACCATAGATTAGCAACTCGAGATGAAACCTGGGTTCAACACATGGAACCTGAATCAAAGATTCAAAGCAAACCGTGAAAACACTCTGGTTCTCCATCTGCAAAGAAGTTCAAGCAGAAAGCATCTGTTGGCAAGGTAATGGCTTCTGTTTTTTTTTTTTTATTCTGAAGGCATAATCATGATAGACTACATAGAAAAGGGAAAACTATTAATGGACATTACTATGCATCAAAATTAAGACAACTGAAGGAAACAATCAAGTCGAAATGCAGAGGGAAGCTGAGGGCCGGTGTGCGTTTGCTCCAGGATAACGAGCCCGTTCACATTGCACAGATTGCATTATCTGAATCAGTTTTGAATTGCTAGCCTATCTCCGTTACTCACTAGACTTAGCGCCATCGAACTTTTTCCTGTTTCCTAAACTCAGATCCCACCTTCGTGGTAGCCGTTTTGGAAACATTGATGAGATCATATGTGTAGTGGACGAGATTTTGGAGCATCAGGACGCCACTTTCTTCCATGATGGGATTGCAATGTTTAAGCATCGTTGGACCAAGCACATTGATCTCAAGTTCTTCTTCTAGGTGAGGCATAGAGCTTTTTTACGGCCCTCGTATAATAGAGAATTGGCGCTACATGATCATAAACAAAGAACTGTACCATATAAAAAAAACATATCACTTGAGGAATTTCAACGGTTAAAATGGATTTCACATGTAATTCAAAGATAAAATAATGACATAATCAAGATGTTGATATTCCACACAGCTTCAAATAAAAGGTTAGGAAAGAAACCGTCATCAGTATAAGAAAGAGCAATAACAGCTACTGGAACTGATAAACCTATTTTCCTGAAAAATTGTTTGAAGAGAAAGATTTTATAAATTTCAACCGACAGCAACACTGGTGGTTCGGTCAATGACTGCTGAATGTTTCCACATGTAGGTTTTCCTACCGCCTGGTCAACACTCCTCCCCCTTCTCTTGGACATGAGTAGAGGCTTACGCCTTGTTTCTTGTTTAGGAAGGGGTTCCCGGTACTCTCTCTTTCTCTCTCTCTCTCACTGGCCTCTGTATCTCCTGTTGCCTTGATCTATCCACTACCCTTCTCCTCATCCTTTCTTGTCACTCCTATCTGATCTTGCTCCAAATTTTCTGTAACCCCCTGCGTCCTAGTGGCTTCCCGCATTGCTTGGGGTGAAACGCTTAAAACAAACAAACAAACAAAAAAAAAAAAACATATTACTGATACCATTACCATGTAATTCTGTTACAGGGAGCGCCAATTTTCGTATCCTATCTCAATCTTGGTACAGTGTGAAAGAGAGATAGCCTTTTGGGATTCGCACCAAACATACTCCCATTATTATTTTATTTCTCCCCCCCCACCAAAAAAAAAAACTCAAAGTAGTTGCTGCTACTGACAGGGTTTTCAACGCATGCGTATCTGACAAAAAGGTGTAACGTTTGCTACACATGTAACGGTAAATGATTTTGCCTTTTGTTAAACGAAGAAAAAAATCGTTCTTGTTGGTTCCAATTGAGATAGGAATGATTTTCCAAATTGATGGACAAATCCTACAGATGCATGCTGGGATTTCTTCCTATCCAATTCTCAGTCTCATCCAACATATTTCTGTTCTTTCTTGTCTTGAAGTCAGATATTCTGATCACTTGTCTGTATCCTTTTTGTATGTTAACACTATTCTTAGTTTGTGAACTTTTTGCATCATTCCTGTTGCTTTGCCTACTTTTGTCTTTCATATATTGTTTGCTTAGTAACACTTTTGTTCTGTTCTTTTATTTCCTTTGTTCTCGTTTATTACTGACCATATTCTTGTTCTTTCTCCTCTTGAAGTCAGAACGCTGTGATTTCTTGTCTGTATCCCTTTTTTATATTAACACCATTCTTAATTTGTGAAAGTTTTTGTCTCATTCCTTTTACTTTGCCTACTTTCGTCTTGCATATATTCTTTGCTTAGTAATACTTTTGCAACTTCGTTTGAAGAGTTACGGTTAACGAGTAATATGTTTATTAAGGTTCTCACTGTTTATGAAATGCTTCCATAGCATGAGTCTCAAGTAGCTTCCGATAAATAAATTAAATTACAAGTTGGAGAATCCTATAGCTAAATTACTACCCGACAAAAGCCAGGCAGCCCCCGGGAAGTAAGGTGTTGTACTACGATGATCTACCAGTTCCAATGGGTGTATGAAGCTTACTTGATTCCCCGATAGCTATAATCTTCAAATATTCAAATGTAATGTCAATCGACATCTTCTGATTCCTTGATCTTGATCCCCGTCCTTCTCTTTATCCTTTCCTCAAATATCCCTTTTTAGTCTTACTCTCTGTAACCCCTTGCTTGAGTTAAAATGCTGGAAAAAATTTTTTCTCGCTTGTGGAACTCTCTTGCGGATTCATGCTTTCTAGTTGACTGATATTCAAAAATTTAAATTCTATGTCAATCGTTATTTGGTCTTCTTAACTCTTGCTCCTTTATTGCTTTCTCTCCTTAATGTTTTTTTGTCATATTCTCTCACACTCAGTAACCCCTTGCGTCTTAGAGGTTTTATTGTCTTGCTTGGGCTGAAATGATTAAAAAAAAGTCTTTTACTGCTAAATATTGACAGTTTAGATTTTGTTATGGTTTTGATAGATAATCAAACTGTGAATAAATTTCATAGCAAATATTCTCCCACCAACGAACTCAATGAAAATATTTCGTCTGCTTCTTTATTCTAATTATCCGGGCCTTTAAATCGGGTTGCAGTTGATCATTCTGAAGGTAGTGTTCCCAATCATTCAACAAGGGGTCATAGTTATTCATAATTCTTTTAAAGCAAATTGCACAAACTGTTCATCGGATTTCTGATAGTTCTCCAAAGCTGTCAGCTTGATAAATGTTGCCATCCTAATATTCTATCTGGTCATTTAGACTGCCTAAAAGATTTTTTTTCTTGGGAGAATATTTTAGCAGAAACAGTTATCTATTCGGCACATCCAGTAATCACCCTTAGTATTACGGCCATTTTGGTTACATCTCTGACGGATAATGAGAACGAATGGGCATCATCAAAAAATACAGGATGTGGAGTTAGCAAACACTAAACACTTAGATACCTCGGCGTATGGATCAGCTATAGCAAATTAAGTATAGGAGAAAAAGAAATTGAACATACAGGGTGCGATCGATAAGTTGTCGTCTAAATGATGCAAAAATGAAAATAACAGTGACATTTTAATAGATATTGTTGTGGATTCCGGGTTGAAATCCCGTACCAATAAATAACAAACGCCAGGAATGAATATATGAAAATAATGTATTAACGTAATAATACAAACTGGTAAAGCAGGTTAGTAGTTCTAGGAATACAGGTTAGTAGCAAAATATGTATACAGTCTTTGGTATTGAAGTATCGCTGTATGACTTCTTACTGAGTCTACGTGCTCGCTTACTGTGACTCCTACAACACTGTTACCTCACCCTCACTCTTCCGGTTACCTACAACCTTTTACTCTGTCACTCTGGACTCGACTCGACTCCTCGGGTATTCACTGGTCGTAGTATAAGTATACACTGGGTGAGTCCATTTGTATAAAAAATGGGTGGACCCCTCAACAGATATATTTACCAAAATTGCACAAAAATATCTTGAGATACTAAAGAGTACATTTATTCAATAAAATAGCTATTGACACAGCTTCCAGGCGACTTCGGAATCTCCTGCAAATCTTCTGGACAGTCTCCTTGTTTAAATTGGTGAATGCAATTAAGTAATTTTTTTGATTTAAGTTTGTAAACTTAAGAATCTAAAGACGAAACCCAAATTTCATAAAGCATCTTGAAACGTAACTAAAAGTCAATAAAATATTAAATAATTGCTGAAAATATGTTAATTTGTAAAAATTACTAGGTAGTTAAAAAAACAAAACAAAAACGCGTTCACTTAGATTTCGTAGATTTATGTCAATTTTGGTCATCCATGCTAACTGTCATCACCTCAAAACTTATCGATACGTCAATAAAGATCTAAAAAAAGAACAGGACCCGTCGTTAAGAAATGCTTGTAAGTTACTTTCATGCTATAAGTAAGTAATATTTATTTCAAATCAGATTAATTTAACTTTAAATTTGCTAATTTTACTCAAATAACGTGTCACAAATATATATTTCATTTTTGGAAGATTTTTAAAACCGATAATTATGTTTTGTTTACAAATTTCTTAAAATTAAGAAATTGGCCGCTTTTACGAAAATTTTCTGAAATCGGACAAAATGTTGAGATTCCGATTTATATAATTTCTATTTGAAATATTTTACCAAAATATTTTACTTACTGAAAATAGTAAATTTAATCATTTAGCTTTCAATGAAATTTTTAAGAACGCTATTTCATTTTTAAAATTTATTTTAAACCTTATGTATCGAAAATTCAGTGGATGTGCCTACAATTGAGCCACTAAAACTCAAATCGGTTACTGAGGAGAGAGAATAATAAAAGAACAGGAATTAAGAAGACAAAAGACATGACACATAGAAGATGAAGAAATAAACACAGGGAGAAATATTCCACCCAAAGTAATGTTGGTATCTTTTATAACTGCCCCGCATTCTAGATTCGGATCAGTGACTGAATTCCAATCACTCAAGTTATTCGACTCGATGACAGCACCAAGGAATCGATTTGTCGTAAAACGCCACTAACATTCCTGTTGCTATTTAGCTCATTAATCACAACAAAACGAAACTCTTTCCTCTTAATGAAGCACGCAGTCTGACTGCATAATCCGTGAAAACAAGCGAACAGTTTCGCCCTTAAAGAGCTGCTTACTTGCCAAGAGGCACCTCTTAAAATATTCGGAGGAAAAACGAAAAGCCCTCGATAGGACATCTTCATAATCCCTTATCAAAGCCTCTTATAGTGATTTACGAAGCGAAGTTCAGATGTGGCACGGAGTGTCCAGCTAGGATCGAACTCACAACTCAGTCGTAGGTGATCTAGCGAAACAAGTTTGCTAATCCATTACACTACGTGGAAATGTCTACAACGTGCCTCTTATATACAACATATATCCACTCGGAGGCGCTGAAGGTTTTGAACGAGCCTGGCCTTGTATACTCTCACCTTAGCCCTCAGTCATTAACAGTTTCAGAGAGCCATTATCAATTTACTGGTGTTACCCAAAGGTGTATTGGAACATCGAAAGATGATTTCCAAAAGCTAAGCAATGTATTAAGAAACAGGAAAATTATGTTAGAAACCAAGAAAAGCGTGCTGAACTATTATGCAATATCAGCAGTGAATGAGAGACAATCTTTTCATAGATGAAGAAGATAAGTTAAGTGACAGAAATATGGTTTGACAGAAGGATTCTGAGAATACCATGGACCAAACATATGAGCCACGAGGAGGCTTTAAGGAAAATGGAAATAAAAATGATGTTTATACTTATAATTAGAAAGAGACAACAGAGCATTTTCAGAGACAAGGAAAAAGTAGGCTTGGAGAATTTAACACGGACATGGCGTATTGAAGGCAAGAGAAACAGTGAGTAACCTACCCAATAAGCTTGTGTAGATGGATGACAAAACAGGGGTTGGGAGGGGTGGTGAAAAGACGAAACTTACTAAGAGCTACAATAAATAAGAAGTTGGGGAGGGCCTGAATGGATGCAACACATAGAAGGTGTTAATGGAGAAAAATGTCGGAAGGGCTCCGATGATTTGTCCTATTGATCCTAGGCCCCCTATCAATCTCAATGTTAAAATTCTGGGACAACAGTCGGTGATTCTTAGGAAGGTCTATAGATGAAAGTGTGTCTTTCCTTGAACAGAACTGGTTGAGAGTTTTCAGTTTCCCGCTTATGAAATCGTAGGCAGCACAATGATGGCATTATTAGCCTTCTTCAATATACCCCGTATAAAAAACTTAGTAAAGCTATTTAATCTTAGAAATGACTTCATCATTTCGTAATTATGAGAAACAGCCTTCAGGAATTCAATAGGATCAAATGATTCAACTCCCATTATGACTTTTTTGATTCGTTCGTCAGTATCTCTATATTTATTAAGATTTCTTAGCGGGAATATCCAGCGATCAACTTATCGAGAAATGTATCACGTCCTTTCTGAACAGAGAGAGAGAGAGAGAGAGAGAGAGAGAGAGAGAGAGAGAGAGAGAGAGAGAGAGAGAGAGATTTTACTGCTGTTCAGTTTTCCGATTTCAGCCTTGATAGAGTTCAAAATTATTGATTGAGGAACTTTTCTACCTTTTTTTCTAGCCGCTTCCCTCGTTTCCATGGCAAATGTTCAGAAGAGCTCTATTCTCTAGTTTCACCAGTTCAGGTCTTTACAGCGAAGACACGCCATGCTACATGCACGGAGACAAAACATCCTTATATCCTCCGTATTTCAAATGCAAGGCGAAGGCTCCACTCAGTTTTTCTCCAAGAACAACTACTTTGTGGAGCAAGCTCCCGCGTGGATGCTTCCCCGTATACGCCAATCTTAACTTCTTCAAGTCAAGGGTAAATCGTTATCGTCATAATCTACAATTCCAACCACATCTTCTTTCGTTCATTTCAGGCAATTCATGATTATTACCATTTTAAGAGTAACACGCCTCGAGTGACTCTTGCATCTTGTATTAGGAGAAATTTAGTATTAATAAATACTAATAAAAACCTATTGTAATTTACAGTCCTGTGTTGTTGTTTTTTTAAAAACTGAAATGAAAATAAAAGAAAAAAAGAAAAGAAGATACAAAACCGAGAGAGAGAGAGAGATGCGTCAACCATTAAGACAGACACAACTTTCCGATTCAGGCAGCCCGACCAGGTGGGTGCACTGCTTGACCAGCCACACTAATACCACCACATCGACTAGAAAAAGGAGTGTTCCTGGCTTCAGCCTTCATGGAACAACACTTATTCCCCATTGTTATCCACATCTATGTTCTTTTCGCGCACTTCCACATTTTAACTGCCTTACCTAAATCCTTGCTAACCATCCTCGAAAAGAAAAAAGAAAGCTAGTTTTACGTTGGCGGCAGATAAAATTACTTACCAGTTTGTTCATTATTTTATTATGATATTAATGTTTACTCCCTGCTCCTAGCAGTTGGCCGATCTTGGGAAATCATAGGTTGCGTTGTTTGCTTGAATCCGATAGAAACAGGATGTATTATGTAAATCAAAGAAACAGACACTTTCTTTTAATTCCGATTTAATCTCTGATAACTTGAAATCAGTTTAGTTCAAAGCAAGAACCCAGGAAAAGAGATGATACCTTTAATTTATTTTTATGTCAAACTGAGAAGATCGCGGGATGGGCTAATTAAATCGGAGGTGGGGTGGGGTGGGGTGGGGGTAAGGTATAGCCAAAGGAGTAAGTCGTTGATTTATTATCTCTAAGTGTCGAACAGGCCCAACTAAGATATCTACGACTTTTAAGCTAGTTAATAAATAAAACAGATCATTCAACATTTTTCTTATTTTTTTAAACGGTGATATTTTACTTACGTTTCGGTTTTATGTAAACATGCAATTGAAAGCTACGGTGGAGATATCGGCTCGGATTGAGGAATCGGAGAGCCGAGTTCGAATTCCAGTCGGATCCATTACATTTATTTCTTCTCCCTCCAGCTATGGATAAAATAGCAGGACAAACTGGGTTCTATAGCTTTGGGTGGAGAAGGAGAAGGAAAACTGATTTCAAACGGGCCTGGAGAGGGTTGGGCTCTGGGCAGTCCTGGTAATGTGCTAGCCTTGTCTGAAGGTACTTCTTTTTTATATATGTAATATGGTCTTGGGGGATAAAAAGACATCCTCAGCCACAACGGAAACATAAATTACAAACAAATCATATAAAATACAACACAATCATCATCATCCTCCTCCTCCTCCTCCTTCGACCTCTCTATGGTTGGTCGGAACTTCATTAATAATTTCTTTCCACACTTTTCGGTCCTGCATTGCTGTCCTCAGATCACCAACTCCCGAGCTATTGATAGTTTTTTTTCAGTAGCTGATACAAAATGTGGGACGCCAACCATACATCCGGGTGTTTTTGTCGAGTCACCATCTCTTGAAAGACTGCCACCCAAGTCTAAAGAGTTCTTTTAAGCCATGAAGTGAATTATCCCGCGCCAGACACCAACCTGGAATTTGAATTTCCGCCGACTCTGGATTTGTCTTCAGGGTCTACTCCGGAGCCTTTCCAATGATTGGGTATAGCTGCAAGGCAATTAGGGTTTAAAATCAGTTTTCCTTCTCTTCAACACAATAACCATAGGCAAAAACAATAAAATGCTTTAGTATACATTTAAAAGAAATGATTGTATATTTTAAAGTACGCAAACATATACAGAGATAAAATGTTTGTACTTATCTGTTGGAAGCAATCGGAGAACTGAATCGGACATCTGACACCTTTGGCCGTCGAAGAGGAAGAGAAAGAAAATTTGTTTCAGTTGGTGGCAAAAACGCCTGTACCGACGCATCATGGGAGTATTCTATATTTTATTTGACTATTCATTTTTATAATCTAACTTTTTTCTTTCTTTATTGTTAATTATCATTGTGGTAATAAAATAAGCACATCACATCTCCCCTCTCGCTTGTAACCATCCATCACAATAAAATAAACATTTTTCAGGACTAAAGCAGAATGAGTCAAATAAAGATTCATAAGCTTCTACTTAGAGTTGTTACTATATTTCAATCATTCTTATCTATATTTTAAAGTATTTTTATTACCTAACTTTTAATTTTTATTATTATTATTAATTATTTTGGTTACATACTCTTACATAGTGCAGTACTAAGGGTTAGAGGTTATTTAGCCATTTATTTGTTGTTATCAGTACACATGCAACTAAAAACTGTCTTGTGGTAGATTCGTGAAGGGTGTCTTATTCTATGTGCTTTCTGTTTATTTCTCTTTACATTCGAGTTAATCACATTGCATTTTCTTTTTTTTTATTACTACAGTTGCCTAAGAAACGTTTTTAGCCAGGAGAAATAAAATACATCGAATTTCAAAATTTAATTATGTAATCCCTATTCAACATAAATAAACAGTATTTGGAACTGGTATAGAGTAGGTCCTCCATTTGCTAGTTTCAGTGCTTGTATCCGATTTTTCATGGATTTGATCACGTTATCAACAATCGTCTGATCCATATTTTGCCACTCCTTTAGCAATGTTTCTTCAAGGGTTGCTACTGACGTGATTTTGGTTGCACGCTCTCGAAGTCTTTGGTCAGGGTGCTCCCAAACGTGCTCTATTGGATTCAGGTCAGGACTTTGGGTTACCCATAGCAGTGACTTGATTCCTTCCAGGCATTTGCTACTTTGCTCGTATGGCATAGCGCTCCATCTTCTCGATAGAGGTAGACATTATTGTTAATCTGACTGGTTTCAAATACTGGGAGTAGTCCTTTTTCTAATATTTGACAGTATTTTGGACCATTCAACCGCTCGTCAACAAGAATCAGCTCAGATTTCCCTCCAAAACAGACAGCGCACACACCATTACTCCAATCCCTCCATGTTTCACAGTCGCCTGCAGACATTCAGTGTTCCAAGTCTCATTCTGATTTCTCCAAACATAAACCAATCTAGAATTTACTTTTCTCTGACCAAATTACAGACGGCCAAAATTCATAATCTTTACTTTCGAATTCTCTCGCCCAGTCCATACAAAGGTGCCTGTTAACCTCTGAAACCAAGGGTTTCTGTCTTGCAACACTTCTTTGATAGCCTAGTTCTTTCAGAGTCTTCCTCACCGCATATGGCAACATTTCCATGCTGTTGGTGACATCTTTGACGCCGGTTTCTGATGACTTCCCTATTCAGTGCCCTTATCGTTTGCTCAGACACGATGCTTGGTCTTCCTCAACGTTGTTCCACACGGCAATGGCCTTCTTCATTAAATTTCTTGACAATATTATTAACTGTTTGATGATTAACCTGGAAAAAACTAGCAATTTCTCTATTTGACTTGCGACACTGATGTCATCCTATTATTTTCCCTCGTTGAAATTCAGTAATTTCCTTATTTCCACGAACTTTCATTGCAAGATATAAGTCAGTTATCGTTCATAGATGAAAGTAGCTTCATACTAACACGGTATTGTCTGAAAAAAAAGAAGAGACGTCATTAAACAAGCCGAAATTACTGTAATCAAGGGTGGGTAAAAACTTATCATAGCCCACTGTATTTGTAGAATGGTCCACCATTAGAGGAGGAAATTATTTTGTACAATTTGACGTGCATAAACATGCCTGAAATATGCCATTTGCAACTATCAATAAGATTTGCAATCCTAGCTCCACCCCGATCGAAAGTTATTATGACTCAATTGAAAAACCCAAATTACACCACTCCGCCCCACTCTGGTTCCAGTCAAGAGGATAAAATTTGAAAATCTAATTTAAAAATATATTTATTAGAAAAAATATTTAGTTTAAATACAGAAAGTCATAAAATGTCTTCAAAGGGGATGTTGCCTGACAGAAAGGGCAGGTAACTCGTGAGACGTCGATTTCAGTTTCTTTCAAATTGTGTGTGTGCATGTGTACGTTTGAATGCACACATGATCGGACTCTGACGGATGTTCCCTTAGGGTGGCCCTGTGCCTTGAGCGCCTGTTGGAACTCAACCCAGACCCCAAATGGTACTCGTACATATGATCCATCGCTAAAGATACTGGTAAAATAGCCGGTTCCCTGTACCGCTCCAGTAAGTACCTGGCTCTTCCTGCTATCCTCTATATTTACAAGAGCCAGCCCAATCCAAAAATAGAGTACTGCTGCCATATATGGGCAGGATTTGCCCAATCTTCCCTTTCCAGTCTCAATAGAGTCCGAAAGCAACTCCGCGTCCATATAGGTGATGAATTATTTTGCACGTTACAACCCCACAGACGAAACGTATTAAGTCTCCCGCTGCTCTATCGCTATTTCCATGGAAAGTGTTCAGATGAACTACATTTCTTAGTTCCAAATTGCGAGAAAAGAAAGTTACCATAGAACTTACGGTTACATCTAGCTCACTGGGTGCCTCATACTTTCGGCCTTGTACCACACCTAAGCTACGCTTGGAAAATCACTATATCATTCCACGAGTCACAATTTATTGGGTGCATGGAAAATGTTTAACAGTTAGAAACACACATCACTTCTAAACGACTAAGAGCACTTTCACTGGAGATAGGGTTAGCGCGAAGCACCGTTAATTAATTTATTGAACATTCCACGAATTCGACTTTGTGATAAAGTTGGCTTGACTCCGAACAAACAAAACTAAACAGATGTCATAACAAAAACGAAATTGCGAAAGCGAGGAATATAGAAAGACTGCAAATACCGTATTTTCCCGTGTATTTTACGAGAAATTTTGAACGAAAATTAAAGGCAAAAAAGCGGAGGGAGTATAAAACACAAGTACACGTTTTCAGAAATTCTTATTCACTTAAAAAAAATTCTTATTTGAAACAAGAAGATTGCAAATACATTCAGTACAATAGTTAATAAAACACAAAGTAGCAGCTGTTGATAATTATTTATAAAATGTATTTGATATATCGGTGGGGTAATAAAATAAGCACACCCCATCTTCCCTCTCTCTTGTAAGTTTTTCAGCATTCAAGCAGAATTGGTCAAATAAAGGTTTTACTTAAAGTTATTAACATTTTACAATTTATTTGACCAATTCCATTTCGCAATGATGGAACATATACTCTGCCCAGAATTATGGATCCGAATTCTCTGAATGCTGAAAGAGAGTACCGTCATTAGCGAAAAGCCTTTGAAATTTTCTTGAAGGATTCTTGCGACGGAACACCCAACAAGCAACGTGTTGTGGTGTCTTCTCTCTAAAGAGTCTATGTTGAACTATTCCGCCTACTATAAGATTAGTAGGGGAGAAAGCTTTGGGGGATCAGTCGACTAGACTGATCATTTCTGTCGAACTCTCTGCCTCGAGCGGAGAGGAACTCGGACGAGGCTTTACCGAAGGGCAAAGTTTCGTCCGGGGAGGTAGACAGGCCCTGAACCCCTTTATACGGGTTCAAAGGGAATATTTTTGGCCGAGCCTACGAGCTCTGAAAACCTACGGTAAACTCGGCCTTGTGCCACATACATCCTTCGTGGGGGAGGGTGTTGCTAAATATTAACAGTCGACCAGAATGTTCGTAACAGTCGAATTCTCTTTTACCCAGAGAGGAACTGTCGAACGCTCTGCCTCGGCAGAGAGGAACACGGACGAAGCTTTGCCGAAGGGCAAAGTTTCGTCGGGGGGGGGGGGCGTAGACAGGTCCTGAACCCGTTTATACGGGCTCTAATGGAATATTTTTGGCCGAACCTACAGGCTCGGAGAACCCACAGTAAACTCGGCCTTGTACCACATACATCCCTCGTGGGGGGACTGTTACATATTATCAGTCGACCAGACTGTTCGTAACTGTCGAACTTGGACGAGGCTTTGCCGAAGGGCAGGAATTCGTTCGGACAGGTAGACAGACCCTGAACCCGTTTATGCGGGTTCTAAGGGAATATTTTTGGTCGAGCCTACGGGCTCGAAGAACCCTCGGTAAACTCGGCCTTGTGCCACATACATCCCTCCTCGGGGGTGGGGGATGTCAAATATAACAGTCGATCAGATTGTTCGTTTACTGTTGAACTCTCAGCCTTGAGCAGAGAGGAATCCGGACGATGCTTTGCCGAAGGGCAAAATTTCATCCGGGGAGGTAGACAGACATTGAACCCGTTTATGCACGGAGAACCCACAGTAAACTCGGCTTTGTGTCACATACATCCCTCGTTGTTGGGTGGGGCTGTTAAATATAACAGTCGAATAGATTGTCCAGCCGAGGCTGTCAATTTTCGCAACAGCTGTCTAACTCTCTGCCTTTGTGCAGAGAGGGACCCGGACAAGGTTATGTCGAAGGGCAGAATCTCGTCTCGGGGAAACAGCTACCCGTTTTATACGGCGTCTACGATGAATTTTTGGCCGAGTTTACGGTCTCGGATTGCCCCACATTAAGCTCGGCCTTGTGCCATATCCTATCACGTGGGGAAGCTGGTAAATATAACAGTCGAATAGATTGAACGCTGGGTCAACCGACACACACTCACCTGTCGTGTATGTTTTGCTATTTCTTTAACCATTTACTTGGTCACAACACTACGTCTAATTAACAAAGTACATATGAAGAAGCTCAAGCAATTCTGGACAAACTGTATATCAAAAAGTAAAACGAAATAGTCGCTCGTCATCTACTCGACAAGAAATGCTAGCAGTCCTCAGAAACAATCTACGAATTTCTTTGTGAACTAAACAAACTTAGCCAAGATTTCACCATCACAGCTGTTACAGCTGAACAATGCCGTACAGAGCTAGTAAGGGATGCATTCATTCATAGGTTATTGTCAGTAAATATTCGGCAGCTTCTATTCGAAAATGAAAACCTTACCCTCTAGTAATCCTACGACCAAGCAAGAATTTTAGATCTAGCTCAACGTAATGCAGAATTTTTCATTCCACAAGACTATGTGACTGCAATGACAGAAGGACATCCTACCATTTCTGCCTCCTCTCAACCCCGGGATTCTTTTGTTTCACCAGAAACTGTGGCCTCAACGAGGCGCATTTGTTTTTCTTTTTTTTATCTGCTGGGCCACAATATATTTTTGCTTGCCATTCCCTGCGAAAGACGATAACTGTTTTTCATGTGGAAAAGGGTGTGTGTGTGTGTGGGGCTCACTAGTATAAAGACTTTAAAAAAAGCAAAAATAGCATTCTTGTGTATTATCGTTGGCTTCATTTAGTAGCTTATCGAAAACTAATATAAAAATCAAGGTCAATGGCCTCCCTCTAGACGCGCTGGTTGATATAGGTAGCACAGAAATTTTTATTGATGCAGGTATCGCGAATTCAAACCGGTGGGAATTTTTTTGGTGTTCTAGGAGAGTAGCAATGGCTAATGCAGCATTGCCATCGCAAGTACTTGGATACTGTCTTGTAGACTTGAACATAAGAGAGGCCTCGTACAATAAAGTGAAATTCTTAAGAATGATAAACCTCTGCCGTGGTGTAATACTGAAACACGATTTACGTCGACAGCACTCTCATGCCGCGATATCATTTGGTGGACCCAAACCGTCAATAAAATTGTGGACTAACGTCAGCTAACATGCCTTACCTGGTATTCTTCGCAAATTTAACGCCTGACTGCAAACCAACAACCATAAAATCATGACAGTATACAAATGAAGACAAACATTTCATACATACCAAGATTAAAAGAATACTTCTTTCTTTCTTTCTTTCTTTCTTTCTTTCTTTCTTTCTTTCTTTGTGCCATGTCCTTTTAGGCGGTCATGGCTCTCCACTTCCCTCTATCTCTTGCAGCTCTCAGCAAGTTCCTTCCCTCTGCCACATCCCACAGACAACGTTTTGTCATCCACTTGCTTAAGACCGCCAGGTAATGTTATGAGAAGGGTTAATAGAACAAAGCCACACTCCATCGAAAGCGCAATCCTTGTAACGTCTTCAGAAAACCACAGAAAGAGAATGGTTATCGACTATTCACAGACCATTAATAAAATCACCCTTCTGGACGCATATTCATTATCGCGTATCGATGACATGATCGGAAAGATTGCTAAGTATGGTATAGTACACAAGATCTTCGAAGTGCTTACCACCAGGTCGCAATAAAACCAAGTGACTAAGTCTATAGTGAATCTGTAGCAAGAGGTCGACTGTACCAATTTTGCAAAATTTCCTACGGTGTAACAGACGGCGTAGCCAGTTTTCAAAGAATAATAGATGAAATTATCTTAAATATAACCGTATGCGGCAATGACCAGTCAGACCATGATAGGAATCTTAAGCCGTTTATGGCAGCAATAGAAAAATGTAAATTAACGCTAAACTACGATAAATGTTTTTTTTAGGCAAAATGCTATTAAATTACCCGGACATCTCAATAAAGGTAACCTGAAGACAGATACAGAACGACTAAGACCACTTCTTAATTTACCGAACATGAGTAATTTACACCTATCTTCGACGAGTGCTGCGGATGTCTGTACACTAAGCACACTGGATATTTTCGTACATACATCCATTAACAGCGATTTCCAAATCCCTCTTGACTCCTCACACCATCAGAACGTTCGAAGATGTAAAAAGGAACATTGCAGAATCCAGTGTCACAACGATCGAATGAATAATATCAGCTAAGAACACAGCGGCAATGTGTTTAGCGTATTTGGCAAATGAAACATTCCTATAATTCTAGATACATGCATAAAACAATTCTTATATTCAATTAAAAGTAAAATAAATCTCATACTTGATAATGGCTAAAAGTATAGCTAAAAGCGTTTGGAAAACATTTGAACAATTTTTATATAATTTACGCTGTGGAAAGAAAAAAATTACACGAAGATATGAGAAAATATATAAAAACTCAACCATCGCACCTTGTTAGTCGTTTTTAATGAAACTTGCATAAAAGAGTGACTGCTGCCCAAATGCACAATATATATATATATATATATATATATATATATATATATATATATATATATAATTACATATACACCTACGTTTACAGTATAACAATAGTTTCATAGATTTGCCAATCATCAGGTACAAAATTTCCGAACTGTTCAACACGGTTAAAATAATGAAAAAAACAACAACCGTATTGAAAAGTTCGTAACTTTTTGTACCTCATGATTGGCAAAGCTATGAAACTCTGAGTCGTACTGTAAACGTAGGTATATTTGTAATTATTAATATATACTTTATAGTATGAATTTGAAAAGTTAGAAATTCACAAAATTTTCTTGTTATATGTATTTACCTGTTAAGGTGAAATTCAAACAAAATTCTCTCTTAACTGATTTGAACAAGAACTCTAGCGTCGCGATATCGCATACTCCAAAACTTATATTCAACTGTCAATAAATAGCATAATTAAAAAAAAAAATCTTTCGGTCTACACATATTTCGTTTTAGTATTTGCCTATATATAAGAAAATTGCGCACTGAAGATGACAATTTGAAATTGTCGAAAGTACTTGCCATGTGTCTTTCATCTGACAACTCAAATATAAAGATCTTATTATTCAGGGAATTAATAGTAAGTTAATGTCTCATTAAGTATTGTTAGCGAAGTGATTTCGCCATTAATCACATTAACATTGCTATTTAATTCTTTGTATAAATTGTTTCTTTATGGTATAAAATATAAGCTGCACACGGTAATATATATACACACACACACACACATATATATATATATATATATGCAGCATATCTTCATTCAAACATGTTTCAGTGAATAACATAGATATATTGTGTCTACTTTTATACTGGTCATTACCAGTTTCTTGATGTTAAGATGAAATCCATCAAGGAAGACGCTATAGCATTTTTGAAAAACAAAGTACTTTCGACCTTTTCTAAGATCATCTTCATGGGTAAATTAAAACGATAAACCGCTCCCTTATATTGAAACGCTTGTTTTGTATAATAATTTCCTAACTAGAAACTTTTAAATTTAAAATTCTAAAATAACTATAACGGTGTCCGAAGGTGTTTTAAAAATCACTATGATAACAGAATGCATATTGTATTGCAGTTACAATAGCATGTTTGTCTTTGTAATTTACGCCTAAAAATGATCTCAGAAAAGGTCGAAAGTACTTGGGTTAAAAATAACTACGGCGCCTTCCTTGATGGAGTGCATTTCAATATAAAGAAAATTATTAGAGTACTTGAAAGGATCAACATAAAAATAAGTAGACACAATATGTCTATTTTATTCAGTGAAACATGTTTGTATATATATATATATATATATATATATATATATATATATATATATATATATATATATATATGTATATATATATGTGTGTGTGTGTGTGTGTGAGTGTATGTGTGTGTGTGTGTGTGTTTGTGTGTGTGTGTGTGTGTGTTTGTGTGTATATATTATGAATACTGCACAAACGTTTTAAAATGTTTACGGTTAACACAACAATTTTATCTTAGAAAAAACACCACCGCTATGTCGAAAGTACTCGGAATAAATGAATATGTATCAACATGGTAATTTTCCCTCTTCCTTTAATAAGGATACTGAGAAGCTTGTCCGTGATTATGAGAGGATCCTATTGAAAATAAGTAGACACAACTTGTCTAAATTATTCAATGATTTCTTAATATATATATATATATATATAGTAATCCACAGACTGTTTTGCTGTTTCATAGCTCATCAATGTGGCTAGACATCCCATTGCTTCAAGCCTGGACCAAAACCTGATCGATTTGGCATCTGTCGGAGATTCTACTCCCTAAGCTATCGGCGCCCAGTAGGGAGAAAGGTGAATTTTTGCGCAATTATGCAGAGAGATGCAGCGATTTTACTGCTGTTCATTTTTCCGATTTCAGCCTTGATAGAGTTCAAAATTATTGATTGAGGAACTTTTCTACCTTTTTTTCTAGCTGCTTCCCTCGTAGATGCAAAGTTGTAGCGCTATCGCTATTTCCATGGCAAATGTTCAGAAGAGCTCTATTCTCTAGTTTCACCAGTTCAGGTCTTTACAGCGAAGACACGCCATGCTACATGCGCGGAGACAAAACATCCTTATGTCCTCCGTATTTCAAATGCAAGGCGAAGGCTCCACTCTGTTTTTCTCCAAGAACATCTACTTTGTGGAGCAAGCTCCCGCGTGGATGCTTCCCCATATACGCCAATCTTAACTTCTTCAAGTCAAGGGTAAATCGTTATCGTCATAATCTACAATTCCAACCACATCTTCTTTCGTTCATTTCAGGCAATTCATGATTATTACCATTTTAAGAGTAACACGCCTCGAGTGACTCTTGCATCTTGTATTAGGAGAAATTTAGTATTAATAAATAATAATAAAAACCTATTGTAATTTACAGTCCTGTGTTGTTGTTTTTTTAAAAACTGAAATGAAAATAAAAGAAAAAAAGAAAAGAAGATACAAAACCGATGAAAGACAATAAAACCAGCGCGAAAAATATAAAAATATTTTAATATTTATACAAAAAAAGATCTTCCCTCAAAAATATTGTCAAAAGTACATAAAACCCTTTATTACCGACAATTTAAAAATGTGATTATTTCATCGAATGATGCCAGTAAAAAATGAAATCCCATACATATGTAACACTTCGCAGGCATTTAAGACATCTTTATTGCTAAGACTGATACTGTCCCTGACCATCTCAATATCCTTGTACACTTGTGGAAATCATAGAATTTGACAGCGGAATAAGCTATAGAAATGAGATGATTTTGAAAATTCCTCGGTATCTCTAAAAATCTATCACTGACGGATAAGTGAGAAAGAAAATCAAGTTAAGATGTTGGGCAATATGAAGACTTCTTGGGCACAATGTGCACTAAAATGGCGGTGGTGGGGTTCACACTTCTTGATAAGACAATTCTGTAAGTCACGTTGCAGATAGAGTAAAGATGAGGTAGATAGAGAAAGGAATCAGTATACAGGGATTAAATTGAGAGTCACAGAACAGAGATATAGAAGAGGCCATTATGATAATGATTGTTAAGGATGTAGAAACGAAAAAAAATGATCTACCATTTATTAGAGGTCAAAGAAGGAAATGAAAACATCGTCAGTAATTAAACCAATTTAAGAAGTCATTGGTTCAATATCAAGATCAAAGTCGGTGGTCAGTTAATCCAAATAATTTAGCTCGATTATCGGCCAAGATGGTTCCAGAATAAAATGAATTCCAAGAGCAGCACAAACAAGAACTATATGGAAAGACAAGAACAACTGCTTGAAATCAAAGATCAGACTTTTGCGTGCATTGCCCACCCCAATCTTTCTGGGAGCCTGAAAACTTTAGTAGACTTTAGTAGCAGAATTGCAGAGAAGAATACAAGAATTAAAAATGAGATGCAGTAGAACCATCCTAAGCATCTTCTACGTAGATGACACGGTGTCAAACACCATAAGACAAGAAACTGGCCCGGTGGAAGACATCATATCAACCATCAAAAAAGAAAGTTGAAATGGCATGGACACATCTTAAGAGCCAACAATCTTTCCATTGCCATCCTGCAAGTTACCATCTTTAGACTGAAAGAGACTCGGGCGCATCGGTATGCAACCGATATAAATAGAAGATGGTCAAATGCTCAGTTGGGAAGTAGTCCTACGACCCCCGCCCTGTCATGGAATTAACAGTGATGATGATGATGATGATAGCGATAATGATGATGATTATGAAAGAAGTCACTTTTAGCGTTGACTGTTCACTATTCGATTTTGGATCTAAGGAAAGGACTAAAAGAATTTGTTGTTACAAATTTGACGACGAATAGAAAAAAATCAGTTTTAAATCATTCAGTAAACACCGAAATAATTATATTTGGGGATCGTAGATTTTATAAGTACTGGACTGTACCTACAAAAATATTATTTTGGGGTAAATATTATTTACTTTATTTACTTTTTGTGAAAAAAAGAAGTCGACTGAAGAGTATTTGAGTGAGCTTTACTTTTGATAGAATTTTAAAAATCTATTAAGAAATGAAAAAACTTTTTGCAATAATTTACTACTAGGATTAAATGGTTTATTTGACAGAATTTATAGTTTCATGTCTATTTTTAATTCTTATTTTTATTATAATAACTATTTTATCTGTGAGTGTTATGCCTGAAATATCATGAATTATATTTCTTGATTGTTTTATCATAGAAAGAATGTATGTCCATGAACATTACCAAGCACCACTGTGCATCTATTTTTCTTCGTGTTGAATCTTGCCCACACAAGACACTACAGATTGAATCTTGATCCTACGAAGTTCGCTATATTGATTGTTGATCACATAAGAACGGCCATATTGAATGTTGATCCCAATGTCCGCCATATCAAGCGTTGACCCTAAGAGCTTTTATATATTGATTGTTAATCACCCAAGATCCGCAACCAAAAAATGCTGATTACAAATTCTTTGTAAGATGATCCCTCAGAAATCGAAGTAATAATCGTCCATTCCTGCAACCTAGTGTTTCACAGTTGAAACCTAATCAACTACTTTTCTAATTAGATCATGTACTGAATTTAGTTTCTTTTAGAACCATTCTCAAACGATGTTTTACATCTAGACCTGTAAGCTCGTTGTCAGTCGTGTGTGTTCAAGACACACTAAGAGACCTTCAGCATTATGGCCCTGTCAGAGCTTAAGGTAATATCGGTAAAAATATTTGCTAAAGTTTCATTTCTTAAAAGAAAATAACTATATCAGTAAGAACAAATATTCATTTTAATATTTATATATCTTTTTTGTGTCTAACCATCCCTAGCTTTATTTATATAAAAAAATGATGACTGATTTGTTTTTTACGACTTATAAATCCTTATTTATAGAAAAAAAGTGGATCCGGGAATAATGTAGCAAGGCGCAGCTGTGATGTTATTGGTCCTAAGTAACAGTTCTGATATGTTCTTCATGGTTGTACTTGTAAAATCTGTTTCAGCATCTTTGCGATGCTTAAAATATAATCCCTGAATATGATTTTGAGGTCTGTAGATTATCGTGAGTTTTCTGAATATTCAAAGCAAAAGCTGAAAGGTAAAAAAAAAACAACTTATCCATAAGACCCCCACCCTCAAAAAGCCCTCTCCCCCAAAAAATACAGTAAAAAATGCAAAAAACAAAAAACTAATCCCCAAACAAATATTTTCTATTTACTCAACCCCACACGAGGTCAGGTTGTGACATATGATTGGTTTAATGTGGGGAGCCCGAGCGCGTACATCCGGGCTAGGAGCAAAAATTCCAGAGCCTCCGCAACTGTCGGTTGCACTGGCCTCGGTGCGTGCAGCGATACCTCTCTTTAATGCGATGAGAGGGCGTGGCCTCGGCCCGCAATTCTCAGTATAATTTTCCTCAGTTGCAACTCTGTCTTTTGACGGAGTCGCCTCTGACTGCATTTTGCCCAAGGACAGAGACGCAACTGAGAGGTGATAAGAGAGAGTAATTTACACACTAAATCCCCAAACAAATAACCTAAGAACGAACCTTCAAATATGATTTTAAATAAGTATAAATTATTAATGTGAATAGAAGCACCATTTCTGATACTTGTCGCCGAATTGATAAATATAAAACTAATTGTGAAATGGATAGATTCTTTGTTGCAACACGAATTCGGAATTTAGATTTTTTTTATAACTGAGCACATTAGGAAATCTTAGTGTGGCCAAACCGAACATTAATGACGGTTGTTGTCGATAGAACATTTGAATGACAAATAAATCTAATGAGATTTTCATCAAAACATTTTTACGGTTAGTTTTAAATGCCACAATGTTTGTAATGCCTACAGATGACTACTTATTGTCCAGACATCATAAAAAGGAACAATTCTAGATTGTATTTTAAATTCGATTTACCATTGCTTATTGACAAACCACGAGTACGCCTCTTCAACTTTCAGAGATTGAAATATCATTCCGTGCTTATGAATCTGGACTGAACCAGAAAGAAATATTTATTATTGCAAGTTAATTTTAATTGAGAAAACTTTAACAACGACCATACATTGAAAATATAGCCGCCACTTTATACCCTGTCCCTATTCGGAAAAATAAGTCTGCTTTCAATATGGCGTCTTTTTTCTTTTTTTTTTTACACCGGCAAATACGTTACACTGCATTTTCTCCCATGACTTTAGACATTTTTTCTTTTATTTTATAAAATCACAGTTTTTCTTAAATAATTATACAACTTTTCTGTTCAATATCCCAGATATTGCATAGACCTGTTTGGCTTCCTTGTGTAAGGAGCCATAAATACCGCTTTTAGAACCTAAGCACATTTCGTACTGTGTTGGGTTAAGTTCATGCGAACAGAATTTTGAGTGGTAGACGTGTACCAGAGTGACGTCTGGTGCCCGGATCACAGTTAGATTTGAGCGTAAACATAACTCGTAGAAGTCAATGTCCTCTTTACCCCAGCCTTCTATGGTGGTGTCGTAACCCCCCGTAGCCAGAAAGTCTTTTTTATAAATGGATACCATACCGAATCCAAAATAGCGCCACAAACCAGCATCATTGTCTAACTTAAAGTGATCTATTTTACAGTTTTTATTTTTTGCTGGACATTTTGTTTGCGGATCGAATTCACTGAAATAAATTGGGAAGTAAACTTGGCGGCCATAGATTGTGTTCACGCGGACCCTATGCAAGAACGTCTCTGTGATAGCCATATCTATGTCGATGAAAAGAAGCAGAGAATCGTTACTGCATTCTTTCATTCCATACTGTAAAGCAACACCTCGAGTAAATGCGCCTTCCATGAAGAGAACTTTCAGTTGAAAACAGTTGTACTTCGCTGCCAGATTTTCCATCATTTTGATTTGCTTTTTATAAAGTCCGTTTTCATCTTTGTACATGACCAGAATGACTTTCAGATTATCTTTCTTCTTCATAAAAATATTTTCCAGTGTATGTACGAAGCGTACAAAGGCTTCGGCTTTGCCTGCAATTGGAAGGATCAAGTGAATTCGAGTTTCGTTTTTCGTATTTATTTTAAAACGTCGCTTGTAGAGATCTTCTTCGTCAGCGAATTGTAGTGATTGCAACGGCTGCCGGCTAATGAACGTAGCGTTGTGGAAGCCATGTTTCATCTTCCGCTGCAACAGGTGGACATTCATCAAATGCTGCACGCCTTTCGTTGGAGATAAATGTCTATAAGCCTCTCGAAAGGTTTTCAGTTTGATATTATCAGATCCTTCGGTGTAAGAAGAAAATAACGACTTCAAGGCTGATTGAAGAAATTCTGAATTCTTTTTCACTTCAAGATTTTGTTTGGGGGCTTGGTGAATATTTCCAAGCGAATAAATCGACCGCGTGTCCATCTGATCCCAAATATGATCTTCATCGTTTTCCTCTATAGAAAAGGAGAATTTGTCTGCGTGTGCAATTTTATTGATAAGTTCTACCTCATGCAGATATTTGTACATGGGAGCTTTATTCTGAGGTTTGAATTTTTTTATGATGCTCCGGTTGATGACATTAATATTTCTTTTTAACGATTTCATTCGATCCTGGAAGAATTTGATGCGGTCATTTTTAAAAAAGATTTCCATTCTGATTACATAACTGCTATTCTTAATCGGGTGTAGTGTTATGGCATGGCTCTCCTTGGCGCCCAGTTCATGATTGAATGTCCCTTTCACCTCGCGATAATTCTGGTAGAACAATTGACGCACCTTCGAAAAGAGAAAACAAAAATAATAGGAAAATGAATAGCGTTTAAATTACATCGAGGGTGGGGGAGTCGTTAAGGAGGCACGGATTGACGAATCGAGTTCGAAATCCAGTTGAATCCATTACATTCACTCACGTGCTAATACCCTGGGGGAAGATATGAATCCTATTCTTCTCCCCCCGCATATGGGTAAATAGACAATGGTTAGCTGAGGGTGGAAGGTATTAGGCATAAAGGTTCATAAAATTAAACACGGATATTAACCTTATGACATTAAATTACAGTTATATGAAAAATGAGGTGTTAAATTGAAACTAAAAGACGGCTGAAAATGGAGTTGTATATATAAAAAATTATATATATATATATATATATATATATATATATATATATATATATATATGTGTGTATATATATATATATGTATATATAAGGTTAGGTTTCTACTTAATGCTCGATATAGATTCCTAATGATAAGTTATACTTAAAAATAAGATATATTTAAAAGATTAAAAATAAGTAATATCTCGATAATTTATATTAAATTTAAGTAAGAATATATTTTAAAAAATTACATTAAAGAATAAAATTATATTTCAAAAAATATATTATAAGATGAAATAAATTATACATTTTTAACTTTAAAGGTAAGTACAATCAAATTATATTTAAAAAACATATTAAGTTATATTTACAAAAACTAAAAAAACTTATCATATATTAGCCTTTTGACTAAATTGAAGCACGAAGAGAAAGATTTTAAAGTCGGAATTTTTAGACACGCCTATGTGATTTTTCAACGAGGCGAATGAAGATCATTGATCAACGTCTGGTTGAAAAAGCAGACAGGCGTGTTCAAAAACTCCGGCTTTGAAATCTTTCTCTTCGTGCTCCAGTTTTGTCAAAAGGCTAGTGTATAATAAAAATCATGAATTTTATCATAGTGCTCCTTTTCTCACAGACGATGCCCCTACTATACTGTGCAGTCGACAAAATAAAAAACAAACAACACGCATCCGCGAAATTAAAAATATAAAATGGGGACAATTTATCCATTGCACTTCTATCTATCTATCTATCTATCTATCTATCTATCTATCTATCTATCTATGTTAGTTATCTATATATTTACGTCCTGGGTATGACGGTAAACTACATCCGCGTCCTGGGTATGACTGTAAACAACATCCGCGTCCTGGGTATGACGATAAACTACATCCACGTCCTGGGTACGGCGATAAACTGCATCCAACAGCAAGGTCTCAGATAATGTTTTCAGAAAAATAATGTTGCCAGCTCTAAGTTTTTGAAACAATAATGTTGCCAGCTCTATGTTTTTGAAACAATAATGTTGCCAGCTCTAAGTTTTTTTGTAAAATGTAATGTTGCCAGCTATACGTTTTTTTGTAAAAAATAATGTTGCCAGGTATACGTTTTTTTTCTTGAAACAATAATGTTGCCAGCTATACGTTTTTTTGTAATGGAATAATGTTGCCAGTTATACGTTTTTCGTAAAGGAATAATGTTGCCAGCTATACGTTTTTTTCTTGAAAGAATAATGTTGCCAGCTATACATTTTTTATTCCATACAAAATAGGCATTTAAAATTCATATAAACTGGATTTGGCATTAAATAACCCACAGTGGTTGATATGCCATAAAACCCAAACAAACAAACAAACAATTATCTATATATTTCTGTCAATTATCTGTCTATGTATCGCATCACACACACACACACACATATATATATATATATATATATATATATATATATATATATATATATATATATATATATATATATAATAAATCCTAATGAGCCAGGTACAACCTACCTAGGTTTCAACACTTGGGATCGACCTATTCGGAGGTTTCTGGTGCTTTCGTTTTTTCCACTGTTCCTCGGATGCTAATTTATTTAAAAATTGTGCTATCCAGGTTTTTTCACCCACCGAGTTTAAATAGATTTACATATATATATATATATATATATATATATATATATATATATATATATATATATATATCAGAAACATTAAAGAATTTATTTATTTACATATACTCTGTTATAATAAATAGATTGAGCTCTCTTTGTGGATCAGTTTTAATATTACACTTCTGGTGTCTTATGAAGTGATGCTGTTGATTGCGAAATAAAGAGTTTTTTGAAAATTCAAAACCAAATCAACCCCCCTCTATAGAGAAAACCTGGTTATGTATTCACACACACACACACACATATATATATATATATAGATAATTTTTCATTTTTGCGTAATTTAGACGACAATTTATCCATCGCACCCTGTATATACAACGTGATTGGAAAGTAACTCCCTATTTTGTGCATGCTGAACTCTCCTGTTTTGGAAAAAATTATAGTTAGACGGGAGAGTCCATCATACATAAAATATGGAGTTACTTTTCAATTACGCTGTATATATACATATAAGTGGGTGCATTTGCGTGTGAATTTCTTACCTTTCGGTTGGATTTACATTGCTCTTTCAAATAATTTTCTACGCAACGGCCAAGTTCTGTGTCCTCGTGAAAGGTTGCCGTATCACCTTTGCAGTTGTCCAAATTTGGAGCCAGAATTTTCAAAGCTTTATGGCTGAAGATCACACCCGGTCCACCTACAAATCAAATAATTATCGTTATCATCTTCAGTTGTAATTGTTCTCATCATAAGTACTTATAAGCGGAAATTAAGTTTGTAAAGTACGTAGAAGTTTACTAGTAACGACAGTTCAAGGAAGAAAGCCAAAATGTCGGTAGTTGGAGAATTTGTGCCATTCTAATTCTATCGTTGAGAAAGAGTTTATGAAAAGACTTTAAAACTATGAATGCTTTTCAATTGATTGATTTGTTTTTTTGTTTATGAATTATCAGATCTGTGGGTTATATGAATATTTTTTGTGCGATAGAACATTGCATCAACAGCTATCTTTGAAAATAACAATGACCTTTATAGATAAAAATTCTACTATTTAATCCATAGCGTAGAGATGAAATGTATTAATACCTTTCTGCTATATAGGAATAAAGTGTCACTCCCGACACTTCAGTTTGAACATAGATCACCAGTGTGCAAACACAGGCGATCCGATTATTGAATTAAGTAGACCACGTAACCATAGAGGAAACTCACAAGTAGGAGGTTGAGTGACGTCTAATTGATCGCTATTTCTATTCTATCCTTTATTACTATTCGGATCACCATTTCTACTGTATCCTCTATTACTATACGGACCGCTATTCTCTACTCTATTCACTATACTATTTCTCTATTCAGATCACAATACGGGTTACTTTTCGAGCGTGTATTATCGAGCAAGTACTATTAGTGCAAGTGATATTCGAAGGCGTCTGACACCAGTATTGTTCGATGGCGTTACTATAGTTGTAGCTGCGATTACAAAGTCTCAACTACACCGAGCATTACGAAAGTGACAACGAATATTTGTTGGCATCACAAAAGTGGCAACGAGTGTTAGTTGACATCACAAAACTTTCCCAAAGTATATTTTACATTCAACATCATCACTTGATAAGACACCGAGGGTGTTGAAACAAAATGGCTATTTTTGTAGTGATTTTATAACATATTTATGTTATAAATTTTTTTAAAATAAATAATTATATCTGCTCTACTTTGTATTGAGCACTCTTTTAAGAATAGTAATTGTTGGTTATTGGAATTCATTCCATATACACCAATCATATACCTGGGTATATATATATATATATATATATATATATATATATATATATATATATATATATACATTAGGGTTATGACATTTTTCGAACCTTATGTTCCTGTGTCATAAATCGATGAACTTTGATCAAGAGTAATTAAAAAAGAATTCATTTATTTTAGCTCTTAAAAAAGGTAACCTCCCGATCATATTCGATTTTAACATATACACAATAAGGATAAAAAATCAAAATATTTCAAAAGCTGTATTTGCTAATGCTGTAATTGGTTAGTACTTATGTATTTTTAACGCATTTAACAGTTTATAGCTATAGCATGACATACAAACTTACTAATTAAACAAAAACAAGTTAGAAGGTTCCATAATGTTCTAGAATGCTCAAGGAAGTTCTAGAAAGTCCCAGAAAGTTCTAGCATATTGCAAACTTTTCCTGCTGTTCTAACCTGAAATGAATTCGGCCATCTTATCTGAACGCAACTGGTTCGGGTCCAAAGAAAAGTGTTAGTGGATACGGAAAAAATTTACAGAAAATGTCTGCGCGGGTAAAATTTGTAATATAAAGTCGTTGAACGGATGTAATCCTAAGCCAAGAAGTGGGAAAATCTTATCCAGCGGCAGGATGAATCGTTACAACCGGATACCTCCAGGCTGCTGTAGATGACCAGCATCAATGCACTGACTGACCCCATGGCACTTGCCAACAGTGCCTACATGACCGTTGGATCTGTAGGAGATATCATTCGTCCACTTCGCCGGGAATTCAATAGGACTGATAGACTGAAAAATTGAATCATTCGACTACTCACACATGGTTTGCCCACCAGTTGAAACGGTTTACTGGGGTGTGGCAACTTTGCATGCAGCTAGAAGACACAGTTGAGAGTTAGGTGCCGGGTGGTAACCAACGCGTTTTGTCATTAAATAATAGAATGATTCATAGCTTATATGGAGTCAGAATGAGATAGCTATGCAACGCCTGAACAATGCATATAAAACCCACTAATATTGCGAGGAATACGAGCAACAATAAAGTTCATCTAAGTCTCGAGAGCCACAGCTGCTTTCCATCATGCAAAGCCAAACTCATCTCTACCTTTTTCTTTTCATGTAAACCAAAACTATATCTGCCTTTTTTTTTACTCTCATTCATCCGTACATTGAATACTAGATTGGCAACTAGGTCCCACCATTTTACTGTTTAAATAGCCAAACACAACCGCCACTTCTACTCCAACAGTTTCTTTTCTTACATTTCCCATCTGTGAAACTCCCTTTTATTTCATTGCTTTCCTGATAACTACAATCTTCAAAAATTTAAATGCAACATTAATCAACGCCATCTTGCGCACATTTGGTCGTGATGCATCGACTGGTATATAAACATCAGACTGGGAGTCATGATGTCATTTTTTTTTTAAATATTTTTAGCCCAAAGTTATTTTATTGGCGTGTCAATTTCTCACTCAATAATAATGATAATAATATTGATAATAATATTCATGATAGCATTGATAATGATAATAATAGCAATAATATTGATAATGATAATGCTAAAATGATGCTATATAATCATGATACTATATTAATATTGTTAATAATAATAATGCTAATAGTAATTTTCATAATAATAATAACAATAATGATAATAATCATTGTAACATTGATAATAATAATCATGGCAATAATAATGATAATATTAATATTGAGAATAATACTGATAATATTGGTAGTAATAATGATGTTGCTAATAATGCCAATATTGATGATATAATGGAATATGCATGCACCTGTGTTCCCCCTCACTGGAATATGATTGGCTAGTGTCCGTCATAAATACAGACGGACGTGTAGGACTACCTACCATTGGCTATCCTATTGGTCTACACCTATTACCTGCGGCTACGACGAGTACCAATCGATTACTGCTACTGTGTACGACTTGGTTACAGTAGCCAAACCCACTTAGCTACTTCGATCAAATATATCCCTTTCCGGGACATATAAATTGATTACAGCAATAACGAAATAGAGTCCGACATCGTTGGACTCCGTGTCAATGCTCCTAAAACTGAATTCATAAACTTCAACCAACAAGGCTCACTACAAACTCTCTCAGGTGAATCAATAAAACCTGTCGAAACTTTTACATACCTAGGAAGCGGAATAAATTCTACTGAAAACGATGTGAATATTCGCTTGGCGAAAGCCTGTGCCTTCTTAAAATGGATGTAATATGGAAATCTGATCAACCAGACAACCTCCAGCGGAGATTCTTTCAAGCCACTTTAGAGGCAGTTTTAATGCCTGGTGGCACGACTTAGACATTAACTAAAACCCTAGAGTCTAAGCTTGGTGGGCCTACACTCTGATGCTAAGAACTATATTTAACATTTATTGGAGACAGCGTCCAATTAAACCACAGCTCTATGGACCCAACCCTGATATTTTTACAATCTTATGCGAACACAGAATGCGTTTTACAAAACACTGCTGACGAGCAAACCAAGAACTTGCTAGTGATCTACTGCTCTGGACACCTAGCCATGGAGCAAGACGGGTTGGTCGCCCAGCAACCATCTACTATCTTTGTTATGAAACAGAATGCCACCCTAATGACCTTCCGATCTTGATGCAGGACCGTGATGGTTGGCGTAATAGACACGTGAATGTCCGAGCTAGCTTGATGGAATAAAATAATAATGAAAATTATAATATTGATAATAATAATAATGATGACAATGTTAAAAATAGCGATAATGCATATAATAGTTATAATAATAATAATGATAATGATGATGATATGATAATGTTGATGTCAGTAATAATGTTGATAATGGTATTTTAATCTTATAGCAATATCGATTTAATTTAAAATCTAGCATATTGTTAACATTTTTCCGATTAAGATAGCAATCATTTCAAGACATTAGAAAACAAATTTCTTTGTTCATCTTGTATTTGTTGTAAATAATAAAATGTGTAATCTCTGAAAATGCTATATCTATAATCTATGAAGATACTATACCTATACAGTAGAAGAAATCTTTTCCCATTCCAAGCTTCCCGATCTCTTCCGGTATTCCCTGTCCATAGTGACCCATGTAAACATTTTCACTACTGTTCATTGATCGAAGCAAGCTGCCCAATTCCTCGCCTTTGATGAACACATCATCGTCGGCACGTACGAAATATTCGTAGTTATCCACGTGGTTAAGATACATGTACTTGAGCATCTCAAACACTTTTCCCTGTGGAGGATAGACGTTGTCCGGCACTCGGTTCAGTCTTATCAAAGGTAGACCTTCGGGGGCCGGATCAGTGCTATTGCCAACGAAGTACACCACATCGCCAGGAATGGTTTTCGTCCATGTCATTTGGATGGCCCAATCTCGCGAGTTGAAATATTTATTGCTGGTCATTACACCGACAAGCATCAGTTTTCTTTTTGGTCCCTTGTGAAAGTGGAACTGACCCAGATCCTCAATAAAATCGGGCATGGTATGACTTTCCACCTATAAAAAATAGAAACATACCAAAAATAATACCAACTAATAGTAAATTATCTCAAGTTCTATACACACGAAATAATAAATTACATACTAAATATTCAGCCAATGCAAACATTAAGAGGCAGTCAAAGTAGAGTGTTAAAGAATGAGGTTGTTGTATA
Source organism: Acanthosepion lycidas (assembly GCA_963932145.1). NCBI lineage: Eukaryota > Metazoa > Mollusca > Cephalopoda > Sepiida > Sepiidae > Acanthosepion > Acanthosepion lycidas. The sequence goes on along the minus strand of OZ010596.1, from coordinate 41,251,538 downwards.
GACGTTAGAGTCGGAAATAAGTACAGATTATAGGGATATGTAGGATAGATAACATTTGATCTGAGGCCTGAAGAAGATTAGGTGGAGGCACGGTGGAGTAATGGTTAGCAGTTCGGATTGAAGGATCGGAGAGCAGTGTTCGAATTCCAGTCGTGTTCATTACATTCACTTAGGTGCTAATACCTTTGGGAACGCTACGAATCTATCTCTACTCGCCTGGCTATGGGTAAAATAGCAGGACAGAATGTGTACTATAGCGTTGGATCGTACGGCAACCAGTCTTGGAGAAGGAAACTCTGAATTCAAACCGGATCGTACTAAAGTGTGTCTATATGTGGCTGGAGACCGCTTGTGAATCCAAATTTCCACTGAAACTCCGAATTTGGATTTACACATCTGGAATAAATACGACTTTGACAACTTTCGTTCGGATGCGGCAAGTTCATTTTACCTGTTGCGACCGGGTGAATGCCGCAAAAGCTCCGTTTTACCTGTTACGACCTGCTGAATGTCGCGGCAGGTTCGTTTTAACTTTTGTGGCCGGGTGAATGTCGCAAAAGTTCTGTTTGACCTGTTACGACCGCGTGAATAGCACAAAAGAACCGTTTTACCTCTTACGATCGAGTGAATGTCGCGTCAGATTTGTTTTCCCTGTTGCGGCCGGGTGAATGTCGCAAAAGATCCGTTTTACCTGTTACGACCGGGCGAATGTCGCAACAGGTTCGTTTTACCTATTGCGACCGGGTGAGTGTCGCACAGGTTTCGAGTTACCTGTTGCGACCGGGTGAATGTTGCAGCAACAGGTCTGTTTTAACTGTTTCGACCGGATGAATGTTGCGGCAGGTTCGTTTTACCTTTTGCGATCGGGTGAATATCGCGGCAGATTCGTTTTATTTGTTGTGACCGGATGAATATCGCAACAAGTAAATGATCAGTGATCATGGAAGGAACAGACTCATGAGCGGCTCTTCGAGGGAAGAATCTGCCTGAGTGGGGCTTCCTTCATACGAATGGAATACGAGGATGATTTGTGGCAGGGCGTGTACTACCTGTTAAGCTCTGAAATGGTGGAATGTAGATCGCGTGAACATTTGCCATGATTGAGCAGTGATAGACTTGTAGAGGTCGAAATTGGAAAAACATCTTTGCGGGAGTCTATGCCACAAAGCTGCAGTTTTGGGGAAGAAGCTGTCTAAATGGAACTTACTCCTTACTAATGGAATACGAAGGGAATAGGGATGATTCACATCTGTATACACGGAATGACAGGTCCCAGTTATAAAAATCAGAGTTGGTGGAACCAAGGAACGTAGCCATGGAAATTGTGATAGAGTAGCCAGGGCTTGTGATATTTTGTCTGTGGGAAAGGGGTCGTAGGATGGAAAATAATTCATCACCCACAAGGCCGTGTAGATGATTTTGAGTTAGTTCTATCAAGACAGGTAAATGACGACTGTGCAGCTCGAGCCCAGTTATGGCAGCAATACTCCATTTCCTGTACAAAGAAAAAGATTGTATCCTGAGAAGTTACTTTTGTGTGTTTAGTAGGTTATATAAATGATATTGTTTATCATGCAGTGCTGAAAGGTAATGAGACTGGCGCTTGTAACTGATAATGTCGTGGACTAAATACACAAAAGGAGTCTAATAAAAAACAAAAAACAAACAAAAAACGAGCATCACTGATAAGCTGGACAGGTGTTATGAAATACAGGATTACATATCAAGATGCATAAAGGAAAAGATTTTAGCTTTAAATATAGAAATTTTAACTTATTTATCCGAATCTGGTGAATTTTCTCCATTGAATGTTCCCATTTTTCGATCTTTACAGCGCTTTCTGCATTGAGGAATAGACCAACTAATTAAGAAGAGGTTAGAAAAGCCTTTTGTCGCAAAATTCAGAGCATTTTATACCTACACCATCACTTTTTGCGGGAGGGACAACTCAAAACCGCCGACTCAACACTGCTGAATGACTACCGAAACAACTCAGTACCAGAAAAACATAACTTTTTTTTTTTATAACCGAATATAAGTAATTTATTAAGGACTAAAACATTAATTAGCGAATATTTTTTAATTATTTTTTAATAAAGTAAATTAACATATAAAAATAATTCAATAAACACACTTGTTTTTAATAATTTTTTAATAAAGTAAATTGAAAAATGCAAAACAAAATGCATCAATTTTTTGTTTTTAATTATTTTTAATGTAACTTATTTTTTTTAATAAAGTAAATCAAAATTCTAAAATATTTTTTTAAAAATATATTCACTAATTAAGGTTTTAATCCTTAATAAATTACATTTATTCAGTTATAAAAAACGTTATGTATTTCCGGTGCTGAGTTGTCTCTGTCCTGAGTTCTCCTGGCGCTCAGGCGATGGGGTTCACTCAGCGGTGTTGAGTTGACCTGCACCCGCTTTTTGCGTCAAAAAGGTAGATATAGATCCACTTAACACTAGAGGGGAAAAGATAAATATAGGTTTGGTTTACATTTGAGTCAGAAAGTTAGATATAGAAGCTATTTCACTTGAGTTCAAAATGTAGACATAAATCTGGTTGACATGAATCAAATAGGGAGACGTTAGTTGTATTCTCAGCCCCGCTGATAAGACTGATGTTAATAAAAGTTGGGAAGTTGTGAAAATAAAATGAACAAAAATCTTCGAATGTTCATTATTGAAGTCAATGCTTCCCATATCAATCTGCGACCAATACGAGTGCAAATTTTAAGAAACTATAATAATAATAAGAAAAAAAAAAGGAAATAAAAGATTTACACTATTTACATAGTTCGCACTGTTGTCTTAATCTTTATTGCCATATCCACTACATTTCGGCCGTTGTGCGCACCAGCCTTCTTCAGGTGATATACGTTCGAATTTCAATAAAGATATGGACAACAGTCTGAACAATGTAAATAGTTACAATATCTTAGAAATATGGACAGATCCTGGAGAAGGCCGGTGCATAGAACGGCTAAAACGTTGTGAATATGGCAATAAAGATGAGGACAACAATCTGAACAATGTGAATGGTTACAATACGTCATCTTAGAAATATAGACAGAAATAACAGATGTTAAAAAGAAAACATAGAGTAAATATATTTACATTCAAATTTTAGAATATAAAGCTACATGAAAATTCTTCAACAGAAAAATAGTCGTAAATAATAAAGCATCAATAAATATATGGAAATACTTGACATTTCCCATGTTCTTTCGTTGTACGCCAAAGTGACTGGAGTATGACGCAAAAAAGGTTGCGATGTTTACTCCGTCCAGACGTCGACCAGATGTCATAGAGACAGGATAAATTGACGTTGCACCTTTTATGTTATTTAATTAATAATAGAAATATCAATAATGATTGTATGTTAAATTAAAATTTAATAAAAATTCTTGAATAAAAACGAAAGTAAGAAGAATTTTTTTACGGCTTATCAACCCTTTACGAACTATTTAAAGTCAAAACATGTTTTGTATTATAAGACTAATTCCTTTTTTTGCGAATGAATATTAAAATTTTTTTCCCCGAGATTAAAATGGTTTTTATAGAAATCTTACTATTAGGTTGGTGCAAAAATAATGACGTAATAATATCGCTTTTTGACGTATTTTTTAACGTCAAAAACGACATTATTACGTCATTATTTTTGCACCAACCTAATATTTAAGCTATAACGGTGGAGGTGGGGGAGAGACGAGATTGATTCATATTTTATCTTTCCGCAAGGGTATTAATACATAGGGGAATGTAACGAACTCGACTGGAATTCGAACTCGGCTCTCCGAATTTCTCATTACGAGAAGCTATCCATTACACCACCCACACATCCTATAGCAAGGTAGGAGACGAAGAGATGGATTCATATCTTTCCCAAGGGTATTTGCGCGCAAGTGAATGTAATGAACTCTACTGGAATTCGAACTCGGCCCTCCGATTTCATATTCCGAGTCGATATCATTACACCTTCACGAAATAAAGAAACACAGAAATTATATTTCCATTCGGAATACTGAACAGAGATATATGTTCAGGCTTGCAATATAATAATAATAATAAAAAAAAACAAAAAAACTTGAGAAACACTGATATAGTCGTTATCTGTAATGTTCAGGTTATTGTCCATTATGGATGTTCATAAAATATGTTCAATAAGCTCCACAATATTTGTTTTTATATTCATTCACTTAAAAAAAAAAACAACAAAAAAAAAAAACCCTTTCAGATTCGAATTCAAAGATGCTTAAGTCACCCACTTACCACTTTCTGGGGTGGAATTTTGCATTTGCGTATGAGTACCTCTGGAAAGAAAGTATAGCAGAGGGAGGTGGTCAGTTGAATACCGGCCAGGATGCTGATACAACACACAATGATATCCCCGAGGATTTTCTCTTTTCTGCGAAGACGTTTACTTATAATACTCGGCCGTATAGGCATCGGGTAGACATCCCTTACGTAGCCCATGTCGTCTGGATCACGGGAGTAACCCAAAAGGAAACTCCCTGCTTCTCTGTCCGACGTCCTAAAGAGAGAGAGAGAGAGAGAGAGAGAGAGAGAGAGAAAAATTAATTAAAAACGTATTAAATAATGGTGACATGGCAGAGAATTTTAGAAGTAGAATAACCTGCAATTCTAGACCAAACATTTTTAGTTCTGTCGGGTCGTTTTAAAATGAACAATTCTATCCTCTTCTTTCCAATTATTAAGTCTCATCATAAATAATTCCTGTTTTTGCTTATCAAAAGAAAGATAATGAATATATACCGGAAGCTGACGTAAGAAAAAAAAAAAACCCTCAAGAAAACAAGATGGACGTTTTCAGCAAATCCCCTGACGAAACAAAAGATTTTTGAACTTATTTTATTTTTTTGTGAAATGTTAGACAATCTATCTATCTATCTATCTATCTATCTATCTATCTATCTATCTATAAAAATTCAGATATAAATATAACTATAAAGACAATACAAAGAAAAGTTTTCCTTTTGTTTTATATATATATATATATATATATATATATATATATATATATATATATATATTCAGATAAGTAGAAAAATAGGAAAGAACACGTTAGGTAAATAATCCGGAGTTCTTTAGTATTTTTGTTTTTATTTTTAAAAAACACTGCTCCATACAGAAGTAGAGTTTAAAAAGTAGGGCTTGATACTTTAACTCAATTTAATTTTAATAATTATATTGAGATTTTCGGCGCTCGTTTTTGAAACATGAGAACTCTTATGTAGCGAAGGAATCATATTTTTTTAAAAAATAATTATATATATATATATATATATATATAAATGAATTACATAAAAAATGAAACTCAATTGTACCCCATTTTTTTGAGCCATTTCGCTCCTTGGGATAAATTCGCTGGAGCTTGTCAATACTAAAACGTTTTAATATGTGAACGATGAGGAAGGTTTAAGTAAAATAAGAAGCTAAAGGTTTTTTTTTTGTATTTAGAACCAGAAAGAGAGAGTTGAAATTCATAGGGCACAAAACAAGGAAAGAAAGCTTGGCGAGTTTGACACGCACGGGCCATAGTGAATGTCAAATGGACAGAAGGAAATAGGGAGAAACATAACTAACGAGTTTGTGTAGATGGTTAGCAGAACAGGGTGTGAGAGGGCTAAGGAGACACATATATTACTAACAGTTAGAAAGGATAGGAAGTTGTGGAGAGTAATGATTGCTCATGTCCTGAACAGACACAACACATAAAACAAGAAGAGTGAGTAAAAAAAAAATATTTGCTGAGGTCGACTGCGTGTAACTAAATCCGCGGAAGACGAAAGAAGCACGGACACGTGAATTTGCATTAAAGAGAATACTTAAATTGGCATATAAAATCTGTTTTATTGACTAAAGACAGGTGTTTCGACGAACACACATACACAGAGGCATTCCTCAAATTTTATTCAGGGCCGCGTTGCAACAAATCAAGTCAGAACGAATACAAGGATAAACATTAAAAATTGATTCATTCATATACGCTTACCACTTATATAACATCTTTATCATATAATCTTTGCCACAACTCTATCCTTGATTAATATTGTCAGCAATTGATATAGTTATAATCACGTTAATTCGGAGAGAAAGATTAATTGTAGAAACGGAATTTGATCGATTGTTTCATTTTCTCCGGCTTATCAACCTATTAAAAGCCAGAAAATACATTTAAATTGTATTTTTTTTATTTTTTAGATAATGGTTGAGTTAGACAAGTCTTACTAATTAACCCATAGCTGACGAAGAAGCTAATCAGAATTTGATAAACAAACAATAAATTATAAGGCAGATATAAAACGGTGGACATTATAATAAATGTATAAAATGATTCCTCACTTTGTGACCATGGTAGTTTCTAAACATTTATATTCAAGAGAATGTTGATAAATCTAAAAGACATGCCTGTGTAGCTAATCAGTATTTGATTAATTGATTCTTTTTTTTACGGCTTATCAACCCTTTGCAAGTTATTTAAAGTCAAAAAATATTTTTAGACTGTGAGATTTGTTTTGGAGATAATAATGGTTTAGTGATACAAGTGTTACTAATTAACCCACAGCTGAGGGGAGAAGAGGTGAATTCATACCTTTCCCAATGATATTTGCGAATATAACGAACCCAATTGAAATCAGAACTCGAAATTTCGATTAACAATTCCGACATTTTATCCTTTACACCACCCGCACATCCAAGCTTACAGCACCTGGCATACCCAAGCGGTCATCTGATCAGTCTCAACGTTGCTTAAGTGCTGTGATCTTACTGCAACCGGTATTTCAACGTGATCTGGTCGTAAACACATTACACTATCTGCACATCTAAGCTTACGTCCTTGCATCCCCAAGCAGTCACCCATCTAGGTATTGATCAGTCTCAACGTTGCTTGACATCTTTGATCTTACTGGAATCGGTGTTTTAACGTGACATGGAAATAAGCCTGCAGAATCTGTATGTTTGGTACACAACGGAGACAAAAAAAAAAAAACTTCAAAAAAGAAAAATTTCATTTTTTCATTAGATTTGTTTAATTTACTTGATCCGCTCGCTAATCCGCATTTTAAAAAAAATATTCTCCGGTCTTAATAAACACACAACAGAACAGAAAAATAACTTCGAATCATAAATAAAAACAAATAAAATTAAAAAACGTCAACGGAGAGAAAAAATCATGTCTTAATAGCAAAGCAGTTATAAAACAACACGAAATTCAAAAGAAACTAAAATAGTGAAAAGAAAACTCACACGACAAATAGTGAAATTAAGGATTAAAAGGCGCAGAGGATATCTAAATATATATACCTAGCATATATTGTGTTCTTGTTTATACTCATTCATAAACAGATTCGAGGTTTTTGTATACAACCTTGTTTTCGTTTGTCCACTTATTACTGAGAGTATAAACAAGAACACAATCTATTTCATACCTGAGGATGTCTGTAGGAACAGACAAAAGCTTGTAAAATAAAAAGATCTAATGCAACGGAAATTTATAAAACAGGATCTTTTCATTCATAAACAGATTCGGGTTTTTTTATATATTATTGAATTGTTCGCGAAGATGGATTTCTCATTTAATCATTAAACTTTGTATTTGTTTTATGTATGAATAATTCATGAATTTGTAAATTAATTGCACCTTTATTGAAATTAAATATATATATATATATATATATATATATATATATATATATATATATATATATATATATATATATATATATATAAGCTAAAAAAAAATTGTATTTCTATTTTTTTCTTTTCTTATTTTAATTTTTTGAGGTTCACTAACAACGTAAATATTTTTTCTTTATTTTTATTGAGCTTATGTTTGGACGTGTGTGTGTCTCTGTGTGTATCTCTGTGTGTTTGTGTGTGTATATACCTACAATCAACACTTATCATTAAGGAAGTTGTGTGATTGACCACAGATAAAAAAAAAACTACTCTTTGTTTTTTTAATGTTGGTTTACAATGCAATGTTTTTTTTTTCATTTTGCTAGTGGGGGGTGGGTGTTCGCAACTTGAAAAAACACAAAAACAAACAAAACTAGTTTAGAACGATATTAACTTGCTTAGTACTCAGGAAATTAAGGAACATATAAACGTGCAATACCTACATAGGACTCATTATCTATCTATCTATCTATCTATCTATCTATCTATCTATCTATCTATCTATCTATCTATCTCGGGTTGATCATTATCTATCTATCTATCTATCTATCTATCTATCTATCTATCTATCTCGGCTTGATCATTATCTATCTATCTATTAGGTTGGTGAAAAAATAATGACGTAATAATGTCGTTTTTTGACGTTAAAAATACGTTAAAAATACGTCAAAAAACGACATTATTACGTCATTATTTTTGCACCAGCCTAATATCTATCTATCTATCTATCTATCTATCTATCTATCTATCTATCTATCTATCTATCTATCTATCTATCTATCTATCTATCACAGTATCTTCATATCTATCTATCTATCTATCTCAGTATCTTCATATCTATCGATCTATCTAAATCTATCTATCTATCTATCTTGTCATATTGTTCTTTTGGAAGGTGTAGTACAATAAACGCCATTACTATGAGAGCATCGCAATTCCCAACGAAAAGGGAACTTGAAACAAATGTATTTTGACCTACGGGTATTTACGCCCTTTCTTAAAAAGAAAAGAAAAAAATGATTGAATGTTTCATTCAAAATTTCTGGACGTGGTTACCGGAAACTAACGTAAAAAAACACTCTCTTTATGTATGTATATATTATATATACATATATATACTCTCTCTCTCTGTATATATATATATATATATATATATATATATATTCTTCCTTCCTTCTCTCTGTCCTTTCTCTCTATATATAAAAAAAAATCATGTCTTAATAGCAAAGCAGTTAAAAAAACAACACGAAATAAAGATATCAAAATAAACTAAAATAGTGAAAAGAAAACTCATACGACAAATAGTGAAATTAAGGATTAAAAGGCGCAGAGGATATCTAAATATATATACCTAGCATATATTGTGTTCTTGTTTATACTCATTCATAAACAGATTCGAGGTTTTTGTATACAACCTTGTTTTCGTTTGTCCACTTATTACTGAGAGTATAAACAAGAACACAATCTATTTCATACCTGAGGATGTCTGTAGGAACAGACGAAAGCTTGTAAAATAAAAAGATCTAATGCAACGGAAATTTATAAAACAGGATCTTTTCATTCATAAACAGATTCGGGGGTTTTATATATTATTGAATTGTTCGCGAAGATGGATTTCTCGCCATTTAATCATTAAACTTTGTATTTGTTTTATGTATGAATAATTCATGAATTTGTAAATTAATTGCACCTTTATTGAAATTAAATATATATATATATATATATATATATATAAGCTAAAAAAAAATTGTATTTATTTAGCGTATTTTCTGCATTAGTTTTTCACTCAGTTTCTTTTTTTTATTTAATTTAGATTTCTATTTTTTCTTTTCTTATTTTAATTTTTTGAGGTTCACTAACAACGTAAATATTTTTTCTTTATTTTTATTGAGCTTATGTTTGGACGTGTGTGTGTCTCTGTGTGTATCTCTGTGTGTTTGTGTGTGTATATACCTACAATCAACACTTATCATTAAGGAAGTTGTGTGATTGACCACAGATAAAAAAAAAAACTACTCTTTGTTTTTTTAATGTTGGTTTACAATGCAATGTTTTTTTTTTCATTTTGCTAGTGGGGGGGTGGGTGTTCGCAACTTGAAAAAACACAAAAAACAAACAAAACTAGTTTAGAACGATATTAACTTGCTTAGTACTCAGGAAATTAAGGAACATATAAACGTGCAATGCCTACATAGGACTCATTATCTATCTATCTATCTATCTATCTATCTATCTATCTATCTATCTATCTAGGCTTGATCATTATCTATCTATCTATCTATCTATCTCGGCTTGATCATTATCTATCTATCTATCTATCTATCTATCTATCTATCTATCTATCTATCTATCTATCTATCTATCTATCTATCTAGGCTTGATCATTATCTATCTATCTATCTATTAGGTTGGTGCAAAAATAATGACGTAATAATGTCGTTTTTTGACGTTAAAAATACGTCAAAAAACGACATTATTACGTCATTATTACGTCATTATTTTTGCACCAGCCTAATATCTATCTATCTATCTATCTATCTATCTATCTATCTATCACAGTATCTTCATATCTATCTATGTATCTATCTATCTATCTCAGTATCTTCATATCTATCGATCTATCTAAATCTATCTATCTATCTTGTCATATTGTTCTTTTGGAAGGTGTAGTACAATAAACGCCATTACTATGACGGCATCGCAATTCCCAGCGAAAAGGGAACTTGAAACAAATGTATTTTGACCTACGGGTATTTACGCCCTTTCTTAAAAAGAGAAGAAAAAAATGATTGAATTTTACATTCAAAATTTCTGGAAGTGGTTACCGGAAACTAACGTAAAAAAACACTGAGATGGATATTTCCTGCCAATCCTCTGTCGAAACAAAGAGTTTTTGTCAACGACCTTGATACATGTGTAGTATGGTGCAGATAAACCCAGAAAAAAATAATGGATAATAAGAAACAGCATTTTTTTATAAACCAAATTAATATATTTCAGTGAAACTTTATACACAGGCACATATATATAAGGTACAATAATCATTCGTTGTGGTC
>OZ010596.1:41078273-41235773 GCA_963932145.1 Acanthosepion lycidas | reverse complement strand
GGGTGAGCTATTTTTGGCCTCCAGCCCTAGAATCTCCCTTTAATCTCTAGCCCTGTGTCACACTCCGTTAGAATGGAGGTTCGGATAAAAACCCTCACCATCCCATTCGTTCCTTCTCTTTTTACGTACAGATACACACTTGCCCCATAGGGTTTCTTCTATGTGCGAACGCACACACGCGGCGCACACACTTACCCCCCTCCCCACATAGAGGTTCATGTTGAAACTACGATCACCGAGGTTAAACAACGTTGAGCCTGCACACTAACTAGATGGGTGACCGCTTGGGAATATGAAGTGTTGTAAACTTGGATGAGTGGGTGGTGCAATGGATATCGGCTTGAAATTGGAAATCGGAGTGCCGAGTTCTAATTCCAGTCGGGTTCATTATATTCACTTACGCGCAAATACAGTTTGGAAAGAGAGGTATGAATCCACCTGCACAGTACCGAAGCTATGAGCTAACTAGTAGTACAAGCTAAAAATATATTCTGGCTTTGAAATCATCTGAAAATATTGATAAGCCGTAAAAATCACACACGCACACACATAAATACACATACACACACACCTACACATACACGCCTGTAATAGAGAAAAACAAAAGAAGAAAAAAGAAACCAAAGGATTGACTGTAGACCCACATTCAACCTTTCAATTTCCCCTTCTGACGATTTTCTGCTCATTTTTTCCCCCAACATCCGTCTTTTTAAAACGGGTGTTGTCCTACCCATGCGTGGTAGTCATACCAAAAATAACCTCATTTTAATTGGCTTTCAGACGGGCGGGAGCTTGCACTGATTCACATGTATTTTATTTCTGACTTTTTTCTTTTCATACACACGAAATATTAAAACATTTCTTTTCGCTCTATCCAACACTAATACAAATTTCATCTTTTCTTTGTGTAAAAAATCACGCTTTATCAGCGAACTTGAGAAAAATATAATTTAAATTTCTACTATTTATTTGAGTCAATCCTGTTTTTTCGTTATTTAAAGCACTTATAATTTTCTGGTGACCAGAAATTAAGTCATAGGAAAAAAATCCCAATTTCTGCTTATGAGCAATAATTTTAAAGTAATATTTTAAACTTAATGTCGATATATTTCTTAATCTATCTGTAGAGAAGGAAAGTTCTCGTGGTAAATAAATGTTCAACAAACGGCGAGGAGTTTTCATCCAAACAAATATAATAGATAAATAATATTTTCAGAAGCTAAATTTTTGAGATTGTTTATTAGAATATTACTTTTTTGATTACGAAAAATGAAATTAAACCTACTGTTATTTTATCAAGATATATTAAATGAATAAACAATTACTTTTTTGTTTATTAAAAAACATTTTTAAATGAAAATATTACTCTAATATTTCTTTATGACTATTTTCTTACCTACAAATACAAGTTATGACCTTTTTCTAATGAATTCCTATCCTATGACTATCTCTCACTATCAATTTAAAATCCTGACGAGTTAAGTTAACAAGAAGAAATTTAATCTCCCAGTATTGACAAGGGAAAAATAAAATAAATAAGTAAAAAGATTATAAAAGGAATGAATAAAAAGAAAAAAAAGATGTTTGAATTTCCAGGATGAGAAATTATCATTTACATTCGGACTATTTTTATTTCCTTTTATTTTTTTAAATCGAGTTCACCTCAAACAAGGCAGTAAAGCCACTAAGACACAAAGGGTTACTGGGTGTGAAAGAATTAGAAACAGAAACATTACTAACGAGCAGGGAAAAAAAAAGAAGAGTAACGAGGAGGATAGTAGATAACGATTGACATTGCATTTAAATTTCTGAAGATTAAAGTTGACCGGAAAGCATAGAGCCGGAAGGAAGTTCCACAAGCGAGAAATTCGAGAAAACAAACTGTTACAGTAACATATAGCCATTTCAAATGTAAAATATTGAAACACAGACACTGACACAGACACAGACACACAGACACACACACACACACACAAATATATATATATATATATATATATATACACACACACACACACACAGACAAACTTCCTCATCTACGGACCACCCATCAACGGACTTCGGATGCAACGGACAAAATTTGCAGGTAGAATAAAAAACAAAAACCTCACAAATCGTCAGCGATGTATTTCAAAATTTGCGGGCTTACAGGAATGAGTCGCATTAGTTCTCAAAGTGACCGCTTGGTGGTTGTGGTGGACCTTTCGATTGTGAACAAAAACGGAAAGTACGATACATTAGTGCGTGCGTGAGAAAGTAGCTGTGAGAAATCTATTATTTTTTTTATTATTTTGATTAATATATCTATATTAAGTATATATTTATTTATGCTATATATACATGTTTATAGTATAGTATTTAAATTATGATCACGACTACTATTAGTTACTATAGTGGTTTTATAACTCAAAAATCATCCCTTCCCATCTACAGACAATAATGGACCTATTAATCTGTAGTTGAGAAGTTTGTATATATATATACAAATAGACTTATAAATATAAGTATTTGTATATATATATATACAAATAGACTTATAAATATAAGTATTTGTATATATATATATATATGCAAATAGACTTATAAATATATATATTTAAGTAATTCATCGAGTCTGAAAGAAACCTCAACAGAATGCATAAAGCACTGGACGGCCGTTTCATCCTATACTTGGGACTCATCAGCAGTGCGCATCCACTACCGAGAATTGAAACCCGGACAGTTAGGTTATCAAGCAAATGTCATACCAACTGTTTCAACGGACCTCGGTGACGAAGAGGTTGCAAATCAGACTCAATATAGCGCCGCTCGCTCACATATTCCGTGGTGGAACTCAACTGAAATTCTCTCTAACCGTAGGACTGTGCCCCCAGGAGCCACGACTACTATCACCAAGCCGCTCAAACTTGAGCATTAGAAGCCGGTTCAAGCAATGATATACAAATGATAGAAATTATTTGGAGGATTTGATAATTATAATTAAGTAATTCAAATCCTCCTAATAATTTCTATCATTTATTTATATATATATATATATATATATATATATATATATATATATATATATATATATATATATATATATATATATATATATATATATATAATTGATAAGACCTTATCTTAGCCAACGTTTTGTACTCTGTGAAATTCAAAACGTCTAGGTATCATAGCAAACAGTTCATCCTAACAATTACCGTGAAAGTATTTATAGAAAAGGCACAAAGAGGCAACCTTACGGCGGTAGGAAAGTGACTGAAACCGAGATGCCAGATCAGGACCAATAATATTGCCGATTCTTTGGATTTTATCAAGAAACTCTAGATATATAGCGGGAGCACCAGACCATATGCGGCAGCAAGATTCTAAGCATAGACGAATGGTAGACTTATAGATATCTTAGATAGATTCAGGAGAGAAAAATTGTCTAATACAACACAGTGAATCAACATTCTTAGCTGACCTAACAATTGATTTAATATGGTCTTTCCACTTCATGTCAGCCGAAAACTTTAGCCCGAGAAGGAAGTGTCCTCATCTTTGTTGTTGTTATCACAACATTTCGGCCGTTGTAGTTTCGTCGTAGTATCGACAGGGAATTTCAAACTGAACATTTCCTTTATTTAATTTACGGTGCTTAACTGTTTTTAGTTCCATTGCCCATGTCTAGGGATATTACGTCTAGTTATCATTTTTAGTACTGCTCAGTTACTGCTCGCCTGTTTCCATTGAGTCCAAGTACAAATTGCATTGAACTGACTATTACTGATGAAAGCCGGAGGGCACAACAGTCGAAACAATAGTCTAAATGTGAGTAGTTTAAATAAAAAGGAAATGTTTTACAATGAACAGTTATTCAAACTATTGGTGGCTTTGATTATTCTTTTCTTGTTTGACGGCTATATAACCTTAAGGACGTGCACGTAGCTTAGTGGTTATCGGCACGGTAAGTAAGGTTCAAACGTCAGTCGAGACGTTACGTTTGCTTTCGTTCAAATAACATTGGAACTCTTTCTCCATCTAGTGGGAGACTGGGCATGGTTGGCAACCAGCCTCGGAGAAGGACAAGACAAGTTGGATGTGAGGCTAGCAACACCACTCAGTATAAAGCTTTATTTTTGTTAAAGAAACCATAATAATAACATCTTTGGAGTCTCCACGTCTTAATGCTATCGTTAATATTTAATCTTAAAATCCGATAGCAAAACACGAAAAACAACAACAAAAAAGAAGCTATTAGGAATTATCTAATACTAATCGAATTACTCGCGCCTTGCTGCGTTTTACACATTTTTTGTAAGAAAATGATGATTGTTTTTAAATCATTGTTATAATTTGTGGAGAAAAATGATGCATTTCAATATTACTCAATGATCTTGCCAATATGGCCTCCATATTCTGCCTTTCTCCTCCTATATTTTGGATAGGGGTCATTCCCTTGTTCAAATTTAAATTAAATTTAAATCAAAGGAAAAAATATTTTCAGTGAGGGGTTGTGCAAAAACAGCTTGATCTGACCCCTTTGATATGTATTTGATGCAATACTTGATTGAATGAATTGATGAGTAGATTTCAACATTGATATGACATTTGAATTGTCACAACGAATATGTATTGTAAGGCACTACCTACTGATTGGTGATTTCTTGCTCAACTTGATGTCTATATTGTCTAATTTTGATCTTTCTGATGTGACCTCCATCTTCTGGCTTTCTTTTTCTATATTTTTGATAGGAGTCATCCCCTTGTTCAAATTTAAATTTGATTTAAATGAAAAGGAAAATGTTTTTTACAGTGTGGGTTTGTGCCCCACCCTGGGACCCCCTTTGATCAAAATGATATATCTAAGTACCCTGGGTAATGTAGTTTCAGAATATATATGATTACGGAGGTCTATCTCCAAACGCCTAGGTAGAGTTCGATAACAAATAGACAGGCAGAGGATACAACTTTATACATATAGATTCATTGACTGAATTTTGTTTGGCTTCTCAGGTGTCGGGCTTGATTTCGTGAAATAAAGACAGAAATCTTTTTATCTTTCAAGTCTAAGATATTTCTTTTTTCATTTGAATAGCAGTTCATTTATTGTCACTTGATAAATACGACAAGCAAAGAAATGAGTGGATTGCGGTTAAGTCATACAAAGTCTCTCTGAAGCTTTATTTCATTCGAGAAAGCGGAACAACGCCTGATTAAAAGCATTCCCTAACTTTATTAAGGTTAAAAAGGTTGACTCGAGTTTGTAATCTTTGAGCAAATCGACAGGAAGTTGTAATCAGGCTTTCGTTGGCTATACAAGTGAATATATTTAATGCTGAAATCCTGGGGGCTGAGATCAGCTTTGTCTTATCCTTGGAAAGACAGAGAATAAAGTGAAACGTTTCGGGTCCCCAGAAATCGTTTTCCCAAGCATTAGCTCCCCATTGCCCCAAATGAGGCAACCGACGAAAGCCAGTGAAACTGGGCAATTTCTGAACCGAGTTACAGACACAAATGTGTTGGTGACCCGAATTAAACTGACGTCGAGGGAAATAGATAAAGTAATTGTCATGTCTTCGGACAGAGGAACCTAGTCTCAGTTGATTCTTATGCGGGGAGGGGGAGAAAGAGAGGGGGAGAAAGAGAGGGAGAGAAGGGAGAAAGAGAGGTAGAGGTAGAGGGCAATAAAGTGGGACGTCGTGGGATGTTTCGGAATCGGACGCAAAGATTAATTATTCCGATCCCCTAGTCTGCAGCTAATATATATATATATATATATATATATATATATATATATATATATATATATATATATATATATATATATATATATATATATCATATTTATTTTATTTTTTAATGTTACTGTGTAGGTTGATATATTTATATTCATTTCTATGTGTGTGTATATATCCATATATGTGTATGTATATGTGTATGAATGTATATATGTATGTATATGTGTATGAATGTATATGTATATGTATATATGCGTGTATGTATATTTATGTATGTTTATTGTAGTGATGAATGTGTGTACACATACATATGTATGTATTTTTTATATAGTTATATATTTGTACTCTTGTATGTGTACTCATGCATATATAAGTATATATGAGAGATATATATATATATACTAGCAGCATGGGCCGGCGTTGCCTGTGCTTGATTCAAAAATCGTACGACTCATACAGTAATTGCTATCACTTGACTTAAAATATTTTTGCCCTTCCTTGCCTTTATAAGAGCGCCCTTTGCCGTGCTGATGTTGCTACATGCCTTACTTCTTGCCTATCTCACAGCGAATTTTTTCTTAGCTCTATACTAAACATTAAATCTGTTACGAAAAAAGAACAAAACAAAATGAACACAAAACTATCAGCTTTAAAAAAGGACTCGTAACTGGAAAAACCGAATGAAAAAAGAATGTTAACAACAAATAATTTTTCACACCCAACCCAGTTCTGCGGAATCAGAATCAACGTCGAGTTTAAGCAAGCGATTGAGCCAATTGGAGTAAAGTGCTGTGCAGATTTGAATTTATCCCACTTGTGACGAATGCAGCTATCGATTTTTGCATGCTAGCATGCTAGTTAACATTCGTGTCAGTCAGCTATTGGCTCTCACGCTGGCCAATAGAATCTTCCTGCCTATTCGTGGCAGCCAGCTATAGGCTCTCACTCTGGCCAGTACAAAATGGCCGCAAAGTACATGATAACTGCCGTAGAATCATGAAAAAATCGATTATTTCCACTATCGATGGGAGTTGGGAAATGCAAAGTCGGTCTTGGCCTTCCCGCTAACTTGGAGCATGTGCATGTAAATTTTGGTGCAAATTCGTCGAAAATTACCGCCGTGCATTCGTTACACACACACACACACACACACACACACACACACACACACACATCCTGCCTTTTATAGATAGAGATTTGCGTGTTTATGTGTTTTCTATTTTATATATTAGCTGGTTTTATTTTAAGTGTTACATATTGCCTGGACATTTGAATTTAGTGTTTTTATGTGTGTGTGTGCGTATATATTTATTCTTCTATTCATTTCTATATATTTAAGTGCCTTTTTTCATTGCGTTGTTCATTGACGAATATTTGCTTTTCTAAGTTATATTTTAATAATCTGTTTGAATTCGTTTACTATTTCCTGTTCTGTTCGTGTTTTTGCGTGTTTATATGTCTAAATATGTCTATGTGTTTGTGTATTGTAATCTGATTGTGTATGTATTGCCTTTTGCAAGATTTCATTCACACCTGCTGATATCACCACTTTAAGTGTATCGAAGTTGTAACGAAGCTTTGGATCAACATTAGATTTTAACGTTTATTCTGAGTTTTTGGTGTTTCAGTTAAAACAAAATAAATAACAAAATATATTTATTTTTTCCTCAGTTTCTTCTTTAAATAATTTTATATTTTAAACTTAATACAGATTAAATTTAAAATTGGTAATTTTTAATTTTCAATTTTATAGTAAAATTTAGTTAGAATGATTGCTATTTTAGTGTAACTCTATCATTAAGGCATTAATTGTTATAACCAAGGTTCGTTGTCAAGTTTTTTGAATTCTCATATACTTGTATTTTGATTGGTCATTGCAGCTTATGTAATAGCGTTTCCCTATCGAGGGGTGTTTGGTCGATTTGAACCTTTTAAAACTCTTTATTCTACATTCAACACCATCACTTGATAAGACACCAGAATTGTTGAAACAAAATAACTATTTTTGTAGTGATTTTATAATATTTTTATGTTATAATTTTTGAATAAATCATATTTGCTCTACTCTGTATTGAACATTCTTTTAAGAATAGTATTTTTTGGTTATTGGAATTTATTCCGTATACACCAATCCTATATATATATATATATATATATAAAATTCGTGTGTGCATGTATTTATAAATCTACTATTAATATAAAGCAATATGAATTGGCAAGATTTGTATTTGTAGGTATTTCCGGTGCATTTAAAGAGATTGTAATTTCTAACTTCTACTAAAATAAACCCCGAGATTGAATATGAAAGATGGAAATCAAATAGTTTTGTTTTAAAATCTTTTTTAAGGTTTGATTCTTTTTAGATGGTGGCGGTGGGGAGGAGAAAATTTCTCTATAAATGTTTTGAAAAAAAAAAATTCAATTTCAAACCGAAAAACGTCTCGACATCTAAAAAGACTGTTATTAGGTTGGTGCAAAAATAATGACGTAATAATGTCGTTTTTTGACATATTTTTTAACGTCAAAAAACGACATTATTACGTCATTATTTTTGCACCAACCTAATATTTATTTACTATTGACACTAAACTTTGTCTAGTTAAGGAAGTGTTTCTCGACCATTTTAAGCAACGGCACACCTAGGAGCAAATGCAAATATCACGTCAAGGCAAATATTTTAAAGACTATACATTTAAATGTTATGAAATAAAGTCATAAATTAAAAAAAATTAAACACATAAATATGAACTTGCTTTATATCAATGTTTCTATTCAATTATTTGTTCAGCTTATTTAGTGCAAAACCGGCGACTTGTGTTTTTTCGCGATTTCTTCAATGTTTGATCGAATGTGCGATAAGCAGACCCTCATTTCTTCTTCAGTTGAGCGTGTTCTTTCTCGCTTCTTATTTTTGATGTTATTTAGGGTTGAGAAGCCAAATTCACATAAATAAGAAGTAGACTATTGCAATAAAACTGATAAAGCCTTTTTAGCTAATGTGGGTCATTCCTTTCGTATTGAAATCCAAAATGTATCAATTTTCTACTTCTATGCCTCTTGATTCCTTGGGGAACATAGGGTCGCAACAACACCTCTCCAACGGCCGCGCTTCTGGGGAGATCCTTTTTAGCTCGGCCCATGTCGCCCCGGCTGCCTTCACCTCTGCGTCAACACTTTTGCGCCAAATCTGTTTTGGTCGATCCACTTTTCGCTTCCGTTGTGGATTCCAGTCATTAGAAGCAAGCTTGCGGAGTGTGTGGTCCTGTCCCACAGTTCGTAGGAGACGATTTCCGGCCACCTGATATTGAGGATGTTCCTGAGACATGAGTAGGTAAATCTCTGAAGTTTGTGGGTGTTGGTCTTGGTTACACGCCAAGTTTCTGAGCCGATTTCTGAGTAGAACCGATTTGACGTTGGTGTTGAAGATCCAGATTTTGTTGTATCAATAGGTACCATCGAATTATTATAATTATAGTATATGGGTATAAAAATTCATTAAAAGTTTACTGAGACAAAATTACCTTAACGTCTAGAATTGTACACTGACCCAGCAGATAAGCCGATATTATAGATCAGGGGATCTATAATATCTTGAGACCAGTGTTTTTCAGCCTTTTAAGCAACGGCACACCTAGGGGAAAATGAAAATATCACGGCACACTTAGAAAAATTTTGAAATGATATACATTTAAATGTTATGAAATAAAATCATAGATTTTTTTTCAAAATTACACACATAAATACTTGTTTTATGTCAACGTTTCTATTCAACTCTTTGTGCGGCTTATTTAGTGTGAAATCTGTGAAACATGTGCATCTGGTGTCTTTTCGTGATTTCATCAATGTTTGGTCGAATGTGCTCAGTTAACGACAGATTGAAGTTCATTTTTGTGATCAGCTGTCAATTTTACCTCATCGAACCCATCAGTATTAAGTAAAAAATAAATAGCTGTGACGTCAGTATAGTTAACGAGTTGAGAACTGATGACCTCAGGAAAGTCGTTGATGAAAGGAACAAAGTATGTTCAATGATAGAGCCCTGGGGAGATCTACATGAATATGAAAAATATCTAGAAGAGTGGCCGTTTAAGACAACTTTGATGTATTGCTGGTAATATTTTTTCCAAAAAAGTACTGTTGATAATAATTTGTTCTTCAAAAATTTATTGCTGGTATTAAAACCCATTTTTACACGTTTTGACCCCAGTTTGTGGGTTAAATATTTGCCCATAGCTAGGGTCCTAACAGGTGCTACCACCCCGGGTCAGAGTGGACCTGGGAACATCAGCAATTAAGTGGTGGTTCCACTCTCCTCAAAACCTCCTGATCAGAGGCCTTGCTGTCGGATATTGTTTATCGTCTTACCCAGGACGCGGATGTAGTTTATCGTCATACCCAGGACGCGGATGTAGTTTATTGTCATACCCAGGACGAGTGTGATTTAGGCATTAAGTAACCCAATAGTGGCTGGCATGTCATAAAATCAGAAAACCAATCTGATATAATGTAATCGATATTTTAAGCAAGAACGATGTTTCATAACTACACAAGTACTGTTAAAATCTATAGAAGTCCGTACAAGCAATAATATTCATTTTATAACTGTGCCAAGTGTGACCATATTTATTAAATCTTGCAAACCCTAAAGGAAAGGCAAAATGAAAGATGGACGATTTAATTAAGCCAATCTTCAAAGCGAGGCTATTTGCTGACAAAAAAAATTAATATTCGAATTCGTGGTATTTATTTGGACTCGAATTCTGACTTTTGGTGCCAATGAGAATCGTGTAATAATTTCAGTAAGGAACCGGCAACAAAATTCAAATTTTACCATTTCCACCAAAACAAAGTAAGACCATAGAAGACTAAATTTACGTGAGCCTAGAATCGAAATCAAAATTGATTTTTACTGATTTTTACTTTTTATTGTTTGTTAAATATCGACGGATACTGAGGATAACATGGAGCCAATATGTGATCAAGGACAAAGGTTTAGAGACAATAGAAACAAAAAGGTAACTTATACTTAACCTCAGAAAGAGACAGTTGAAATGTCTACGGTGCATAATGAGGAAAGGGGTCTTGGAAAATCTGACATTCACAGGAGAGATTGAAGCCAAGAGGGACAGAGGAAAACAACACATAATTTACCTAGCGAGCTTGAGTAAATGGATGGCGGGGCAAAGTTTAGGAGATATAGCAAAAATACAGAATTTATTAAGAGCTAGGAAGGAGAGTCATGATCGCCGACGTGCTGAAGGGACACGGTACATCGAAGAATTAGAACAATTGTATAAACCCGATTTTTATCATGTCGATTAAAACTTTACTGTTAAGAAACAGTTGGGATGCGGAAAGAGAACGAATCCAGTGTACACACACACACGCGCGAGCACGCGCGCGCACACACACACACACACACGCGTGCATATGCACACGCACACACCCGCACGTACACACTCGCACGCACATAAAAGCACACACACTCACGCACGCACACACACACAAGCACCACACACGCACAGACACACGCACGCACAGACACACGCATACACACACAAAACAAAAAGAAAAAAAGGATACGTTTACTTACCAGATTTATTTAACCTATACTGCGAGATGATCCTAAGAGAATGAGAATCATTTGGGCACTTCAACTTGGTGTAATGGTTAACAAGCCTGTCTCGCTAGATCTATTGCAACTGAATAGTGAGTTGGATCCTTACTGCCCCATCTATTCGGTCTTGTGCAAGAACGAATGATTAAGTGTTAACCGAAAGAAGGTGTTAGCAAAAGAGACGGCCACAGCTGCGAGTTGCATAATGGGGACGTGAAAATGTAGAAGGTAAAAAAATTTAATGCTCTGTATGTGTAGTGACAGCAGAACAAGAATAATCTACTGTCGTAGATTAAACAAAAGGTTCTGTTCGAAATTCCCTGAAGGTTATTTGAATCGACAGACACATGAGGAAGGCTCCGGAGCAACTGTCGAAACGTTGTGATAATAACAACGAAGATGAAGACATTTGTCCGAGGGTAAATAATGCAAAAATGATCACCCTAGACAATCAAAAAGATACAAAAGGACACATCAACGAGGCTAATGGTTATAAAGTTAATCTGTCTGACTATTAATATTGAATTCGATCCTCACTGGGTGGCCCAAAGTTTTATATTCAATCCACTTTTATATTCACGTCGATGTGAAGAAGCCGAATCTAGTACAATATTAGATTAATAATGTTGACTTACTTGAGTTGCCAAAAAAAAAAAAAAAAAGAAAAGTCAGTCGAGGTTATTTGAGATGTATGCCATGGAAACATTTTATAGACTGTGGAAGCTTGTCCCCACCGTCACCGTCATTTATGACAACTTTTGAAAAATATATAAATAATGCACTGGTATAAAATTTTGCTATATAGGAGAGAATGCTGAACAATTTCCTAACAGATAAATAGAAGAGAGCAACAAAGTTGTGATTTACATGGCCCAGTGAATAAAAGCGTTGTTGGATCCAGTGACATGACCCAAAGAGTTGCGAGAGTTGTGGCTATTGCAGTGGGGAACAAAAATCTGGAGAACTGAGATAAAGGTAACTAACTGAGACATTAGAAAGCGGCATGGCACGTGGAACTAGAAAAATCTACCTCGGTGGACGAAATAAAGGGTTCAGTTCGAAATTCAGTTCGGCTGAAGAAGGCTGCAACGTATAACGGACGAAACGTCGTGAATATGAAAATAAAGACGAGGACAACAGTCCGAACAATGTAAATCATGCAAATAATTACAATACCTGATCTAAGAAATATAGACAGAAAGACTTGATTCTACAGGATGATGAGAATACCATCGGCTGAGCATTTAAGCAATGGGGAAGTTGTAATGGAAATGAGAATGAAAAGGAAACTTTTATTAGATTCCGAAAAAGTTAGTTCAACATTTTGGGACAGAGAAAGCGTAAAGTAACGTACCTAACGAACTTATGTAAATGTATAGCAGAATATGGACAAGGTAGAATAACTAAAAGTCAAAAACTGCTCAGAACGGCAAAGGATAGGAAATTGGGGAGAGCCACGAAAAGCATACCTAACGGACTTGTGTAAATGGTTGGCAGAACCGAAACTGGGAGAAATAGAAAGAGGAAAAATATTGCTTCGAGCTCCAAAGGATAGGAGGTTGTGGAGAGCCATGATTAACCTACAAAACGAGCTTGTGTAAATGGATGGCAGAACAAGGAAGGAGGGGAATAACTAAAAGTTAAACATTTCTCAGAGCTGCAAAGGATAGAAAGTTGGGGAGAGCCATGATCAACCTACCTAACGAGCTTGTCTAAATGGATGGCAGAACAAGGATGGGGAGGAAGAGCTAAAAGTCAAACATTCCTCAGAGATGCAAAAGATAGGAAGTTGAGGAGAGCCTTGATCAATCTAACGAGCTTGTGTAAATTGATGGCACAACCGAGACTTGGAAGGAGAGTAAGAGGACAAATATTGCGTCGAGCTAGAAACGATAAGAAGTTGTGGAGAGCCTTGATCAACCTACCCAACAAGCTTGTGTAAATGGATGACTGATAAGGACGGGGAGAAATTGCTAAAAGTTAAACATTCCTCAGAGCTGCAAAGCGTAGGAAAGAGTAAGAGACAGAGGAGAGTAAATATTATATTATATTAAATACTGCGTCGAGCTAGATAGGATAGGAAGTTGTGGAGAGCCTTGATCAACCTACCTAAGGAGCTTGTGAAAATGGATGGCAGAACCGGGACTGGGAAGGAGAGTAAGAAGATAAATATTGCTTCGAGCTAGAAGCGATAGGAAGTTGTGGAGAACCGTCAATGCTCACATCCTGAAGTGACACTACGCGTTACAAGAAGAGGAGAAACTGGAGGATGCGGATGAGAATATGAGACCACAAAATCCGGCAAAATTAATAAAACTCTTGCCACATCGTAAAAATGACCCGTCGTCTGTAATAATTTGACAGGTATTATGTCGAATGTCCTGTACATTAAAACGGAAAAGATTTATTTTTATTAGTTTTCTAAAAATTAGAAAAAAATAACTAAACGTATGCAAAGTTTGCATTTTTTAAACCAGTGTTCAACGAAGACAAGACCCAAGAGCCTCTCAAGGTAGAGGGTTATTGAATGAGGTTGTTTTATGGACATAAGCGGATGAAGTAGTAGTGTAGATTATGAAGTAGTAGTGTAGATTATGTAGATTATTATGTAGATTATTATGTATGTCGGATAGATAACGCTTGACCTGAGACTTTAAGAAATCGTTCCACAAAGCAGTGGTCGTTGGGAAGAAGCTGATGGAGTTGAACTTTTATTTTACCAAAGGGATATGAAGGGGATGAGGAGGATTCGACTGTGTACGTGGCGTGACGTCGTCGGCGGCTTCATATCGTACCCAAGAATTTAATTCCATCTTTGCCGATCGCTTCCTTTATAATGATAGTGTTGAGAACTGCAGCCACCGCCAACATGCAGATTCAGAACGAGAAGCTTACAGTTTCATCAAAACGTATCCTAACGGTAGATGTCTGAACTGGTGGAATTAAGACACACAGCGCCTCAGAACCTTTGCTACAGAAATAAACGTGCGACATTTTGTTTGTAAGAAAGAGATTGGAGTACTGTAAATAATTAATCGCCCTTAAGGCCGCATCAGCATTCATTCTTTTTCAATGCATAACCTCAAGATCTTAACAACAGAGTCTGTGCTGCGAGGTTTTCTTCGGAAATATATTTCTCAGATGTTGCTTGTTAGGTATTTTATTAAAAAAACACCTTTATTTCTTTGGGAACCAGTTTGAAAAACTTTGAACGAACGAAATGGCTTTGAAGTGGGGGGTTTGTCAAAGTGGCCACTGACTTTGAGTTCGAAACATATAACATATCGAATGTTTTATTTACAATCAAAAGTACTGGTAAACATGATTTTGACACTTTTCAGATCATTTCACCCCAAGCAAGGCAATAAAACCACTAAGACGCAAAGAGTTACTGAGTATGAGAAAATACGAGAAAAAACATTATTAAGGATAAAAAACAATGAAAGAACAGGAATTAAGAAAATAATGATTGCGTTTAAAGTTTTGAAGATTAAAGTTGACTAGAAAGCAAGAAGCCAGAAGTGAGTTCCACAGGAGACAAATGCGAAAGAAGAAACTGTTAGCACAGAACTTACGGTTACATCTAGCCATTTCAACTGTAAAATGATGAGACCTTGCCGCCAATCTAGTATTACGCTTAAATTCATAAAATCTAGTTACCATAGAAGAAAGTTAATCAGAACAATTACCATGATAGTATTTATAGAAAAAGGCACAGGTAAGCTATGTTACGGTTTTGGAAAAGATGGGAAAATGTGACTTTTCTGCGTTATCTAATTTTTCTTATGTCCGTTGGCATAAGAATAAATTAGTCAATGTGGAAAAATCACATTTCACTTGACAGTTAGGACAAAATATAAATGACGGGGAACCACGGAACGCTGTTAAAAAGTAACCGCGGTTTTCAGGTCGACTTCCTGAAACATTTTGATTGTAGACTGAGATATCAGACCCTTACAGCTTGCAGATAAGAAAATATATAAATAAAGTTTTAGCAAATTAAGTGAAAAATTCCGTTTGTTGCTAACGAATTTTGTTTTATTGTTTGAATAAATACATTCCCAACAGCCATATCACATTGAAACGCCTGCCCCCGTATGATCACCGAAGTTAAGCAACGTCGTATAGGGGTATTGATAAAGAAGGGTACCGAAAATCATGTGAGATAGCAAATGCCATAATTGCGCTGGATTGTAATTTATTGTAAAATTATTATTACTAGTGAAATAACCGTTCTACGATCAGAGAAAAACTAAGTTGCCATAGAAGTTCTCTTAACTCTCTAAAATTTCTGCATAAACAGCATTTTCAGCAAGACAAATACAGTGGAACCTCGGTTCACGAATTTAATTAATTCCTGAAGGCCGTTCGTAAAACGAAATGTTCATAAACCGAAACTATTTTTTTCCAATAGGAATCAATGTAGAGAAAAAAAAGTTACAGTAGAATAAAATTGGAAACAACACACGACTGTATACAACACAGCGGTCGACTCAGAAATGACTCCGTTCGCGTTAACTCGGTTCGTCTATGTTGTTATAGAACCGGAATTTTGTTTGATAACCGAGGTATTTCATCTCGAATTTTCTGTTTGAAAACTGATTTCTTCGACATGTGAGGCGTTCGAGAACCGAGGTTGTAGTGTAGTTTCAATAGTTCTTTCTCTCACTCTGCTAAGTCTGCTTAGAGCAGACGAGGATAGAAACAGCTGAATATATTTCAAATGTTTATAATAATGATAATAATAATAATAGTTACAAAAATGTGGGAACTTAAAACTATGATTATCCCTCTTGTGATAGGTGTACTGGGTATGATAAAGAAGGGTACCAAAAATCATGTGAGTACAATTCCTAGACACTCAAAATCTGAGAGCTGCTAAAGAGTACTTTGTGTGGAACTGCACCTATCACCCGCAAACCGCTCTCCATCGAAACGAAATGTCCCAAATATGCATAGATAACTCTCCTCAGGTGCCCCTTTTTATTCACAGACCCCGGAGGGGGTTTGCTACTTAAGCACATAAAATGACTCTCTAGCAAGATGATGCAACATACGAAAACAATAATAATAATTAATTCCGTAAATTTATTTTTTCACTTCTTTAACTAATTCAGTGCAGTTTTAGAAAATCTAATCAAATAGATTATTTTGACTTATTTAGTTAATGCCGTAAAATATTTTAAATTTCATTCGATTAATTTGTTGTAATGTGAAATGTCAGACGACAACAATGGTTACCACGAAAGCGGCAAAAGATAAAATCGTAACTGACGTTGCTGGGTTTGAAATTATAGAATTCTATAAAAAATTAAACATTTAAAAAATATTAATTTTATGACCACGTCCAAGAAAAAGTTTTAGTTTGATTTGTTCGACCGATTTAAGCTGAAGAATCGAATAAAATTTAGCCATACACGAATTAATACGATTTTACCTTATAGATAAACTGATAATTTTTTACCTTACAAGTAAACTGATAACATTTTGCAATAAATTGGGGATATTTTAAGCCCTACCTTGTTTGATAACGTCATTCAATCGATCATTTTGTAATGCCACTGGATATATTTTGATGTAGAATGTCTTCCACAATAAAAAAGTTAACAAGATCATATATATATATATATATATATATATATATATATGTATAAAGACATTTTTTATGTTTATACGTTATTTTTTTTAGATACAAATATTTAAGTAAATGCTCTGTTTATAATTAACAACATTTACCGGTCTGAATGTCCGAGGAATTTTCATAGAAAATATGCGTCCTCCGGTAAATGTTTACCGGCCTGAATGTCCGAGAAATTTTCATAGAAAATATGCGCCCTCCGATAAATGTTGTTAATACTGTTTATTATAAACAGAGCATTTACTTAAATATTTGTATCTATAAAAATAACGTATAAACATAAAAAAATATCTTAAAATAATTGTCGGACTTTGTCCATTTCATAATGTGTGACGTTATATATATATATATATATATATATATATATATATATATATATATATATATGATTGGAAGGATTTTTTTTTAAATCGTCAAAATCGTTGATTTTAGTGCCATTTGTCAGCACAATGTAATTCTCTTGATTAAAATATCTTTCAAAAATGAAATATACTTTCCTGAAATTTTATTTGAGGAATATTAGCTGATTTAAAGTTCAATTAATCTGATTTGATAAAAATATTACTTATTTTTAATTGAAAATATCGCTAGGTGTTGGCATATTGACAGCCGGAAGTTTTTCTGATTTTTTTTCTTCGGTGGACATATCTGTAAAAAATTTTCTTGAGAAACATAACGTGAACTTCTTTTAAATATAATTTTTAAGTACCCAGTAATAGTGAAAATATTCTCCGTAATCTAATATTTTATTGAATTTTAGATACTTTGGCTTTAAATTTATTATAGTCAGCGCTCTATTTTCTGATAATGTCATGTACGGTCGTCCGTATTTACAAAAATCAACACGTTTGTACATACACACATACATTCTTTTAAAATAGTGGCTGTCGATGATTTGTAGTAAGCTTTTCCAATTATGATTAGTAAATATAGTTTTTATTTAATAACAAAATCACCTAATGTTATGGAGTGGTTTCACAGTGGAGGCTTGTATTTGTACTAAGTCGGTCCTAAAATAGGTTCGACTTACAAAATGTTAGGAACTTGATATAATAGGTAATGACGCAGAGAAATCTAGTTGTGGTCGCTGATACTTTAGTATCCGACTAACGGTCGTCCGGCATCGACTGACTGCCCGACCCCTGAGCGACTCCTACTACTCCTACTTATTATAGGTGGGAGTGTCTATTAACTATAGAATAGGTGTGTTCCACTATAACTTCCCCCTCTAAAACTTTACTCCGTAGGAGTAAACAGTTTTATTTATTTATTTATTTTACAGGAAATATATATAAAAAAAAAAAACAACTTCATTTTTTTAGCAACATCGTAGCGTATCTCTTACGTTTTGGATCCACTTTTAAATGATCAGTTGCCTTTCTTTTTCTCCTGGATCTGCGTACCTCAGGTAAAATCGTTGCAGGCGTTGTTAGATTAAACGTATCGAAAATCACCTCCATCGGCGTTTCTTCCGCGGGACCGCTGTCAACCACGTCTGAAGCACGTCGTCTGAAGCACGTCGTCTGATCTGGTTAATGTGCCTTCTGCACGTGAATTTTTTGCCTTTCACCAAGTACATCATATTGCCAATCCGCTTTTCTATTTTTCCAATCTCCCAGAATGATTTATTCTGCTTATAGACCGTAAAATATATTTTTTTCACCAGGATTGTATTTTTTTACTTGAATAAATTTTTCTCTGCCTGGCTTTGTCTTTTTTGGTAATAATTTGTCGAAGACAGATCTTACCCGACGTGCAAACATCATCTCGGCTGGCGACTGTGAGGCTTGTGTTCCGTTATTTGGGGTAATTCTGTATACCTGTAGAAACTTCTGTAGGGCTTCATCTGCATGTATTTCCATAGCTTTCTTTAGAGCTCTTTTCAGAGTGTCCACAAATTTTTCAGCTAACCCGTTTGATCTTGGGTGATATGGAGCTGTGGTAACATGTTCGACGTTGTATTCCTTGCAGAAATCTTTAAATTGTTTCGATGTAAACTGACTTCCATTGTCCGTCACAATTGTGTCCACTACACCAAACCTTGCGGAAGTTTTTAGTACTTTGCGTTGTCGGATTTCTTATCCTTTGTATCTCAGGCCATTTCGAGAAACTATCCACTACTATGATGTAATGGTATCCATTCAGTGGACCTGCAAAATCCACATGTAACCTAGACCATGGTAAGTCTGTTTTTGGCCAGGGGTTAAATTTTATTGGGGGTGCCTTTGCAACTAAAGCACAGTCTTTACATTTTGCCACTGCGTTCTCAATGTCCCTGTCCATATTCGGCCAATATACAAAACTTCGCATTAGGCCATTCATTCTAACTTCAGTGAGGCAATTACCGTGTCTTCTAATGGTTCGCTCATTTTTGGAATTAATCTGGACAGCCCATCAGCGTAGCCAAATTTATTCGATGGTATGTACTCCATGCTGAAGTTATAGTTTAGCAATATTGTACCCCATCTCTGTAGATGGTTGGCTGTATGCAAACCCTTTTCGATCCAAAAATCGAAATTAGAGGCTTATGGTCGGTTTGTAGCTTAAAATGTCGACCGTGGAGAAAACGGTGAAATTTTGATACTGCAAATATTATTCCTAGCGCCTCTTTCTCTATCTGAGAATAATTCTCAGTCGGAAGTAGTGCTCTAGAAGCATGCGCAATTGGTTTTACTTGACCATTTGTCATTTTGTGTAAGATACATGCTCCTACTCCATACGCACTTGCATCGCAAGCTACTATGGTCTCTAACTCCAGGTTGTAATGGGTTAAAAATAATTCCGAGGTTAATACTTCCTTTATCTTTTCAAATGCTTTTTGGCATTCATTAGTACATTTCCAGGGTTTTCCTTTCTTCAGTAGTTCATTTAATGGTGCCCGCAGATCATACATTTTAGGAATGTATATTTGGTAATAATTGGCTAATCCCAAAAAACTTTGTAATGTGGTAATATCATTCGGAGCCGGCATGTCTTTTATAGCCGCTTCTCGCTCTGGGTCTGGCCTTCTACCATTCTTATCGATGATCTGCCCCAGATATTTTATTTTCTCCATAAAAAACTCACATTTGTTTTCCTTGAGTTTAAATCCCAAATCCTGTATTCTTGAAACTACATGTTCCACGTGTTCTGCTATACTTTAATTCTCATGAGGATGTCGTCCAGATACGCTACCGCAAAATCTAGACCACCCAACATCGAATCCATTACTTGTTGGAAAATGGCGGGCGCGACCTTAATCTCAAAAGGTAGTCTGTTAAATTTATATAGACCCCGATGTGTATTTAAACACAAAAGTTTTGATGTTTCTTTTTCTATCGGTATTTGCAAATATGCGTCGCTGAGATTTATCTTCGAAAATATTGTGCCTCCATTAAGCTTCGCAAATATTTCTTCCGCTGTTGGTAGAGGATAATTATAGTTTTTGAGTGCCGAATTTAAACCCGTGGAGAAATCAGCACAAACACGAATTTCTTTAGACTTTTTTTTCACGTATACCGTCGGTGTTGCCCATTAACTATACTCAACTTTTTCAACTACACCGGTTTTCTCTAATCTGTCCAATTCTTTATCTATCTGTTCAATTGAAGCGAACGGCACATTCCTTTTCTTTTTGAATACGGCCTGGGCGTTTTCTTTTAGCTGGAATTTTGCCTCCATCTTGGTATACGTTCCCAAATCTGAAGAAAAAACAGTAGGAAATGTTTCCTTAAGTTTCTTTACTAATTTTTCGGCTTTTGAGTTTAAACTTTCAACCTTGTAACAGAAAGAATTTATCGGTAGATCCCATAATTGAAATTCTGTTATCCAATTCGTACCAAGTAAGTTCGTGGTATTTTCTATGACAAATAGTTTAGCTTTTCGCGTTTTTTTATTTAACGTGACGTTTGTAACGAATTCTCCAATAAATTGTATTTTTTCTCCCGTCACTGACCTAGTGATTTTATTTGTCTTCATTAAAGTTGATTTCCCCAACTTCTTCCATGTATGCAAATTTATGATAGATAGGTCGGAATCAGTGTCGAGTTGCATTTTTATTTTTTATTACTTATTTCGACAGTAACAAATTTTTTGGTTATTCCATCGTTCACCTCGTCAGACTTTAATTTTCTTATTTTATTGTCTTTTTCTTATTTTATTGTCTTTTTCTTATTTTATTGTCTTTTTCTTATTTTATTGTCTTTTTCTTATTTTATTGTCTTAATTTAAGTGCGAGCTTTTATGACCCATTCTTTTACAGTTCAAACATATTTTATTCCTAAAATCGCAATATCTGCACCAGTGAAGTTCACCGCAAGCAAAACATGGCTTCGGGAGTTTTTTTTTATTTTTCTCTGGTATTTCACTTTTTGTTTGATAATCCGCAATTTTAGAATTATTTTTGGTAGACTGACTTTCTTTTTTGTAGCGTATTTTCCTTACATGCGAAACGCCAGACTGTTCTATCTTTTTCGAATCTTTCTTTACGCTAACATATCTTGTGCAGTCTTCTGCCAACTTCTGTATCGTAATTCTTGGTTCGTTTTCCAATTTTGACAGCACTAATTTTCTCAACTCTGTGTCTCTTTCCGATACCAGCCCCTGAACAAACACTAAGCACTTAAAACTGTCAGCGCTTAACTCTGCTAGCTTGAATTCTTCACAATGCTTGTTCACATTGGCTGCGTACGTTATATAATCTTGTTCGTCATCTTTCATCAGATTCAAACATTTCCACTTCTTGTGAAACAAAGATGTCTTTTTACTAATTAATTCACTTAATATATTTACCGCTTTGGAAATGTCAACTCGCTAGATTTTTTCGGTAAAATGTAGTTTACCAATTTGTTATGCTCAGCAATTCCTAAATTGCTTAAAAGAAGCCTAACCTTCTTTCCTTCTGACCACGAGTGACAGTCCTCGTTATACACGTCCGTATATTTTTTATAATACTCTTCAAAAGTTATCTCTTCATCTGGTCTGTACGTGAATATTTCAATTGAATTCCATATTGTATTCTCTGGGAAAGAATCATTTTGTAGATTTTTCTCTTTCCTCTTCTCAGTTATTTCCAGAATTTTGTTTTGAAAACCCTTATGCATCTGTTCCATTTCTCGTTGAAACTGCATTTGTCTATTAAAAGTTTCCCCCTGTAGTTGCATCTGGAATGTCTTCTGTTGCTCTACTATTGTCATCTGTTGTTCTGTCTGGAACTTAAAAAATTCCTGGAATATATTTTGACATTCCTCAATCCTCGCAAAAAGTTTACACAATTCTTAAATATTGTAAAGGCTGTCCTAACGAATTTGCAATTCGTGACCTATTTGAGCAAACTCTCTTATCGAGAAAAAAAAATTCTTTTGTCAGTTGAGAATACGACAGATTTTTTCGTCACTAAGTTGACGTCTTGTCTTTCGAAAAACTTTGTCAAGTTTTTTTTTTTTAAATGTGAATCCGAGATTTTGTCGCCGAAATAATTGCGACGAGCAAATTTTTTCTTTTTCCCCTGTTTGAGTACGAATTTCGTCACCCAATGTTGTGGCGAGGGAATTTTTTTCCTCCGTATGAGTTCGAATTCTCGTCGTCAAGTGTATTATGGAGTGGTTTCACAGTGGAGGCTTGTATTTGTACTAAGTCGGTCCTAAAATAGGTTCGACCTACAAAACGTTAGGAACTTGATAATAGGTATAACGCAGAGTAATCTAGTTGTGGTCGCTGATACTTTAGTATCCGAGTAACGGTCGTCCGGCATCGACTGACTGACCGACGATATTCAGTCACCCCACCACGAGGGCGTCATGTGGCACAAGGCCTTTTTAACGTGGGATCTCCGAGCCCGTGGACTCGGCCAAAAATATGCCCATTGAACCCGTATAAACGGGTTCAGGGCCGGTTTACCTCCCCGAAAGAGAGTCCGCCTTTCGGCATAGCCTCCTTCAGGTTCTTCCCGCCCGAAGGCAGAGAGTTCAACCGAACAGCCAGTCGACTGACTGACCGACCCACTGAGCGACTCCTACTACTCCTACTTATTATAGCTGGGAGAGTCTATTGACTATAGAATAGGTGTGTTCCACTATAACACCTAATCAGTACAAATTAATTCAGAATTTTTAAAGATTTAAAACTTTATAAATTATTCTAATTAAGATAAAAAAATTCTTCCAAAAATTCATTATTCATGGAAAATAGTATCCTTAAAACAATAGTGTTCATAATATATCTTATTCATAAAATCAATTAAAAACTTTTCTAATTAAATAATGTCTTAGTTTTATTGCATTTTTTATTTTATGATTCAGAGCAGATTTTTTGCAAATGGATGGTCACTTTTACAAAAAAATATTGATGATTTAAGTTCTTCAATGAGTTTTACGTATAAATAATATAAACATTAGGCGGTCCAAAAAATGAATTTCTCGAAATTTCATAAAAATAATTAAAATTTCATAAAAATAATTAAAATTTCATAAAAATAATTAAATTTATCAAAATTTTATAAAAAAGAACATTTCTAAAATAATTTAATTCATCAGTGAATAAGTTCCGAATATTTCATTAAAATCGGGCAATTATTTGATTTTTGCAAGAATTTCCGAATCAATGTGTTTTTCACCTCAAAATGACGTTAAAATTTCAATTACTAATCTTTGGTTGATACAAGAAAAACAGTTAACGAAAATTTCGAACATACCAAAAAGGATAAAAAATATAATTTAATATTTAAAAAATTCTGTAGGCTTTCCTCTTAATAACAACAAAGATGCTGTCGATAAAATTGTGTTTATATTAAGTTTGGGGCATTTTTGATCATGGATGCTCATTTTTTAGCAAACTTCCTGAGGTACCTATATATATATATATATATATATATATATATATATATATATATATATATTTCCTGGGGAAATAAAATATAATCAATGGACCCTTAAGGTTGCCTGTTTTTTAATTAAATTACCTAACTATATATATATATATATATATATATATATATATATATTATAATATTTTTATTATAATATTTTGCTCTAAATTGTATTGAGCACTTATTTTTAAAAAAGTAAATGATAAAAACTGTGGATTCTTAATCTGTTGGTTTTTCCTGTTTATTTATATATATATATATATATATATATATATATATATATATATATATATATATATATATATATATACACACATATGAAGAAATATAGTTTTAAGGTGTACAATATTTATAGGATAAAGTGTCAATATCAATATATTTTATATCTATCTATCTGTATATATATATATATATATATATATATATATATATATATATATATATATATATGTGTGTGTGTGTGTGTGTGTGTATGTATATGTGTGTGTCTGTGTGTGTCTGTCTGTTTTGTTAAAGTCGACTGACGATGCACTGCGATTAACCTTTTTAATTAATTTAAAAATAAAAATCATCCTTGATAATGGCTAAAAATATAGCTGAAAGCGTTTGGATTTGCAGAACTTTTGGACAGTTTTTACACACTTTGTGTCCAGAAAAGAAAACACTTGTTTGAACACAAGAAAAATAAAATAAAAATCTTAACCATTGTGTCTCGGCAGTAGTTTTGTATAAAAGAGGGATTACTGCCAAAATACATACACACACACACACACACACACATATATATACATAGTAATGATACAATATGGTAATCCGTATGGAATTTACAGGAGGATATAGAACCAGGGAATGTTCTATGTCAAAAGACAGAGCAAAATTATTATTAATTTAAGAATATCAAACACTTAAAATCCCATAGGTAATAATTTTTATTTCATGAGAGCTCTAAAAAAAAGCAGCTCTCAATCTTCAAGACCTACAATCAAATCACAAAAATCAAAAAAATTTTGTATATATATATATATATATATGTATGTATGTATGTGTGTGTGTGTGTGTGATTATATACCGGTGAACTTTTAAAACTTTTGATGATCAGATATTGGCAAGGGAACTCTTTTTCGATCCAGTACGAACTACCCAGTGAGAAAAAACTTGCTCGTTACATTCTATGCTTTGAAAACCAAACCAATTCCATTTCTTCATCGCTGATCGGACCCCCAACTACCACCAGTTACGATGAATGGATGTCTCCTCGAAGAGGTACCGTGAATTGAGAGACCATTGGGCGTTGACCTGGGCTCAAGTGGAACTCGTGCATACGAGCTAAAGATGCAGATAAAGTGGTCGGATGCCTGTACCGCGCCAGTAAGTACCAGATTCCACGCGTTATCCTCTACCTTTACAGGAAATAAGAAGCGTTTGTCTAACATGATATGGAGAAAAGAAAAAAGAAGTTTTGCTATTTTTATTTCTGTGTTGTTTAATTTTCATTGATCAATCATGTTTCAGGTGTATTCAACTTGTTAAACAAACGTTACTATAATTTATTTCGTTCCGAATATAGGTGATTCTGTCTATCTATCTATCTATATATCTATCTATCTGAATAAAGACAAAAGGAAAAGTTATCTTAGCCGATGCTTTTCGTCTCCTGAGGGACTTTATCGAGGCAAATGTACAGATTTTATTTTGTGAAAAGTATTTATATACAAGAGCAAAAATGTTATTGATTTTCCAAAATTTGCAGGCATAGGAGTGCTCATGAATATTCAGTAAGTTAAGGGAAAAGTTAGGCAACGTCGTGGATATAAGGTGATTCAATGTCTAATAAACGAGAGTAGGCTATATATATATATATATATATATATATATATATATATATATATATATATATATATATATATATATATATATATATATATATCATGAAATGTACAAAGTCCGACAATTATTTTAAGACATTTTATGTTTATACATTCTTTTTATAGATACAAATATTTAAGTAAATGCTCTGTATATAATACACAGTATTAAACAACATTTACCGGCCTGAATGTCAGAGAAATTTTCATAGAAAATATTAGTCTTCCGACAGGATTCGAACCTGTATCCTATACGGAAACATCATATAGCTTGATGTGCCTTTTAACCGATTCGGCCACAGCAGTAAATTCGACCATGCTAACCGAACGCTCTTCTGCGAAAATTGCAATTTTGTTTCAACACTACCAGTGTCTTATCAAGTGACGGTGTTGATTTTGCAATCATCACCGTCACCTGATAAGATATATCGGGCTATTGACAAAGCAAAGAAAAAAGACATGTATGCATACACACACATATATGCAAACACACACATACGCATGCATATACAACCCCCCCCCCAAAAAAACAAAAAAACAAATAAACGAACAAACTCACACGTCCAAACAAAATACGCACTTATCGGAAATGTTGGAATAATTCTTGGGCAAACTCCAAGGTCAAAGTGAAAAGATCTTTGGAGATGGCTGGATAATAATCAATAATATTTGTATAAAAGTAAGCTTATTCTTATTTTGAATAGCTTTGAACCAATTAATAACATCCGCAGTATTAACCCATTGCAAGAGTCCAAGGGTACGTTTAATAGATTGGCTAGTGTTTTCCAAGATGGTTTTACTAATTCTTCCGACTTCCGGTCTGGTAGGATTAATTAGACGTGTGTATTGCTTAGTTCTCAAATCCAGTTTATGGTCCTTTAATAGAATATATGCTTCTTTAGCATGCAGTTTAATGACACGGTCACTGATAGATAACTTGTCAATGATGGATTTGCTAACGCAGTTAATTTTATCAATCAAGCTAAAAGTAGTAGTGTCAATTTTCTTATAGTTTTAGTCAAATTATTTTTAATTAAGGTGTCATAACCCTTTGGAGATAATTTGTAAAAGTTAGCCGTTTTATCGGATTTAACATAAATTTTACCGGACTTATTTATATCCTTAACAATATTATTGAGATTTGTTTTGAAAAAAGTTCTTTATTCTTATAGAAGGTTAATCCATTAATCATTCCCAGTGGATCATTTTCAAACCCTGACAACGACTCAATAAGTGGTGCTATCTTTAAATTCTTAAAACCGTAGTTTTCGCTGTTATAGAAGTGGTAACTTTTAACCTAGTTGATAAAATTAACTGTGTTAGCAAATCCAAAATGGGAATGTTTCTACACTAAAAAAACAAAAAATATATATTTTGTTTGCAATGTCAATAATGTGTTAGTATTTTTGTGTTGGCAATGGTGGACAGTTCCAAGATCTTTACAACGTCGATTGGTAAAAAGACTGAAAACATGAAAAGAAAATCGTAGTACAATAACAAGTGGGAAAATATATATATAAAAAGACAAACACATATGAAAACATTTTAATAATAGTGAAGACTTTGATGGAATGGGTAAACTTGTATAAAATAAAGAAGACGATAGACAAAAGAACTCTTTAGTATTTATTTAGCTTTATAAAAAAAAAAGGTTTGGCTATGATGAAATCTTTTTATTGTTTGGTTTTGTTTGTTCTTTCTTTTGAGCTTAAATGCTCGCTTGAAAGGTAGCACGTAGGGAGTATTGTTCAGCGAAAGAAGAAAAATCAGATGGAAAATTACTGATTCACGCTTAATTGAAAGTGAGAGAAAACTTTTTTTTCTCTATTTTAAAAACATTTTTCTTAAACAGTCTATCATATTTTCTTATTTGAGAGCGGAGTTGTAAGATGGCGCGCTTTCTGCTAGCCGACCAAGCATTTTAAAGATCAGGGCCTTGCAATACTTACTATTAGTCAATACAGTAATAAAACAAACGAATAGGGAAGAGGAGGCGAGTTCTGATCAGCATTAACTATTTTGACATTAGCTAGTCTTTTTCGTGACTTAAACAATCGTTATTTCCCCCACAACAAATAAATGCATTCATCGCTATTTTACTTACCATACACTATGATTATATTATATTAATTTTTTACAAGGGACTACCCAACCGTTCGGGGAAGAGTAATATTAATGATAATAGTATTATTAGCCGTTTCCTTATAAGGTAGCATTCGGCATTCATTGATCGAGCAGCCAGTACTGCAGTTGGTTGATATTTATAAAACTTTTCTAAACAATTTTTCCGAAAAATAGGTTTCTCAAGTCCAGTAGCTGTTATCGCGCTTTCTAGTACCAATGGGGAGATTTCTTTCTAACCTATTGTTTGAAGTAGTGTGGAACGTCAACATCTTAATTATGTCATTATTTTCTCTTCGAGTTACATGTGCTATTCATTTTAGTTGTTGCTGCTGTTGGTAATCCTCAAGTGATGTGGTTTCTCTTATTTGGCACCATTGTTTGTTTATGATTCTGTAGCGCCAGTCCACCAGTCTAAAAAACATACTTACAAGAAATTATAATGTGGATGACCAATTCTATATTACAATCAATACATAAACTGATTTCTCAATTTGTGACCACAATAGTTTCTATACATTTATATTCCAGAGAATTTAAATAAATCTAAAAGACATGTCTGTGTAGCTAATCAATATTTCATTGATTGATTGATTTGTTTTCTACGGCTTATCAACCCTTTGCAGTTTATTTAAAGCCATAAAATATTTTTAGATTGTAAGATTTTTTTGAGATAATAATGATCTAGTGATAGAAGTCTTACTAATTAACCCATATCTGGGAGAGAAGATGTGGATTCATGCATTTCTCAAGGGTATTTGCGCATAATTGAATATAATAACCAAGCCAACAAGATTAACAATTTCAAACCATTGTCCATTACACCACTCGCACATCCAAGCTTGCAGGAACTGGTATTCCGAAGCGGTCGCCCAACTAGATACTGACCAGGCTCGACGTTGCTTAACTTAGGTGATTGTACAGGAACCTTGGATATGTAACTAAATAACCCCGTCTGGACGCCCCATAACAGTCACACGTTTCTCCCTGGCACTGTCTACCTGGGCCATCATAGTGGGTTCGATTGTACATATATTTGGAGACACAAGGCTATACTCTGCCGTTTCCATCTGACGAGGAACAATTAGGTCACACCCATTGTCTAGTACAGTGGTTCTTAATCTTGTAGGAGGCTCTGAACACCGCAAGTTTCATCTGTGCATTCACTGAGCCCTTCGTAATTGGAAAAATAAAATATGATTTCTTCAAAACATAGGTCTATATTTTATTAGTGCACAAATGACCCATGCCACAGTTGCTCACAAAATCACAATGTTCAAAACCAAATTGCAAATAAATGTGACTTTTGTTGTTGTCTTTCAGAGACAAGTCGAGAAATGCGCGGCTTCACCTTAGCAAGTGCCACTCTCATATAATTTTTGCAATAAAGTCTGTTTTTTTCTTCGCTTTCGTGTCTACCCTCCTCGAAAAGGATTGTTCACAGAGATACGTTGTAACAAACAGTATGAGTATCTTAAGGGCTTTATTAGCAATAAGAAGGTACGCTACGATTTGGTGACATCAAAACGTCGAGAGCGTTGTTGTTCTGAAGAGTTGCTGTTGAACTTGGCTCTTTTGAATTTCAATGATTTCGCTGGGTTATTCAACATTGACATGTCTTGTCCTCCGCCGTACGCATGAGAATAACTCACCGAACACCTGGTGTTCAACCCAACCCAGATTAAGAACCACTGGTCTAGGAAAAAGGATCTTTTGCCTGACATCATTGTAATTTAGTGTCACAAATCTGACATGTTAGATTGTGACAATAACCATATCAAAGCCCCGACTGCTGATGTCTTCACTATAATCCTGACAGGGAGTGGCTTCCGGGTGTTCAAATATCAACTTGGTCGTTACTACTTCGAATTCAGAGTTGTCGTTAGGGCTGAAAATTATGAAACAGCCCTAAAAGATTTTCGGTAACACTCACATACACACTAAAAAGTAGGAAAAAACCATGCGGAAAAGAAACATCATAAGATTTAACAAACGTAATAAAATTATTCATTAAACTCATACACAAACACTTCCCTCCATCAAGCACTCTCCGCAAGATATTCAACAAAAATATTGTAAAAATTAGCTACAGTTGCACGGAGAACATGGCAAATAATAAAAGAGAAAATAACCAACAAACTACCCGCAGAAATCAAACATACCTGTAACTACAGAGTAAAACACGAATGTCCCTTAAATGGCAATTGCTTTCAAAACAATACGATATACCAAACCGCTGTAAAATCAGCATATAACGAAAAAATATACACAGGTGTAACTGAAGGATGCTAAAAGCAGAGAAACTACGCACACAAAACATCTTTTACAAATAGTAAATACGTGAACCGCTCAAACCATTTTAAAGATATATGGGAAATTAAAACCAAAAAACCAAAATATACCAAAAATATCATGGAAAATAAGGAAAGCAGCATCAGCCTACAACAATTAATAAAAATGCAAACTCTGTCTGAAGGAGAAAATAGTTATAATTACCTTTCCAAAACAACAAATAAACAATCAGAACTCCTCCCAAAATGCCGACACGAAAACAAATTTTTACTGCGTTACTTAAAAATCGTTATATAAAAACCTTAATATAAAAATACCTTGTAAAAATCACCATAAGAAACGCAAATAAATGCAGAGCTTCCTTTTCTTTGTGGCTCTTTGCACAAGCTCATCGGATAAATTTCTCACTGACTTCCCCTATCTCAGTTGCCCTCATTATTCCCTGTGAGGTGTAAGTTTTCCAAGCCCTCATTATGTGTCCAAGGGATTTCAACTGTCTCCGCTTTCTGATTCTGAGTATGGGTTCTTTCTGTTTACATTTTCTTTGAGAATTCATCGTTGCTTAGTCGCTCCGGAATTCTCAGTATCCTTCTGTAGAACCACACCTTTGCTGCTTCCACTCTTCTTTTCAGTGAGGAGATTGTCCAGCATTAACTATCATATAAGAGGTTGGTTATCACATAGCAATCCAGCATTCTTTTCTTTGCTTCTACACGAAATAAAAATGATACTTTATTAACTTTAACTGCAGCTTCATACTTTTGGGTGATCACACAATCCTCAGGCGGTGGGAAGGGACAAAATAGTTTCCAGATCAAGAGCAGGAGCAGATAGCGTTTAGTTGAAAAATCGGCTACTTTACACAAGGGTAGGGTGGTGAATGCCCGCTCGTATGCGATTATGCCTCTCTACTAGGACGGCTAGCCAATCCCTGTTGCAGACGCTTACACAGGCACATTTGTGTTCGTTCTAGACCTTGGATTATGCTGCGACTATGCTGAACGAACTTTAATTAGAATTATCTGGCGTGATCAGCAGTCTGAACAAGGTCAGTACACTCAAACCCTCGGTCACGATGACTTGTGATTTCGTGCTTGCACTGATAGTCCCGTCTATACGTTTGGTGTGGTTTTTCAGGCACTTTCTAAAGGTGCCGCGTGCCTGGATCGTCTCATCAGGTCGAT
This sequence comes from Acanthosepion lycidas, assembly GCA_963932145.1. Classification (NCBI taxonomy): domain Eukaryota; kingdom Metazoa; phylum Mollusca; class Cephalopoda; order Sepiida; family Sepiidae; genus Acanthosepion; species Acanthosepion lycidas. The sequence continues at coordinate 41,204,492 of OZ010596.1, read as the reverse complement.
AACATCAAAAGCCACAGATGAGATTCGAACCCGTGTCTCATGGTCAAAAAGCGAACGTTCTAACCACTAGGCTACGCATTATCAAGTAGAGAGTGTGATACTCAATATTTACGTGAAAAGGAGAAATATAATTAAAATACATTAAACTCCTCCAATATGCTAATTATTTTATATTTAATGCAAAACAGAAAACTCATAAAATTTGTAAAAATTTGAGAATGAATGATATAAACAAACAAGATATTATGCCACTTGCCAACTCTGTCACAACTACAAATGAAAAGAATTTATCTAAATTTGACGTAAAATTTATTACAACTACTTCTAAAACAATAAGAGATAAAACAAAATGATAACCACCTAAGACCTGAATCAGGTATTTACACTATAACCAGTAATGATTGCCACAAAAAATACACAGAAGAGACTTCAAAGAATTTAAATAAAAGATTATATGAACACAAAAGAGATCTTTTACAAAAGAACACACTCATTGCATTAGTTGTTCATCATAAAGAGTCTGATGATAATTTTGATTTAAAAAATGCTGCTTTAAATAAAAGAGAAAGTAATATACTAAAGCAAAATGTATAGAATGTGCGCTGATTTCTGAATCTTACACAGTAAATTTGTATCCAGGTTCTTACAACATTTCACCTTTCTTAATAAATCTTCTTTTGTCACAATATGAAAACAAAAATAAAAACAATGATAAAAATAAAAACAAAAGAAATGTCAGAAATTTTAAAATTGAAAAAAAAAGTTATATTTGGCATTCCTATGCAGTAAGAATTTGCTATTGTTAATAAAAACAAAACAAAAATAGTATGGATGTATGCAACAAGGAGAAGAGGCATTACTGTTGTATATTGATGGTAAATATCGATGTATAATCCTCCTTATATTATATAAAAAGTGATGACATGTGGGAGCAGTGGCAATTACAAACTTTTCGGCTACTCCTGTAGCCTTCGTCAGTGTTTGATACTGAAGAGTATTTTAAAAAAAAAATAAGAAAAAAAAATATTCGGAATTCAAAGACTGACGAAGGCTTCAGGAGTAGTCGAAAAATTTCCCAAAACCGCTACTCCGTTTCCATATGCCAAGTAAATAAAAAACCCATAAAATACGGAGCGAATATCTTTGGTTTGGTTTGTTTTATGGAATATCAAGCTCAATAGGTTATTTAATGCCGACAATTTTTTTTTCATTGCTGGTAATATTATTTCAAAAATGTATTACTGCGAATATATTTTTTTCAAAAATGTATTGCTGGTAATATTTTTTCAAAAATGTATTACTGCGAATATATTTTTTCAAAAATGTATTACTGATAATAATGTATTGCTGGTAATAATCTTTTCTTCAAATATGTATTGCTAGTATTAAAACGTATTTTTACACTTTCGTAGTGTTTTGACCCCTGTACTTTTTTCTTTTTGCTTTAAAATGCAACGGTGAACAGTCACGCGTGACCACAATATTACAACATACAAAAAAAAAAAAAAAAAAAAATTCCATAGAGGATAATTTTTTCACGTTCTAATGAACGTTATGCATGACTGTTAACCGTTGCATTTTAAAGCAAAAAATTTACAGTAATAGATAACAATTACTACTTGCACCCCTGAACAACAGAAAGTTTTGTATCACTACTTGTACCCCTGAAGATGATCTCGGAAGAAGATCGAAAATACTTGGAAAATAAAAACGAATTTTACAGTTATAGCACATTTCTCACATTATTTAATTACAATACACGGAAGGTTATTCGTGATTATCAACGAATTTTGTTAAAAAAAAAAAAAAAAAGCAGACATAATGTCTGTAATTCATTTAAATAAATATGCTTAAAAGAGAATTTGCTGCCTAAATATACAAATTTTAAATTATATATAATTAATATATATTAAAAATAATATTCAATTTCTAATAAATCTTAACTTTTACAAATTTTATAATTCAATTTTTATCGTCTGCTTTTTTATCAACAGCATATCATACTTTTCTTGTTCATTTCAATAGTATTATTCCACTCCTCACCAACATTTCTTTTTCTTTCTATCTGTTTACTTGCTGTCCTCCATCTTAGATCTTTTCTTTTGTACACTCTAGCTTTTCTCTCTAATGTATTATGTTTCAGTTTTTATCCAGTACGACTGCTTCCAGATCACGGAGGGAAAAATCATCGGCGCGTTTAACAAATGCAAAAGGTTTATGTTTCTTTTGTGTGTGCAGTTATTAACCGTTTTCTTGCCCAACCGAAGAGGCCAGTAGCTTCAGAGAAAGCACGGCTTTGTTGCACGCCTATGTCAACAGAATATTTTATTTTACGACACGAATTTAGATCAAATCATGATAGCAAATATTTCTATAAATGTACATGGCTTCATTCCTTTTTTTTTCAAAGTAAGACGTTCAATTAAACAGAAGATAATCTAGTAATGCGGAAATATCTTTGATCGTCTTTGCCCGACTGCGTTATGCAACTTAAAAACACATAGATGCATATGTATTTATTTCGTTCTTGTGAAATAAATATATTAAACGTAGACATTTCTACCTTTTCCCTGATAAAACACCATAGCATGATGAAAAAAGGCCCCAAACTTAACAAAAACAAAGTTTTATTGTCAAAAAGTTCGTTTTATTATGTGGAAAGACCAAAGTACTTTTTAATTATTTTTAAAATGTTTTCACTCCTTTTTAACACAGTCGAAAATTTGGTTAAAAATTTTTTTTTATGCATCGACGGTGTAACTATGGAAATTTTAGCGCCTTTTTTCTGTAAAATAACACATTGATTTGGAAATTCTTGTAAAAATCAAATAATTGTCGGACTTTAATGAAAAGGACTTAGTTACAGATGAATGAATTTATTTTTGAAATTATTATATTTAGAAAATCTTGGTCTATATATATATATATATATATATATATATATATATATCTTTACATCTGTTAACACCTCCTAATTCATTTCATGAGATTTCGAAACGTCTGTTTTAATGTATAAATATTTCTTTGTGAGCTCAGAGATTGGAACTTGTTAATTATGCAGACACTTCAACCCGTTCTATTTTGTGTGTTACTTGTGTGCTATAAACACCGCAAAACGATCACCTTAGCCAAATCGAATTGCAGCTGTCGTCTTCGCGATTTCGGTGCTTGTACTTCATGTATGTGGCGTCAATTTGTCTCGACATATTTTACTACCTAATAACTATAGCCTGTAATGATTGATGATTGCCATATATATGGTACTGAATTGGCAGTTAGGTCTCATAACTTCAAAGTTGAAATTGATACTTATAACCGTACGTTCTACGTCAATAGTTTCTTCGCTTGCATTTCTCAGCTTTCCCGTCAAATACGATTTTCAAAAATGTAAATGCAATCTCAATCGTCATCTGTTCTTTTATTCACCTCTCTCGTTCTCAGTAATCCCTTTGTATCCTAGTGGCTAGGATCGTTCGGTAGGCAAGGTCGAATTTCCTGTTTATTCATGGAAGATTGAAGTTTATAAACAGTAAATTCGACCTTGCCTTGGTAAATTCGACGATCCTTGGTGGCCGAGCGGTCAAGGCACGTCAGCGTAAATGACAGTTCCGTATATGATGCAGGTTCGAATTCTGTCCAAGGACGAATATTTTCTAAGAAAATTTCTCGGACATTCAGGCCGGTAAATGTTATTTAATACTGTTTATTATAAACAGAGCATTTACTTAAATATTTGTATCTATAAAAAGAACGTTAAACATAAAAATGTCTTTAATATACATTAATTCAATTTAAATAGGAAACAGATAACCTTAAGTGACAAGTTATAATTCTCCAGGTATGTGGTTTTTACCTGGTTCAAGAGTGAAAATTTTTTATTTTATTTTTTTTTTTATATATATATATATATATATATATATTCTGTTTATACGTTATTTGTTCTGTTTCCTTTTTAATTAAACCGTATTAATTACATTTCCCGGTCTGATTGCGCGAGAAATATATTAAATATTTGTCGGTTTTATTCCGTTTCATAATATAATGAATATATAATCCGAATGTAATGAGAACGAAAATAATATAAATTTTAACGTTCACTGCATTAATTCAAAGGGCTCAATACCAAGTGTAAAACAATCATTATATTAATAATCAATTAATTATTTATAATTTTTTTTACATACGGACAAAAACAGCTTACTCACTACAAAGATGCATTCTTGTTTCGATGCGGCTGCATCTCGACTGGTGAGAACCAAAAATGGTTATGAACAATTCTATTTACATGCAAGCTATCAACAAATGCTATTGTCATACTCTGTCACCCTCTTTTCTTTCCTTCTCTTTTCTCTCTCTTCTTTATCCTTCTCCGTTTCCTCTTAAGGTGTTTCTCCCTATGTTTTTTTTCCATATGCGGCTTGCTTTTGTTTCTTACCAGTCGAGATGCAGCCGCATCGAAACAAGAATGCATCTTTGTAGTGAGTAAGTTGTTTTTCTCCGTATGTAAAAATTATATATATATATATATATATATATATATATATATATATATATATGAAGATGATGAAACAAAGTGGAAAATTTATTAGCGACGTGTTTTACTAGAGCATTTGGTCTCTTTGGCTTCTTCAGGTTAGAATGAAAGAATGACAAAACTGTGTTTGATGGAAAATGCCTTAGGATCTTTGAGGATGAATAGTAACCATAAAGTAAACTAAATTAGATCCCTTATCACTTACAATGTCAAAACTCAAGAAAGTAGCTTTCCGCCTGTTAAGCTGAGTAAAAATTTCCGAAAACATGTACTTGTGTATAGTACGCCCCCACATTTTTGCCTTTAACCTGATTTCAAATCTAATAAGGTAGCAGAAGCGTTTAATATTATTAGATTTTAAATCCGGTGATAATACTTAAAAGGAAAAATGGTAGAAATAGGGGCGTATTATACACAAGTACACCTTTTCAGAAATATTTTACTCATCTTAAAATCCTCTTATTTGAAATATTAAGATTGCAGACGAACTCAGTTTTTCTCACAATATTTTTATATTTTGAATTTCTCGTTTTTTTAATAATTTTTTCTCTCTTCATCGTTAATGAAACACATTTTTTTTTTATTTTCATAGTTTATAAATATATTGAATAATGATAAAGTCATATCAAATAAAAAAGTATGATAGATTAATTAACACCTTAAAATGTATTACCGAGGAAGTCTAGTTAGCGCATTTGCCCTAAAATAAGTTTTGAAACGGAAATTTGTAGAAGAAAAATCCAATGGCTAAACACCCAAGTCATTTCTATTCTTTAGTGAAAAATTAAATATTTTAGTGAAATATATGAACGACATTGAGAGTTTAATATATAATATGGTACAACTTTTCAAAAAGAATTTACTTTGGGATGGCTATTCTACCGGGTCGTATATACTCATGGATCCAATTGATTCCCTGCTTTAAGCTTCAGAAACATGGGGTCTATTATACACAAGAAAATACGGTAGTTATAACGTAGAAATGAAAATAGCTATAATCTATTTTCGAATATTATAGAACATATACGTATAGAAAATCAAATTATGTAGTTACAGTCATCAACGAGATTATTTGTAAACCCATCAATACTTTTATCCATTTCTCAGAATCTAATGTTCGTATGATGTCAGGTTTTATATATGTTAATAAGCACAAAAAACGATTATAAAACTCAATTTTCAGAACAATAGGTTAAATGCAACAAATTTTTATCCAAAATAGGAAAAGACAAACTTATTCGTACAGTTGAAACTATCGTTTTAAATTGATTGATCCGCGTAAGTATAAGTAATTTACATAATTATTTTATCTTTGCTTCTAAACTATTTGTTGTATTTAATCTGTTGTTCTGAAAATTGGGTTTTATAATCCTTTTTTTGTGCTTTTTAACATATAAAATACGTGACATCATACGGGCATTAGATTCTGAGAAATGAATAAAAATATTCAAAATTGATGGGTGTACGAATAATTTTGTCGTTGACTCTATATAGATACTGTAGAAAATTAGAAATTATTATCGAACATATAGATCATTTCAGAACGTATTGCTCTTTGGCACGGCATAGTATCTGGAAGCCATCCCTTACAAGGTTAACGGTGAAGACATGAATATCGCGGATGTATCCCTTCTCTTATACATGTATTTCTGGTATGGCTAATGTTAGCTTCTAGGATAGCAACACACTGCGCCTTCTTGGCCTCACGTTTTTCACTGACATTAAGTGGAGCGACTACATCGAATCAATAGCTTCATCTACTGCAAGGCAAGTTGGGCCACTATCGTGCCAGTAATTTTTCTCATCAGAATCCATCTTTAACATTTATAAATCTAGCATTCGCCGGTGTATTGAATACTATTGCCATATATGACCTGGTGCTCCTGCTGTACATCTAGAAGTTCTTGGCAAAATCCAAAGAATGATCTGTAATGTAATCGATCCTTACTTGGCATCCCGACTTCAGTCACATTCTCATCAACATGACGTGGCTCGAGCTGACGAGCTTTTTCGCCTGGTGTCCTGAATTCAAGCGTATTACTAGACTGGCATCTAGGTTCCACCCTTTTACAATTGAAATAGCTGAATGTAACCGCCACTTCTACTCCAACAATTTCTTTTCTCGCACTTCCCACCCGTGAAATTTCCTTCCGCTTACTTGCTTTCCTGATAACTAAAATCTTCAAAATGTTAAATGCAACGTCAATCGCCATCTTCTGTCTTCTTGAGTCCCGGTCATCTTTGGTCATTCCTCAATCCTCCCTATTCTCAGTCTTTTCTTTTACTTCCTGTAATCCCACCTGCGTATTTCCCCCTTGCTTGGGGTGAAATGATTAAAATAAAAAAAACAAAAAAAACAATTTGAACACAACGTGTAAAAAATATAATAACTTATGTTTATTTTTTGAGTCCACTAAGAGAGCCTTTATTTCAAAACACGGAACAATATTAAGACGAAAAGCGTCATGTGTATGGAGAGGAAAACCAGTCTACATTTTCATATGTGCGTGTATTTTCGTAATTATTCTGATCCGGGGCTTATCTCAAAGTTTACACATCTCTGGTTTTACCAGAAAAATTTCCATGCCCTAATATATGCAAAAAAAAAAAAAAAAAAAAAAGAAAAAAAAGAAACAAAAGAAAACCAATAAAAAATTTAATCTCTACAGAAATGACATTTGTATTATTAGGTTGGTGCAAAAATAATATCGTTTTTTGACGTTAAAAACTACGTCAAAAAACGATATTATTTTTGCCTCAACCTAATACTATGCTTACAGCTACAAATTCTAGATTAAATATCTCTCTATATTAATGAAGAGTGCTGTAAAGAAACTTGAATTAGACAACATTCATTAAGGAGAGGTGTATCTATGAAAAGTGGCGCCCATTGCAAAGCTTTAAATTGGACTGCTATCTAAACTTCTGATACCCTACCAACTTGTAATTAAGACTTACAAGTTAAATGATACATGTCAAGACCACTAACATATATAATAAAATATGATAGTTCAACAAGAAGGCCATCTTTTTTATTTGCTATATTTTATTTGAAAGGAAATTAAGTTTTGACAATGGTGTCACATGAATATATTTTAAGAAATTATGACATGACAATTATCACAAAAACAGCATCTTTTAAAGTACAGGCCCTAGGCGATAAAAAACATGCTGTAATTGTCTGTTACAGTTTTTAATCAAGAAAAAAAAAATAATAAAATATGATATAATTGTGTCATAAAAAGACTATTTTAATTCATTCTGACACTATAATATTTTCTTTTCATGTTTCAATATCAATAAAATACGCCAGGACAAGTCGAATATTTTTAAAATGACCTCTTAAATTTTTCATTGAGAATTATAATGACACAATAAAAAGATATATTTTAGTAAGTTATTGCGCCAAAGGTAATTGAAAGAAGCAGGCGATTAAGAAAGGCGCAGATTCGGTTTAAAAGTGCGCCTTCCTTGCTTTCATTGGTGCAAATTTGTCAATCAAAATCGAGGTCAACAGAAAACTGTCGCTGGTAACATTTGAAAGCGATGATCTGTCGATGGTGAATGCTGCCAGATAATTTAATGATTAATTGATAAATATTACACAACAAATTATTTGTTCAGAGTCCGATGGCGTTCAGGTAAGCAGCAAAAAGCGCTGTTTCTGACATTCTTTGACTCGACGAAAATAACTGCATTGGCAAAATCGAATAAGTTTATATCTTATTCACTTACACTCTCCACGGACACACATACTACAATGTACTGTGCAATTCGAAAAAGCATTTATCATAATTTTCCGATATTAAGGCGGTTTAGAATAAAGCGGATGACAGCGATCAAATATGTCAAGTAGACGCCGGAAGTGCATTGCAAATTGTAGAGTTAGCACAAAATGTTCACATATTACGTCAAGAGTATCGTAACCAATTAATGTCCTAAGGGCATCACATGTAGTGCAACCGTAGCGATAGTGATGTGTCTGGGGCAATATAGCCTGACAGAGTCTATCCATCTTTAGACTGGGTTAGAATACAATGTTTTTCTTCTCCTAGACAAGTTGCTACCCAAGTGATAAGCTAATCTCTATATATACACATATAAATATATTATTGACATATGCGTATAACCTATCCTCATTGGGCTTATCAAATTAAAACATCGGTTCCCGTACGAAATTAAGCAATGTCGAGGTTGGTACATACATATACATACATGCATACATACATACAGAAATATACATACACATAAATATATACATAAAAATACCTATCTATAATAACAAATACACATATATACGTACATACACATAAATACAACGACATTTAACCAAAAACATATATAAACATACATACATACACATACTTACTGTTTTTAGTTACATTATTCTATAAGAGTTACTGTTACGAAATTAAGCAATGTCGAGGTTGACAGTGACATTTTCAATAATAGTTACTGTTTGTAGTGACTTTTCTCCATAAGAGTTACTGTTTGCAGTGACTTTTCTCTATAAGAGCTACTGTTTGCAGTGACTTTTCTCTATAAGAGTTACTGTTTATAGTCCCTTTTTTCTATAATAGTTACTGTTTATAGTCCCTTTTTCTATAAGATTCACTGTTTATAGTCCCTTTTTTCTATAAGATTTACTGTTTGTGGTGACTTTCCCTATAAGAGTTACTGTTTGTAGTCAATTTTTTCTATTTACTCACAATTCATCGAATATGCCTGTGTTTATGGCAATAATTAACTTTTGTATCCCTAGAAAAATCATTTTCTCATTTTTCTCTTAGAAGAATAACGTGCACGTTAGGAAAAAAAATGTCTAACCCGGACCGTTACGATACAACGCAAGCGTCATACCACCGGGCCAACGGGGTATGGTGACGAAGTGGAAACTAACTAGACTCATTATAGTGCATCTAATTCCGGTGGTGATACTTATCAAAGGATACATAACCCATCGTAACAGTCCGGGTTCGATTCTCGGTTGTGGATGCGCATTGCTGATGAGTCTGAAAAAGGACGAAACAGCCGTCCAGTGCTTTCTGCATTCTGTTAATGATTCTTCTAGACTCAATGAATTATTATGTGAAATTATTTAAACTCAAAAATTTCAATTATATATATATATATATATATATATATATATATATATATATATATATATAGAATATTTAGAATCGGTTAGAATACAATGTTTTTCTTCTCCTAGACAAGTTGCTACCCAAGTGACAAACTAATCGTCTTATATATAGACATATAAATATATTATTGACACATGCGTATAACCTATCCTCACTGGGCTTATCAAATTAAAACATATATATATTTGTATTTACTCAAAGAAGGTCAGGTCGTGACAGAAGATCTGTCTAATGTGGGGAGCCCGAGCGCGTACATCCGGGCTAGGAACATAAATTATCCGAGCCCCCACAACCGTCGGTTGCGCTGGCCTCGGTGCGAGCACCGATCCCTCTTTCAGGTGCAATGAGAGGGGGCGGCCTATTGCAGCTCTTCCCCGGGGCTGGGCACCTCTCAGTATAATTTTTGTCACTTGCGATTCTATCCTTCGACGAAGTTAACACTGAGCGCATTCTGACCAGAGACAGAGACGCAACTGAGAGATGCTAAATAAACGTGCTACAGACTATTCGAGAGCAACTTACACACACACACACACACACACACACACACACACATATATATATATATATATATATATATATATATATTATAAAATGAACAAATTCCGACAATTATTTTAAGACATTTTTATAAAAAATTCTATAAAAAGAATGTATAGACATAAAAATGTCTTTATATATATATACAGAATTTTTTTTATAAAAATGTCTTAAAATAATTGCCGGACTTTGTTCATTTCATAATATATATATATATATATATATATATATATATATATATATATAAGCCTTCAAACTATATATATATATATATATATGAAGAAATATAATTTTAAGGAGTGCTATATTTATGGAATAAAGTGCTCAATATCAGGGATAGAGCGTATGTAAATATAAAAGTGAACATTGAAGTCAACCCTTAGAGGCGGCAGACCTCTCCCGCCAAAATAACCGTTAGAATGGACTACTCACAATGAACCACTGACCCATATATATATAAATAGTCGAGAAAAACTCAACTCATGTGGCCTGATGATTGCATTTAGCATGAAACAGTCTGTCGCCTGTGAGTGTTGACTTCAATATTCACACACACACACACACACACACACACACACACACACACACACACATATATATATATATATATAAACAATGACTTGATACTGCAAATTTTAATTATTGCCTTAAATAGAACTGATATAATCATCTAAAAATGTGGGGATATATCATCTTAGGAGCCTTTCGGCCAACCCTTCGTCACAGAAAAAATCGTTGTCGAAACAATTATTTTTTTTAACAGGTACAACGAAATACACTTTAAGGGACTAAATTGGGAGGACAAAACTAGCGCGAGATTAAAATATGAAATCATTTGAATCAAGTTTAGAAAATTAATTCATTTCGCAAAATTAAAAACTAATAAAATTGATAAACAAACTTGGAGAAAGCATCGGGGATAGATAAGGGATGGAAGTGAAAAAAATATTAATGTTCTCCCAAAAGATGAAGAAGGGAACGAACGAAACCCTCTTTTTGCCAGCAATAATTAGTCTTCGCATTTTGATCGTCATTGTTTTGACAATTTTAAGCAAATGCCTAAGTAAATAGTTCAATACCAAAATGTCAAACCAATCCTGTCGATATATATCAGAACACACAAGATTATCAATCAAGTGCTGACGAACGTCAGAATCCAAAAAACAGATTGCGTCACCCGTCTTGAACTATACAATTCATTCCCTCTTACATCGGCTGTAATAATTATATATATATATATATATATATATATATATATATATATATATATATATATATATATATATTACAATAAATCATTCATACAAAGTAAAGTATGTACTTTAATATCTTGTTGCTATATTTGTAATAAGTTTTGTTGAGTGTTGGTTGGGTTGATTTTGATATAGAGAGACTCGAGAATTTGGAGGGGTGTAGTATACTGGTGCTGTCGAAAATTATTTTCTTTATTGTGAAGGTGAACAGGTGCAATAGAACTTATATCCGACTAATAAAGTGTTAGACGCCTATGTTAATGTTATGAAGCCAACATATGTACTTACTTTTTTTTGTCAGATACAATTTCCCAATGGACATTTAAACTGATATACGGTGTTTTGTTTTCAAAAATACAAGTTGACGGAGAAGAGTTATTGTGTATGATTAAATTGGTTGCGTTAAATTTAGTATGATATATAATTAATTTTATTTTTCTAATGAGATCAGTGGAGGATTTATTAGTGCTTATGAGATTTTTTAGGAATTTCTCATCTTGTTTAAAAACTCCAAAATCTCAATCTTTTTACTTTCTTTACCTTTCATATTTCCTGTGAAGAAACGTGGGAAAACATTCATTTTAGTATATGTATTTGCATTGATAAGTCCAGGGAAAAACTTCTTTCCCATGGACGAAATGATCATCTGTATGAGGTAAATTGTTTGTATTTCATTAATTGTAATTAACTTATATGCTTTGTAATAAAATTTATATTGAGCTCTCTTTTGTGGATCAGGTTTAATATTTTATAATTATGGGATCTACTTGGATTACTTACCCATGGATTTTTTTTTACTTATATATATATATATATATATATATATATATATATATATAAGTGAAAATAGACGTCAACACTTAGAAGCGACAGTCTGTTTTATGCTAGACGCAATCGTCAGACCGCGAGTGGTGTTATATATATATATATATATATATATATATATATATATATATATACATGTTCAGTCTTGCCTAGGATGAGGCAACATTTAGAAGAGATGGAATAATAAGTTCACACATCCAACATTCATGGGCGGATCGGAATCCTTATTTTACAATGGAGCCTATACATCAGCGTAAGTTTGCGATAAATGTATGGACTGGAATTGTAGGTGACATTTTGAACATTTGTTCTGAGCTGCCGTGTTGAAGTAAAACGATGGCCGTTTAGACATAGGTTTAAATGAACATTTTACCTTGTTTTAGTGTCAGGAACCCGCTCCCAAAGTTTTGGCGTTAGGAACCCGCTCCAAAAGTTTGTAAAAGTATTTTAGATTATATCTTGGATTGTACATTTGACGTCGTCTACAGTAAAATTTAAACTTAATAACTCAAAAACGAAGGATTTGCGGTCATATATTTATATGGACCTCTGTACTTGTTTTGTTGTAAGGAACCGGCCCTAAAGTTTATAAAAGTATTTTTATACACCCCTATATATATATATATATATATATATATATATATATATATATATATATATATATCATTATTAAATGTGAAATCATATGATTATTCCTATCAGTAGCAGTGCCTACTCCCTGTTGTAGACGGTATCATTTTGGGGTGGCAGACCTAATCAGCCGGCTTGAAAAAACAAGCTATGATCTTGCTGACATCCTCCCACAATGCTGGTCCATGGTATGCAAAACACAATTTAAAAGGTGGGGTCGGTTACGTACAAGACACACTTCACCAAAAAACGTTACTACGTAGCGATGAAGCTTCTTCCCTACACAATCACGACAAAATGACGGTGCAAGGGCGAAGCTAGTGGGTGAAAGATACTAGGGAATGCTGTCGTGAACACATGGCCCAGTGGATACAATCGTTGGTGTTAAGTAATCCAGTGACTTGACCCAAAGAGTTGCGAGTTCAATACCTGGCCAAATTCTTGGAGAATTGAGTTACTAAAGGGGAATAACTGAAAACTGAGTTATCCAGAAAGGGCATGACCCGTGGAACTAGAACAATCTAACCCGGTCGACGAAATAAATGGTTCGGTTCGAAATTCCAGCGTATATCACCTGAAGAAGGCCGGAGCGTACAGCGGCCGAAACGTCGGTAAGATGAGGACTACAGTCCGAACAATGTAAATAGCTACAATATTTCACTTCAGAAATATAGACAGATCTTTTCCCGTAAAGCAGCTTTTCAGGAAAATGGGTTTCTCAAGTCCAGTAACTGTTATCGCTCGATAATATCGATGAAGGTTTCCTTTCTAACCTTTTCTTTGATGAAGCGTGGAAAATCAATATTTTGATGATGTCATTATATTGTCTTCGAGTTATATGTGATAACCATTTTAGTCTGTAGCGCCAATCTTCGGAGAAAAATGGCCCTAAGACCTACAAGCTTCATTTGCTTTTTTTTTTTTTTTAGCAAACTATCGCTATGAATCTATTTCAAAAGTTTTGTTGGCATTAAATGACCCCACTGAGCTTGATATGCCATAAAACAAAAGGACCAACCAACCAATCAAAAATCATTTGCTCGACGCCATTTTTTAAAACTAGCTAACAGTTTAGATATTTTTAAAGTGGTTTGGCGTTATGAATGACATCATTATGAAAATCTCGTTTTGACGAGGCTATTTGAGAACATGACTCGAGTTTTTAAGTTAACATTGAGGTTTTGTAACAAAATTAACCCTGGCCCAGTTCTATGTTCAATTTCCTTATCTTCTATAGTAAACTTGTTATAACTGATTGATACATTGAGATATTAGGTTGGTGCAAAAATAATGACGTAATAATGTCGTTTTTTGACGTTATACGTCAAAAAACGACATTATTACGTCATTATTTTTGCACCAACCTAATATTTGAAGTGTTTAGTATTTACTGGTGTATTTGAAGTATTAGTATTTACTAATTCCAAGTCCTGAATTTTATTATGGATTCAGAGAAGGTGCTTTCATTCCTATCGCCCCCATCATGAGGATCGGTGTCTTCTATTAGTAGATTCATTTGATTTGGGATGTCGTATGGAATGCTTAAATTGTTAGTGTCCATCTCTTCACAGGACAGAGTCTCGAAAGAGATTAAATAGACTAAGGCTCTCATTTTCTCTTTGTCGTACTTCTGGTAAGGTTTGAAATGTTTCCGTATTGGGGGCCCTCGCGAGGTGCGTAAGATCATTCTTATCCTAAATATGAATACAATGGCCCATCAACATAATGGCCCTCATCATGAAGATCGGTGTCTTCTAATAGTAGATTCATTTGGGATGTCGTATGGAATGCTTAAAGTATCAGTGCCCATCTCTTTAGAAGGCAGATTCTTGAAGGAGATTAAATAGAGCGAGGTTCTCATTTCCTCCTTGCAACCTAGAAAGAAGTAAGAAAAATGAGTTTTCGGGTTAATGTTTTGATTTTGTAGTAATGTGAGGTATTGGGCGAAACTACCTCTAGCGCAGTGTATTTTAAGTTCAATTTCCTTTTCTTCTGTACTAAATGTTTTATAATTGAACCATAGACCGAAGTACTTGAAGTGTTTAATATTTACAAAATTCACATTTTGAGTTTTTATGATAGATTTATGATAGCTGCCATCTCTGCTCTCATTCCAATTTCACATCATAGTTTCTATTTTGGAAAGGTTTATCTTGAGTTATATTTCCCGAGACACTTGATAGGGTATGTTGATTCTTTGTTCAAGATCATTCATATCCCAACTATGAATACCTATCCCACCCTTCACCAGAACTGCATTGGTCTCGGGTGGGGAAGCAAGAACGCTGTTTTAAAAGTCCATCTTCTATCCGCAACTGTTTTATTGTTATTTAAGCGCTCAAATTCTGTATTCAAAATTAACTACATGCTGAGAAGACAGAGAATCATCGGCAGGTGTACCTCTGCTCCTGTCTTTATTCATTACATGTATCAATACTTTGACATTAAACCCGGCCGTGTAGAGGTGTTCCTACAGTGAAATGGTAAACGTTTTTTTTTTTACCTTTACATTTTCCATATAAGGAATTCTTCAACTGTGTTCTTTGACAAAAAAAACAAACTATTTTCCTTTTTTAGAACAGTTATAATGAGATAGAAACAATCATAAAAAATGTCTACTCGAGTGAAAACATAGTATACAGTAGAAATTCTCATATCCGAACATCCTCATATCCGAAGGTCCTCATATCCGATCTTTTCAGTGTTGCAATTTAGATGCTGTAGGAATAAGCTACATTCTAATATTTTTTCTTTTCTTTGCAGATAATTGTTAGTAACTTGAAATTTCTCAACCCATAATGTCCCGCACAGAAGAAACTTCAATTGGAGGAAAAAGGAAAATAAATTCTTTCACATTAGGTCCGAAATTAGAGATTATTGAAAAACTGGACGAAGCTCCAAATTCGTTGAATTTGCAAATTAACAAAGATTACAGAATCTGAATGAGCTCTTAATAAACTTAACCTTTCTTTTATCTTTCCTAAGCCCTGTTCCGCCATCTATTTACTCAAGCCTATCAAGTATGTCATGCGCTGAACTCCTCTCTCCCTCTTACCTTCAATCTGTCTTGTGAGTATCAGATTTTCCAAGCCAAGAGGCAGTTGAGATCAACACACACACACACATATATATAATACATAAAAGGTTAATGATCAGAGTTGAATCAAATTGGAAACAGTAGTATTAAAAAGTGCTCAATACACGTTTGAAAAATAAAATAAAAATAAAAATAACATGTAGAGCATTTAACTTTAAAATCAGGAGATCAGTTGAATCCGCTACCTTGGTTTCAACCTTACAGTATCCATATGCGATTTTTATCAAATGATTTCTTAACGCTTTATTTAAAAAAAACAACAACTAATGAACGCTATATTATTATTTTTTAAATAAATAAACAAACGCACGACATTGGGTGTAATAAAAAGAAAGGAGGAGGATGTGAAGAAGAAGAAGAAGAAGAAGAAGAAGAAGAAGAAGAAGAAGAAGAAGAAGAAGAAGAAGAAGGGAGAAGAGAAGAAAAACAAGGGTATTGTAAATGTATCAGTGGGGGGTTAAATTGAAATGTACATTATTTTTTTTATCCAGCCTCATATGTACGTAAGAGGAATTTCCTAATATGTAAGCAAGGACTCGAGACCTCGATTTTCTGGTTCAAAAGGTTTTTTTGATCCAGAAATGTCATATTTGCTAATTTTTCCTGTTGGCAGAGGTTGCAAATATTGTTGTGGTTATTATAAGGTTTGGCCTTTTTAAACATTTTACACCTTGCAATCGGTTTTTTCTTTTAAAGTATATATATATATATATATATATATATATATATATATATATATATATATATATATATATATATATATATATTACATACACATTAATTTAAAACTACTCTATCGTGATGATCATTTCATTTCAAATCTTTCGAGGTAAAAGAATCTTTTACTATGGAGTAGTTTTAAATTCTTGTGGGTGTAATTTATATATGCTCTGTTTTAATAAATACATCGAGCTCTCTTTGTGGATCAGTTTTAATATTTTATATTATTGGGATTCACTTGGTTTATATACCTACGGATGTTTACCTATATATGTGTGTGTGTGTGTGTTTGTGTATATATGTATGTATTATTTAAACAAAAATTTATATCACAGAATTTATATACGGTTTTAAAAATGACGGAGAACATTCTTTTAAAAGAACCTTTTTCATCCAACACTTCTTCAGAAACATTCGGTTGGAGTAACAATAATCAAATCGGCGAAACCGAAATAGCTAGACATAGGTTGGGGGGTGGTGGTAAATTAGGGTCCTTGGCAATAATTAATTACGGAAAACAAACAAATCAGAGTAAATAAGCTTTTGTGAGCTTAAAACAGAAACAAATCTTTTACTCCTGACCCACGTATAACTTTGTGCAGGCAGAAGGAGAACTTTCTTCGCTCTCCGTGTTTCATAGAGGCGGGCGGCAGTCGTGAGTAAAATTTCTTTTCTGCTTTACACTCACTGGGAGCTTATTTACGCTGATATATTCTTTAATAGTATAGTATAGTATAGTATATATATATATATATATATATATATATATATCAGTACAAATGATTTTCCTAGGAAAAAAGGTATCAAAATCACGAAGTCCAGCCCCAATAAAGAGAGTCACAGATGCCATCAAGGTCCACTTCACTCTAGCTGCTGATATTCAAGACCCCATTCACATCTACAAAGCAACGCTCGACTCTGCGGCACTGACCAAACTACAAAGAGACCGCCACCGTTCACAGTAAGAACTAAATTCTACCTATCTCATTAATCCAGGTTACTACTACGCACACAGACTTTTTCACACAAACACATGTAACCTCATTTCACTGTTCTCACACACGAACGCAATACACTTTACATTCCATCCAAGAACTCCTATTAACAACCAAAAAATGTCATTACTCATTCAATCAATTTCTTGTATTTTTGTTGTTATAAAAAATTAATGTTATTATTTGTTAATACTACGTTGTCTTTTTCTACTGGATGCTATTCTTTCAATGAAAGTCGTGGGATTATTCTAAAACGGTCGAATTACGAGTAGTCCCGCAACAATATTTGATGTTATTGTATCGAATCTCGACACTCCGAATGTTGACGTTTAACAAAAACCCGATTAGGAGGATTTCTACTTTTTTCTATTCAATTCCACCTCCTTTGTCCGAAGAGGTGATGTGAGTTTCTTTATACATTTGATAGGTTTCTTAGTGCATTTAACTGTCGCTGTGATAAAGTTCTTTCATTGTTCGATCTCGAACGGCAGTTATTATTCATTGAATGAAGCTTTTGGGGAATTCCGTGACGTTTTGTCTATGTTTTTTTTTAATTTTAACTATTGTATCAGCCCGGTCTCCTTTATATATCATATTCACCGACATATTGTGATAATAATAAAAGTGTGTTTACGCTCGAAAACACGTCGACCAGTATGTTATCAAAGGATAACGTTTTTACGGCGAGCACGGTTTGTAAATAACGTACTTAATAGTAAATAAATAAAAAAGTACACAGACTCGTTTCGTAGAAATAAATCCGTTTTTCAAAGGCAAGATTTATTAACAGAATTTATTTGTTCGCTTCATTTTGCTACTGAAGATCGGATTTTATTTGGGAGATAATTTTTTGTACTTTCTATTTATTTTCACACACACATATACACATAATCTCTCTGTCTGTCTATCTCTCTGTCTGTCTGTCTGTCTGTCTCTCTCTCTCTCTCTATATATATATAGCGATTTTCTAAGCATAATACTGGTACACATACTGAAAGCATAGGGGTACCCAGTGAGGATCGAACTCACTACTCAGTCGTAATTTTTCTGGCGAGACAAGCTTGATAATCAGTATAGGGCACGCGGTAAGGATCAAAATAACTTTTCAGTGATTATTCTAGCGAGACAAGCTGGTTAAACATTACATCACGTCGAAGTGGCCCAAAAGGATTTTTCAAGCGTATCTTAGATGTAGCACAAGGACGAAATTGTGGAGCATCCAGTGTGGATCGAACTTACTACTCAGTCGTAACTTACCTAGAGAGACAACCTTGTTAACCATTGCACCATGTCGAAGTACCCTTGCTATGTATGTGTCTGTGTGAGGGGGTTGAAAATACATCGTTCTTTAATCGTATATTTAGTCCTAATTACATTAATTGTTATATTTTGGTGGATGAACGTGTTTGAGTAGACGTCTTGTTTTTTTGTTTTTTTAAACAGCGTAAATCGAAATATGAAAGTCTGTGCATTCGATAGCCTTGATAAAAAAAAATGTATCTTACGGTAGGGTTTGAACTTATATATCTGTCTTGGAAACCACCGTTAAGTCCGCCATTTTTTTAGACCGCGTAGCCCTACATCTGGTTCGATAATACATGTTCGTTGGAAGATATTTATTAAAGCAAGAATATTATTAAATGGCTGAACACACTTTTTGATTATATATAATTTCTCTCCATTTATGTTTTAAAGGTTACAGTAGTGTTGAGTTAGGCCAGGTACAAGTACTTGTGTAGTCTTTCTCGTCTGAGTAAACATTAGAAAACCAGATAACTAAGATAGGGAGGATAATTTTGACCCAATTCTTTTGAAAAAAAAAAGGGTTTAATATGTCATAAAATGCAGTAATATTTAGTACATTCCGCATGTATCTCTTTATCTGTAGAAGGTTTTTCGTACCGTCTAAAAATAAAAATAAAATCTTGTGAAATATTTCTGAAAAGTAATTTATTCCAGTTTTTAATTAACGTCTTATGGTACCGTTGCTAGCAGCATGTCTCGTCTTTACGGCCACAGTGTGGGGCAATTTTGAAGTTACGAAGATGCGTTTGAATTTCATTTAAGAAAATACACATTCATTGTTTTCGTCGTCGTCGTCGAGAGAGAGAGAGAGAGAGAGAGAGAGAGAGAGAGAGAGATGAGTTCCATAAAAGATGTCGGTTTTGATTAAAAAACACAAATATCAGTTGACAAAAATCCAATGGACAAAGTCAAGATAATTAGGTTATCGCTTACAATTTTGGACTTTTGATCTATCTATCTATCTATCTATCTATCTATCTATCTATCTATCTATCTATCTATCTATCTATCTATCTATCTAAATTAAATATTATTTGTGTGTATATATATATATATATATATATATATATATATGAACCTGGCCGAGTGAATGGTCACATGGCCAAGTGGCTAGATCGTTCCCTTTGTGACTATGAGACTCGAGTCACACTATGGTGAGCGTCTATAGTTGTGCTAGCACGAAGTGACAAGTCATCGTGGCCGAGGGTTTGAGCGTGCTGACCATGTCCAGATTGTTGATCACGCTAGATAACACGGTCTTTCCCAGAAACTGTAACTAAGGTCCGCTCAGCATAGTTGCAGTATAAACCACAGGTGGGCTTTGTGGGTGTTCAACAAACAAAAATATACCTGATCGAGCGTCTGCAATAGGGATTAGCCTAGTAAACAGTTATCCTCGAATACGAGTAGCCAGTTATTATACATATATATATATATATATATTATTTATACCTTATTTTTATTGATAAAAATATTTAAATAAATGCTCTGTTTATAATAAACAGTATTAACACTATTTACTGGTCTGAATTTTCGAGAAATCTCAAAGAAAATATGTGTCCTCCGACAGGACTCGAACGTGTATCCTACACGTAACCGTCATATATTGAATATATGTTTCGTGGATTTATAAAAACTTCAAACAAAATTCTCACTTGATTGATTTGAACAAGAACTCTAGCGTCACGGTATCGCACGCTTCAAAATTCAATTGTCAATAAATAGCATACTCTGAAAAACATCTTTCGGTCTACACATATTTCATCTTAGTGTTTACCTGTGTATGGAAAAATTGCGCCATGAAGATGACAATTAGAAACTGTCGAAAGTACTTGGCATGTCTCTTCCACCTGACAACGACTCGAATATAAGGATCTTATTCAAGGAATTGATAGGAAGTTAATTTCTCTTTAAGTCTTGTTAGCGAATTGATTTATTATAACAGAGAGAGAGAGAGAGAGAGAGAGAGAGAGAGAGAGAGAGAGAGAGAGAGAGAGAGCGCCCTCAGACGAGATAAGTGCTTTTCGCCGGGCTTAAGTGGACGTTGTCTGCGGAAAACCCAGCAGGGAGTCCGAATCCGATTTTAGTACCTCTTGAAAACTGGGTTCTCGCGGAGCTTCGGAGATCCGTCGGAAAACACATGGTGGTCCAGCCGATTTGCATATTAAAATTCGTGGGCAGTGCCAAAAAACTGTTTAGCTCCGCCTCTCTCTATATAAGTGGCCTGCACGCTTTTGAGCAGATGAGATTGGAGATCAGATCGGAGATCAGATCGGATAGGATTTGAGAACGCGTTGGAACGCGAGAGAAACGACAGAGAGAGAGAGAGAGAGAGAGAGAGAGAGAGAGAGAGAGAGGGAGAGAGAGAGAGAGATCGCAGACTAGAGAACGCGAAGGAAAACGCGAAGGAAAAGGCTTAGTGGGTTTTGCTGATCTGGCCAGTTGGTTGCATGCATCAAAAAGTCCGAATCGTACCCAGAGATAGAAATCGAACCCGTGCGAATCCTGATAACTTCGTCAAGAAAGCTGAGAAAGCCGACTGCTATATCGGAGGGGACGGGCGAAGAACCACGACTTATCTCCCTTAGTACAGCCGAATTTCAACCGGCATAATTGTGTGACGTTCCGACCCAAACGAGTGAATCTCGTTAAGATAGTTTGTATTCGTGCAATTTCTTTGGTAGTGATATAAAAAGGGCTCTTTGTACAGGAACCGAAAGTGTTGCTTATATTTTTTCTTTCTTTGTGCGCTTGCCTCTCTGCGCAAATAGCGATTTCTTTCAGCGTGGAGCCTAGCCATTTAATTCATCCTACCTCCGGATCATTCTGAGGGATCGAAATACTGCTGTTCGGATCAAAAATTCACAACGTGGCGGATAGTGGTGGTTCCTTCAGTTCACCGTGAGAGGACCGGGTGGTTTACTTTTCGGCCAGAACCACCGGAAAGACAGGACAGAGCTGTAGCCGGCGGGGCTTCTTCGTCAGATTAACCATTAATCACATTAACATTGCATAAATTCTTTCTTTATGATATAAAATATAAGTTGTACACTCTAATATATATATATATATATATATATATATATATATATATATATATATATATATATATATCACATAGAGTAGATAAGTTGGTCAGTCAAACGAAAGAGTACCAAAGTAATCAGTAAAATAACATTTATTAATATTAACCACGTGACAAAAATGAAGCACAGAGATTGACTTCCCAAGTTCGGAATTTTCGAACACGCCTGTGTTTTGTATTTCATACTGATTACTAGTGGTTAATATTAATAAATGTTTTAGTACTGATCATATCGATACCCTTTCGTTTGACTTTCTTTTTTATTAACCAACTAATCTACTCTATTTTATAAACTATATGGAGCACACGTGGACTCTTTTTTTCTAATTATATATATATATATATATATATATATATATATATATATATATTCAAATATATTTCATTGAATAATATAGACATATTGTGTCTACTTATTGATCCTTTCAAGATGTCTAATCAGTTTCTTAATGTTGAGATAAAATTCATCAAGGAAGGCGCCATAGTTTTTTTTAATCTAAGTACTTTCGACCGTTTCTAAAATCATTTTTATGCGTAAATTACAAAGGCAACATGCTACTGTAACTGCATTCTGTCGTCATAGTGATTTTTAAAACACCTTCGGGCGCCCCGTTACAGTTATTTTAGAATTTTAAATTTAAAAGTTTGTAGTTATTTTATAAATTAAGCGTTTCAATATAAGGGAGCTCTTTATCATTTTAATTTACCCCTGAAGATGATCTTAGAAAAGGTTGAAAGTATTTTGGTTTAAAAAATAGCTACGGCACCTTCCTTGATGAATTTCATTTTAACATCAAGAAACTGATTTGACAACAGGAAAGGATCAGTATAAAACTAAGTAATATCCTAAAATAAAGAATATTGTTTTACTTTGTATTGAGCCCTCTTTTAAATTAAATGTTAGGAACGTTGGAATTGTACTCTATTCGTTCTCATCCTACTTGGATATATATATATATATATATATATATATATATATATATATATATAGAGAGAGAGAGAGAGAGAGAGAGAGAGAGAGAGAAAGTGTGTGTGTGTAAGGAGAAAACAAAATAGCAAAACGGAGAAACAGCAACAAAATTCCGCACACGCACACACACGCACACACACGCAAAGAGAAAGAACAATAACTGGCGCATAAATTATTTTTTAATATAGTAGAAAAATAACGAAAACGAGAAAATGCACAGTCAATTTTTGTTATCTCCTGACGAGTGAATGGAACGATTACAAAAAGTTGCGTCTACGAAACTTCGAAGTCGAGATGCTGAATATAACATCACTCAGCTAAGTTACAGATTTTATTTGTATTGATCCTATTAATATTCTATCTCTGATATCGAGAACTTCAAAGGCTGCTTGCTTAAATGTCTTTTCTTTCAGCCTCCCACTGAACAACAACATTTCTGGCTTTACACTAACCTTATTGTCACTATTTCCTTAGTTCCTGAAAACATTTGCAGTTGAGTACGTTTTTGTTTCATCTTGATCACTTCTCTTTACAGCTTTTATTTCTGCATTAAGATTTTCTCATAAAATAAATAAATAATAATAGCAATAACAATGATAATTAAAACATTAAAATAATAATCACATTAAAAACAAATAGAAATTAAATAAATAGATAGAAGATTAAAACAATATCTGTCTATATCTCTGAGATGAGGTATTACGATTATTAACATTATTTACATGACATAACTGACTCAAGGATGCATAACCCAGTGGATAAAGACGTTGGTTATATCCAGTGACTAGATTCAAAGAATTGTGAGTTCACTACCAGTGGTGAACCAAAACAGGCAGGGTTGAGTTAAAGGGAAATAGCTAAGACATCCGGAAGAGGCATGGCATGTGGAACTAGATAACGAAATAAAGGGTTCGGTTCGAAATTCTAATCACAATGTACAACGGCCGAAACGTGAATATGGCAATGAAGATGAGGATAACAGTCCAAATAATGTAAATAAAATTAAAACAAAATAAAATAAACATATTAATGAACATTAACATGGAAATAACAAATTTTAATTCCCCCTTAAAAATATGGCCACAAATCTCATTCACAGAGAAACGCCTAAGATGGAAGGTATTCTATTTTTCCAATAAACTCAATGATAATAATAATAACAACAGCAACAGCAATGATAATAATGATATAAACCACTTCAGATTCATATTAACGAAATGCCCACACCAACAAAACTACTCTATTGCATTTGAGAATGACTTAATAAACATAATCAATATCTTAGAAGTAATTTTCAAAAAAAGACTTGAAAAGATCTAAAAATGATAAACAACTCAATAAACTATTCTATAAAAGCAGACAAATCAAGAAAAACCTATAAAATGAAAGCCAACAATTACAATAAACTCGTTGTTCACAAATGAATGCATAAAGATGGAGGACAAAAAGTTGCACTTTCCCCAAATTACTTTGCTCTATGAATTTCAGAAAGCAGTCAGCATTCACAATATAACAAAAAACATTCAGTGTTCTTCCACTATAAAATGGAAGCCAACAATTACAATAATTAATAAAGAAGTTATTAAATTTTAAAAACAACAAATAATAAAACAGAAAATGAGATAAACAAAGAAACTAAAAACACAGCTACTAAACTAAAATTTGATAATAGAATAAACCAACTAGCAAAAGTATAAACATTTATAAAATTAAAAGATCATGAGAATAACTTCACAACCAAAACCACATGCAGATTATTAAATCCCACAAAAAGCAACCATGGAAAAGTAAACATATACTAGAAAAATATGCTCAAATATAAGGAACATATTAAACATAAACCAATGGAAAAACATCAAAGCAACAATTAATTAGTTTTATAATATTAAAAACAAACAAAACTGTTCTTTCACACAATTTAATATAAAAGAATTTTACCCATCTATTAACGAGAACACATTAAATAATTCATTAAACTTAGCTAAAAATCCACAACAATAAATAGAAATAATAAAACATTGTAGAACATCTCTATATACTAAGAAAAATATATGCACCAATAAGGGTCAAAACGATAACTTTGATGTAACAACGGGTGGCTATGACTATTAATTTTTATGTGAGCTTGTTTTTCTTAAAATATGCCCATACACTTTCAATGGGTTTTAGGTTAAGACTTTGTGCGTGGTACGCCAATACCTTAATTTTTCTGTTATCTAAGTATTTTGTAACAATTCGTGCCGTGTGTTTCGGGTCATTGTCATATTGAAACATCCAGTGACGCCCCAGAGACAGATTTCATACTCTTTGTTTTATATTACAGTGTAAACCGGATATAAGAGAGTTGTCGGGACTGAGGAAGTATCTTATATCCGGGTTTCTCTTATATCAGGGTATGGTCTAATTTATATACATTAACACAGGCTCTAATTTGGGACCAGATAAAATCTCTCTTATATCCGGGTTTCTCTTATATCCGGGTTACACTGTATTATTAAGAATAATCAAATACTGCTCTTAATCCATGATATCATGTACTCTCACTAGTTCTGGTCCAGAAGCAACAGAACATCCCCAGAGCGGAATGTTCACCACCACAGTACTTAATTATAGGAAGGGTAATTTTTAGTTTGTGAGCTTCATTCCCTTTCCTCCATACATAACGCGAGTTCATGCGACTAAATAATTCTAGTTTGGTTTCATCTAACCATAAAACAAGAGTTCCAATAATTACTCCCATGGTTTTGCTGACTTCTAGCATAAGCTAATCTGAATTTTAGGTGTTTAGCCTTAAGCAAGAGAGTTTTCCTTGGGTGAAAAGCTCAAAGTCATGTTCGATGAAAGCATCTAGTGACAGTCTGTATGGGGGGGATAACAGAATAAAGAATTTACCAATGAAATTAAAAACAGACGACGAGGAAATTATAACCTTGTACAAGTAAATAATATATTAAAAAATCGGATGTTTTAAAACATAAGTCTGTCTATCTATCTATCTATCTATCTTGACCAAAGTTCATTCTCCCCCCAAAAGCAGAGTATCAAAGCTAAACCCGTGTTCAATCCCGGCGCACCGATTTTATGCAATACAAACACATTGACTCACACATATCACAAGATATAACAGCAAGAATTATATAGAAAGAAATCTGTGTAAAAGCTTCATTCAGTTGATGTGTCCATTTCGATGTAGAACGAATTTTTTTACCTAAGACATGTAATTACTTGTTTATCACATTGAATAAACGAACACTATAGATGATGAGCAAAAACACACCTGTAATATATGTGTGTGTGTGTGCGCGCGCGTGTGCGTGTGCAAGTGCCTGTGTATGCGTGTTACCGCGTGTCTGTATACTAACTTATATTAGTATGGTTTCGAATGAGTTATTTACACTGGTCAATGAACATATCAATACGTACGGTCTCGTGCGTAGCTAGGAAATCAATCAATCAATCCAAAACTATTTATACTTGCAAACGCCTGCACACACACAAACACATTTTGCATACATATATGTGTACGTATTTCTATGCCACACATGCAAACACACACATATATATATATATATGGTTCTATATTTGAACAGTAATCCCTCTTTGATACACATTTCAATAAAATGACTGATAAGGTAATTCTGTTTAAGATTTTTACCTCTCCTGTCTTTCTTTGCGATTAAGACATTTATTTCTTAGACTTGTGTGTGTAGAAGCTGTCCGTGTGATTGTTCGTTTCAAGCAGTAGACTAATAGCCATTTTCAAAGACTTTTGATTTGTGCTTTTGTATGTTATTTGTATGGTGAAAACTTGCTAAAAGGTTGACATATCTTTAATTTCCGAATACAGCCAGTACTTTGTGGCCATGTTAGTACTTGCTATTAAGTCCATTTTTTTGTTTTTAGTACACTTTTTTTTCATCTATCTATCTATCTATCTATCTATCTATCTATCTATCTATCTACAGTGTGCGATGGATAAATTGCCGTCTAAATTACGCAAAAATGATATTAACACTGATATTTCATTTTAACATATATATTTACCAAAATTACACAAAATATCTTGAAATACTAAAGAGTGAATTTCTTCAATAAAATCACCATTGGATTCAACAACTGCCTCTAAACGACTTCGGAATCTCCTGCAACTCTTCTGAACGGTCACCTTGTTTAAGTTGGTGAATGCTGCCATAATCCTTGCCTTCAGTTCATCTTTGGTGTTACAAGGAGTTTCGTTGATCTCTCGTTCAACTGCGCCCCACACATGATAATCAAAGGAGTTGCAGTCTGGGGAGTTAGCTGGTCAGATGTAAGGGGTGATGTGGTCGCAGAAATTGTCTGACAGCCCCCTCTGGGTTCTCCTACTTGTGTGTCATGGTGCAAAGTTCTGTTGCCAGACATAGGGTCTTCCAGCAGCCATCCTCTTAACTCAGAGCAGCACTACCTCCTCAAGGAACTTGATGTAGGCCTCCATGTTGAGTCTGAGGTCCTCACCAACAAATTCGTGATCAGAGTGACTTTTACGAGCCGCCTTACCTTCGTAATCCCCATTAGATTCATCCAACTCTTTCCGAATCCTCTACACTGTTCTCAGATTGACACCCAAACACACTGAAATGTTTGTATAAGAGCTTCAGGCGCGATTGCCAATCAGTACAGCATGTCGTTTCCAAATTTCTGGCGAAGTCAATGGCGCCATGGTGTTCTTTTTCTCAAAGATGGTGCCCAATTGACCATACTATACAGTGCAGTCGACAGAACAAAAACAAACAACGCGCAAGAACGATATTAAAAATATAAAATGGCGACAATTTATCCATCGCACACTGTGTCAATCTATGTTCATTATTTATCTATTTCTGTTTATTATTTGTCTCACTCTGTTCGTATATATCATTGTATCCCAGACAATCTCTCTCTCTCTCTCTCTTTATATATATATATATATATATATATATATATATATATAGTCATCCACAGACAGACTATTTCGCTGTATCACAGCTTCTTAATGTGGCTAGACGTCCGATTGCTTCAAGCCGGGATCGAAACTTACAAAGATACATATATAAATATGGTGTGTCATGTAATTCAATATAAATAATAATATAAAGAAAAAAGAAGATGTTCAATAAGGTAAAAGGTATGCCCCCACCCAACCCACCAAAAATACCTGGCTCGGGTGTACATGAAGAAAGAAAGGGAGTTCCTACCGGAAAACGTGCTGCTATTGTTCTTGAAGATATGCTAAAAGATTTGGGACTAGCATAACACCGGTTTCATTGCTCATGTCACTAGGACCAACACAGATGTCGCGAACGTAGGCATTTCTTTAGGGTGCCTGCAGAGTCATCTCATCGAGCGGTGAAAAACAAATGTATATTTATTTTTGGTATAAATTTTAACATCGAACACTGCTTTATTATTGTCGACAGCAATCACTATGCATTATATATATATATATATATATATATATATATATATATATATATATATATATATATATAATTATTTATTTAAAAAAGAAATTATAACATAAATATGTTATAAAATCACTACAAAAATAGCCATTTTGTTTCAACACCCTTGGTGTTTTATCAAGTGATGACGTTGAATGTGAAATAAATGGTTTTAAAAGTTTCAAATTAATTAACAATCCTTCTCAAGGAGAAAACGTTGTTACAAAGGCTAAATGGACCAATCAAAATACAAGTATAGGAAAATTCAAAAAGCTTGATAACGAAGTCATGTTATAATATCTATTCAGATGTTTAAAATATGAGTAGTATTAAAAAAGAATTTATTCTAACCAATAATTACTAAATTATATGATAAAATTTAATATTAAAATTAAAAACTGCTAATTTCAAAATCAAAATTTAATCGCTATTAAGTTTACAACTATAAAATTACTGATGAGAAAAGAAGAAATATATATGTTATTCAATTTATTTCTTCATTGAAGTTACTTTAGCTAATTTTATACCCGGTCCTTTGACAATGTATACATTTTAATCCTAAGAGTGTGTGAATGGGGTCCTAAACTCACGCGTAAAACAAACGCAATCAGATTATAATATATAAGCACCCAGACATATTTATATATATATATATACACACACAAAAAGAGACGAAATATATATGTGTGTGTGTGTGTGCGTGTACATGGAGGTCAACACCCAGCGGCGACAGTCGGTTTCATGCCTAAACGCAGTATACGAGCCTGTAGATTGCGTTTAAGCATGAAGCAGTCTGTCGCTGCTGGGTGTTGACCTCAATATCCACTTATATATATATATATATATATATATGAGTCATGCCTAAAAGAGAATTTGCTGCCTAAAAACACAATATATATATATATATATATATATATATATATATATATATATATATATATTGATATACGGTTTATCTCGGATACTGAGAACATTAATCCATAAACATAGCGTACATTAAAGTTATATTTTTCACACACACACACACACACACACACACACACACACACACACACACACACACACACACACTCACGCTCGTGCGCATATACACACGTATATATGTTTGCTTATTATAAGTTATTACATACGAACAAACAAGTAATCATATAACCATTATTATATAATTATTATAATTATATAACCATCTTTGTTCACCACCTGATGAGATACTTACATTAGGCATCGAAACAAATATGCATCTTTGTAGTGATTACTTGCTTGTCCGTATGCAACAACTTATAATAAATAACTATTGCTCTAATTTTGGTATTGAGCCCTCTTTTAAATTAATGTTTATACATTTGAATTTATATTCTTCTTGTTCTCAATACATTCGTGTCTATATCTATCTATCTATCTATCTCTCTCTCTCTCTATATATATATATATAATTAATTAAAGAATATCAAACACTTAAAATCCTATAGGTAATAATTTTTATTTCATGCTCTAAAAAAGCAGCTCTCAATCTTCAAGACCTACAAACAAATCCTTTTGACATCTGCTTTTTTTTTTTTTTATATATATGTGTATGTGTGTTTGTGTGTGTGTGTGTCAGGAAAAAACTATGATAAAATGGAAAAAGTTTTCATATGATGCGTCTCGTCCATCGGACTAAAGTGGTGTTTACGTCAGTCCGACTGCACATGTGCACAAAAAGAGTCGACGCTGAAATTTAAAATTTAATGTGTTTTTTTAAAGTACGTGTTCTCGATATATAATGTAACCAATGTCACTTAGTCTTTTTGTTCGTGTCTCCATCACTTTTGTTATGAAATATCCCACATTATGATAATAGAAGATCTGCCAAGAAAGATGAAATGTAAGACCGTGAACGCAAATTTACTATGGATGATCTAGCGATTAAAGTACTTTCTATACATTTTCGTCTTAATGAATAGCTTGCTGTTTTAATTAGACTCAGCCATGCGTGATACACACTTAGGCGATCGTGTATCTTTCGATGCATGACTGACGAGGCAGATTTTTTTTCCCGCAGTAGGTTGCCATTTCTTTCTGTGGTAGACCAGTTGCCATCCAAGGAACCTGGTCTGTCCTGCTATTTACCCATAGCTTGGCGGTGGGGGAGAATACGAGGATTCATATCTTTCCAAAGGGTATTAGGACGTAAGTGAATGTAATGGACTCGACTGGAATCGGCTCTCCGATTCCTCAATCCGAGCCGCTCTCCATTGCTCCACCGTGCATTTTTTTTAAATCAAAATTTTGGACAGATTGATTACAGTAAGCAACTAAAGCACTGAGTGCGGTGTTTTGTAAAAGATCTCTTTCGTATTCATATAATTTTTAATTTAAATTCATTGAGGTTTCTCCTATGTACTTCATGTGGCAATTATTACAGGTGTGAGAAGAAATGCTTCCTTTGAATTCTAGCTTATTTTGCTTGGGATTAATTATGTCTTTTCTTGTTTTAGATGTAGCTGTGACTTATTTTATTTAAAGCTTGGGGGAATTCTTTTCAATTCTAATTGTTATAGAATTGGTGGGTAGAAAAATATATTTTGGTTCGTTGGATTTGTCAGAATGGTCCACTCTTCTGTCTTGAAATATTTTATGAGCTTTTTATTTCGTGTTGAACATGACATAATCAAATAATTAGGATATTGGAGGAGTTGAAATAAGATAAACATGAAAGGGACTCTTTAAAAAAAAATTATTTTATTGTTTAGAAATAAATTACTGTTGTTATATTGACTTATTTTGTCATAACTATACTATTTATGATTATATAAGTAGGAAAAAATTGCCTGTTAAAAATACGAGTTTTAGCAGCAGGGTAAAAGTTAATGTTTTCTACACCTCGTTTACAATGTCTAAAAATATCGGATTAAACTTATTGAATTTAATTATAACATAACATAGTTTTCGTAATAAACTATCACGTTTAATCCTATTTTATTTTTTTATGGTAAAATAAAGCGAAAATTCAACAAACTTAAAAAATACCTTTTAGAAAGAAAAAAAAAACACAAATTAC
The DNA here is from genome assembly GCA_963932145.1 of Acanthosepion lycidas. Lineage (NCBI taxonomy): Eukaryota > Metazoa > Mollusca > Cephalopoda > Sepiida > Sepiidae > Acanthosepion > Acanthosepion lycidas. The sequence goes on along the minus strand of OZ010596.1, from coordinate 41,172,895 downwards.
TCATAAAAATCAAATTTTATCATCGATATATTTGTTATTATGAATAGTGAAAAAACAGAATGGAACAAAAATGTCTTTGGAAGAAAAGTCTGTTAAAAAAGTAAACATAACAAAACATTATTAAAATTAACTTTCTTGGGAGAAATTTTGTTATAAAACAGACTAGGATAACTAGGATCAATAAATTGTTTCTTTCATTCGAGTAAAATTAAAATGCTACATTTTGGTATAAGAAGCGTGGTAAAAATTCAGTTTTTTCTTTTGTTCGCAACAGAAATACAGATTCGGCAAAACTAAATGAAATTGACCAATAGTGCATTTGCTTTGTGGAGGTATATTCACTCACACCATGTACTGATAAAAACTGGGCTTGTGTTCACGAGAAAAAAACAGTACAAACAAATGTACACAATAAGAAAAAAAACATGGTATGGTAATTTCATACAACTTTATTTATGTATTTGTGTGTGTGTGTGTATTACATTACAATCTTGATAAGGTTCATGCTATAAAAGAGAGTAAGTCACTTCGTAATATCACAAATCCTATCATGGATGGAAGTCACACACGTGTTGTCATCACGACAGTCCTTGGGCAAAGAGATTGAATGTCACGTCTCTTGGCGGGATGTCCGTATTTCCGGTAGGAACAGTCCCTGTTGCATGCTGGGAGTAATCTTATTTATTTATTTATTTTAAACGAGGTTTAAATTTTATTTTATTTATAATTTTCATCATTATCATTATTTTATATTTTATTTTTATTCATAATAACAATGTTCCCACAGCTTTTATGAATACAAATTTTCCTGAAAAATTAAATTAACTTTAAGGGAAAAATGTTAATTTAACTTTCAAGTAACAAGACGAAGTTTCTTAAATTATATTTTTAGTGAACTTTATTGGTTTTTGCAGTGAAAATATCAAATAATCTAGCAAGTCAGGAGTAAATGACATAAATAAATCTTACACTTAATTCAATTAAATAAGTCACTCCAAATGTAAAAAGCAACAATTCCTTAAGCCAACTAAAGCAGCAGACTACCGCAAACACAAAGCGAAACTAAAAATCTTTGCTCCCTGTGTAACGACAAGATTTGAGATAGGCTTCCGATCCTGAACAAGAGTTGCACGTTGACTTGAACTTTAGTAAAGAACATCATGTTCACGATCTAAACCGGTTGTATTACTGTTTAAGAAAAAAATAACCAAAGAAAACAGGTATAGTAAATCTCGCAACTGTACCTATTAAAATATAGTTTCTAGTAATAAGAAATATATATTCATGTGTTTTAGGACCTTCAGCAATATCGTCGCAGATCCTAAAACTGTCGAGGATTGAACAAAATATACTTATAGAATTTACAATTCTTCTTGTTTTCGTCTCTCGTATACATCAGATAATAATAATAGCCGAATATAGTTTAACATAACTTTGATGTTCGCTTTGATGAAACGTTGTCGATTCATTTTTTTTCTTTGTACATCTTCGAATCAAGATTCGATTGATTTGATTAATTCATTTTTTAGAGTTTATCAACCTTTATTTAAAGCCATAAAATATTTTTAGACGGTAAGAAGTTTTTGAGATAATATTGATTTACTGATGCAAGTCTTACTAATTAACCCATAACTGGAGAGAGAAGAGGTGGATTCATAACTGATCAGAATTTTATAAAGAAGAAACTATAAAGTGGATATAAAGTTGGGGATGAATTTTATGTTACGATCAGTATATAAAATGATCCCTCAACTTGTGGCCACGGTAGTTTCTAAACTTTTATATTTCAGAGAATGTAAATAAATCTAACAGACATGCATGTGTAGCATGCATCAGTATTTGATTAATTGATTCGTTTTTTTTTACGGATTATCAGCCCTTTGCAGGTTGTTTAAAGCTGCAAAATATTTTTAGATTGCGAGATTTGTTTTGGAGATAATAATGGTTTAGTGATACAAGTGTTACTAATTAACCCATAGTTAGGGGAGAAGCGGTAGATTCATACATTTCCCAAGAGATTTTGCGCGTAAGTGAATATAACGAACCCAAGTGAAAATGGAACTCGGCTCTCCGATTAACAATTCTGAGCCCTTATCCATTACACAACACATTCTTTGGTTTCCTTACTTTTGATTTTCTCTATTATAGTGATTTTCCAAGCGTAGCTTACATGTGGCACAAGGCCGAAAATAGAGGGCACCCAGTGAAGATCGAAATCACTACTCAGTCGTAATTGTTCTAGCGAGAGAAGCTTGCTAACCATTACACCACCTCGAGATGCCCTCTTTTCTCTATTATAGGTGTGTGTGTGAGTGATTTGTTTTTTTTATGACTTCCCAACCTTTTGCAGAGTATATTAAAGCCAGAATATATTTTTAGATTGTACGAATTCTTTTTTTGAGGTAATAATGATTTTTACTGATACAAGTCCTACTAATTAGCTCATAGTTGGGAAGAGGCAAAGGTGGATTCATGCCTATGTTTCACAAGGGTATTTACGCGTAAGTGAATATAACAAACTCGATGTGAATTGGAACACGTCTCCGCGATTTACAATTCCGAGCCATTATCCATTACACCATTCACACATCCAAGCTTACAACACCTTGTATTCCCAAGCCGTCACCCATCTAGGTACTGACCAGGCTCCACGTTGCTTAACTTCGGTAATCGTACGGGAACCGGTATTTTTTTTTTGTTTTGTTCTTAAGTGATCTTCACTCTGTACAGGGCATGGGAGCCACTCGAGGTAGAGGGTCATGGAGTAAGAGGCACAGTTTATGGGGATATGTTGGGGAGATAAGTGTTGATCAGAGAGTTGAACAGGTTAAGATTGTAGTGAAGCATCGTCTTGGGAGTCAACATGATCTGGCCGTAAGCCCGAATCAAGAGACCTTTGTGTATGCTTGTATCCGCGCTGTATAGATAGGAATTCATTTTGCAGATAAATATTTGATCGACTTCATTGGAATTTCATAATTTAACAGTATGAATAAATATATTAACAGATGTCAAAGATTGTCAAACAGGACCTTGAATACCGAGTTTCAAGGCAAAGAGAAATGTCTAACTAGTGGACGAATGCTGTTTTCGCTTTGCCTGGTGCAGTATCGTACTAAATAGTGTACATCAAGAGAGAGAGAGAGAGGTCAAAGGATATGAGCTAACCTTTAATTATTGATAATTCTACTGAATTTCTAGGAAAATAAAAATAAAAAAAATATCGTACGTAAAAGTCCGAAAATATTTATCACGAAATAATTAACTGTCTGTTGTCATTTGACTTTTCGGCAAAACTATCTCAGTCAAATTTAATAAGTTATCTTTGAATTGAAAACAGAGAAAAAGAAATGGAATAATGAATTGTCGCTATAATATAATTGGGTAAATATACAAAAAAAAAGTAATTAGAACACACGCAGACACACACACACACACATATATATCTACAAATAATAAGTAGGTCTGAAGTTTTGCTTCGTCGACTGCAGATAAAGTTTTGTTTTCTTTCATATAAAACGTGCCCACCGTGTTTACTTAAATATCTGTTGTTCTTGTACTAATAAAGACGTTATTTTAAACAAATAATTTAGTTTTAAAGCGAAATACTAAGTCACTTGATTTTAGGGGAAGTCTATATGAGTCAAATTCAACGTTGCTGAATATAAAAAAAACAACAAAAAAAACGTACTTAGATATCTAAAAAAATAGTTTTACTCGCCTCAGTATATGTATGTTATCTCTACCTCTCTTTTTTCTCTGTCTCTCTTTCACACACACACATACAGGTGGACAGACACATTAAAATAATTATTATGCTTGATGCTTACCTGATTTAAGCGTTTCGAGTATAGTATTCGGGTAAGGATTGCCGACACAGTTTTAAACTCCCATGAAACGTAGACACGTATTTTCTTTATAGCAGCCATCAGTTTTGAGATCAGGACATAGCAATATAGGACGAAAAAGTTAATTTAAAAAGCGCACACCTTTCGTCTACCTCACATTTTGAAGCAAGGTGTCCAATCATAACTGGAGTTACCTGTGGAGACTGTCAATTCAACTGTACCAACAGCTAGGACTACTCCCCTCCTAATTGTAACTACACCTACTACTATGACGAACTGTCGTCTGGTTAAATGTGTGTCTTTTGTTTTGTAGCCCTACTGATCGAACTTTTCCTCAACATCTCTCTCTCTCTCTCTCTCTCTCTCTATATATATATATATATATATATATATATATATATATATATATATATATATATATATATATATATATATATGTGTGTGTGTGTGTGTGTGTGTGTGTGTGTGTGTGTGTTAAATATGTATATTCGCACAAATAAATCACATTGACTAAAGTTCTCTCTCCCCAAAGTGATTTATCAAAGCTGAACCCGTGTTCAATCCCGGCGTACCGATTTTATGCAATACAAACACATTGACTCACATATCACAAGATATAACAGCAAGAATTACATAGAAAGAAATCTGTGTAAAAGCTTCATTCAGTTGATGTGTCCATTTCGATGTAGAACGAATTTGTTTACCTAAGACATGTAATTACTTGTTTATCACATTGAATAAACGAACACTATACATGATGAGCAAAAACACACCTGTAATATATGTGTGTGTGTATGTGTGTGTGTGTGTATCATATCAGTGGATTGGGTTTAGCGCATTCGATTCGGTGTTGTATCTGAGGAACATTCAAGAATTCTGAATTTTAAAACACCTAATTGGAAAACGAATATAATACAACCAATCTTCTCAATGACGAAATCGGTACATTTGCAAACTTGCAAAATCTACAATACCTACATGATCTATCTATCTATCTATCTATCTATCTATCTATCTATCTATCTATCTATCTATCTATCTATCTATCCCGTCTTCGTTGTTTTAAATTGATAAAGTGGGAATGACTATTACTTGTTAATAATCAATTAGCGTGTTAAAAAAATGAATAAACTCCTTCACATTTTAATCTGACAGTTTTATGTCAGTGTATTTTGATTTTACTTTCATTTGTTGTTATCGATGGAGATTATTAAAAAAAAAATACAGAAAGTTTACGACCGTAAACTTCACAAGTAAAAAAAATACATGTAAAGTTTTAGAATGAAAATGAGGAATAAAATTCATATGACGTTTGTCAGGAGGGTGATGTTTGTAAACAAACGCTGAATTTTTTATGAAATATTTTAAAAATTCTTCAGCCAGACTTAATCCTAATTTCCGCATGTTATCGATATTATTGAAGATTTAACTATGTAAGTTAATACGTTCAAAATAAAATGTGTAGTAACCAATTGATTTTGAGAAAATTTTCAGGATATATTTACGTTAAATATTAATATAGGTTTGTATTTCAAATCAATTTCCTATTGTTAAGTAATAATTTGATCACCCTTAGAATTATTAGGTTGGTGCAAAAATAATTTCGTTTTCTAACATATGTTACTATAAGAGAAAACGAAATTATTTTTGCACCAACCTAATAGTACACGGATGTCAGATTTTATGATGTAAGTCAATGTTTTCACAATAAAATTGATATTAACCAATTGATGTTGACAAAACTTTGAGGATAGATTTACATTAAATATTAATGTTTCTACTGGATATAAAAAGGAGGATCCTTTTTCTATTGTTATTAAGTAATAAATTGCCGCCCCTGCAATTACGACGCGATGTCAGATTTTATTATGCAAGACAATGGGTTCACAATAAAATTGATATTAACTAATTGATAATTTTTGTCTGATTTTTCTATTGTCCTTATATTTGTTTCTTGTTATCACAATGTTTTGGGCTTCCTCAGGTGTATATCGATTCGGAGAGCGTATATGGAATATGGAACTGAACACTTTATTTAATCTACAGGGCTAGATTGTTCTCGTACCACTGCTCATGTCTCAGTATATCTCGTTTGGTTATTTAGTACTGCTGAGTTATTGCTCGCCCTCTTTCTCGTGAGTTCAAACACCCACTGCCTGACCCAGGGATTGAACTTAACAACAAATGGTCCGCATGTAAATAGAGTAAAAAATAACCAATTGGTAAAACGGACAGATTGAGTTTAAATATCAGGTTGGTGCAAAAATAATGACGGTTTTTGACGTTTAAAAATACGTCAAAAACCGTCATTATTTTTACACCAACCTAATACTAATGTTTTTACTGGACATAAAATGGAGGATCGGTTTCTTATTGTTATTAAGTAATAAACTGATACCACCTAGAATTGCTACACTGTCAGATAGTCTGATGGCTGGGATATTGTTTGGGTTTTTCATAGAAATAGGCAACCCAATTTGGAAGACAGAAAGGAAGTGCAATACTTTGGGTTTGTATTGTAAAGGATCTGTCAAATTTGAGGGTACATCAAGAGAAATGAATCAGATTTTTTAATGGTACATGTCATAATTTTTAATTGTACAGGTAATAATTTTTAATGGTACAGGTAATACTTTTTAATGGTTCAGGTTATAATTTTTAATAATACAGGTTATAATTAATTAATTAATAATTATTAATTAATAATAATTAATGGTACAGATAATAATTTTTTAATGGTACAGGTTATAATTTTTAATAATACTGGTCATAATTTGTTTAATGGCACAGGTTATAATTAATTAATAATTATTAATTAATAATTAATGGTACAGGTTATATTAGGTTGGTGGAAAATAATGTCGTTTTCTCACATATGTTACTATGTGAGAAAACGACATTATTTTTGCACCAACCTAATAATTAAAAAGCTTTAAATTAAAGAGTATATCCATGCAGCGAAATGTTTTTTTATGTTCTTCAAAGCTAACAATAACTCAGTTTACGAAAAAAGATTTTAAAAACACCGAATTACTTGAATGATTCCAAGACTCTACAGAAATTAATCTTCGTGATCTGTCATGGAAAGAGACCTGTGTGAGAATAGCAAAGAATATTCAAGCAAAGAAGGTTTCTTTGGGGAGTAGGCATTAAAACTGCTGGATGTTAAATTCGAAACAGCAGAAAAATGAATTCGGACATGAAATGGCTCCAGAATCGAAATTGTTATTTTTTAGGCATCGTAGAAAATCAATTTTGTCTTCCGTCGGCATGGCTGATGCTAATCCTCCTACTAGAGCGAGTCATTGCGACTTTCCGATCTCACGTTTCACACTATTTTATGTCCAATAAAAACTTAATATTTAACGTAAATCTATCCTCAATTGGTTAATATCAATTTTATTGGAAAACATTGTCTTGCATAATAAAATCTGACATCATGTAGTAATTCTAGGGGGGATGAAATTGTTAATAACAATAGGAAATTGATCTGAAATAAAAACCTATATTACTTAACAATAGGAAATTGATTTGAAATACAAATCTATATTAAAACTGATCCCCTACTTTATGTCCAGTAGAAACTTATATTATTAATGTTAATAATATTTAACCTAAATATATCGAGATTGTTTTGCTTGTTTTTGTTGGTTACCGCATCTACTCGAGTATAAGGCGAGTTTTTATGATCATTTTTTTTTACGCAACAAATAGGGGTGGGAGTCGCACTATACAAAGTTAATTTTTTTGAGAAGGTTAAGAATCATTCATTTTCAGTGAATGGTTGCATAGGTAAATTTTTTTCTGGAGGGGTTAAAATTCATGCCCCCAAAATTCAGAGGACGCACTATACAGGAAGTTGACTTATATACGGAAATATGAATTTTATTTCGAAAATGTTGACTAAAATCGCAGATAGTGTAAATATCCACAGTTTTGATTGAAGAGAATTTTTTTAATTTTTTTATTGCTGCAAATTCAAAAACAAAAAAGGTCAAAAAGTTAAAAACTGACGAATTTTGGTACATTACATTATCGTACATTTTTAGAAAAACATTGAATTCAAATGAAACAACTTGTGAACAGTAATTATTTAACGTTAATTTTAGTGTTTTCTTATAGCACCTTGAAGATCCATTTTTCTAGTGAAGCTTTATCTTAACGCGGCAGCTGTATTTTCGATTAGGCAACGGTGACTTCTGGTCGGATCCTTTCAAATCTAACTATATAGACATCTTCCACGACGTCATTATCTTTTAATTTACATACTCTTAGGTCTCAAATAGACGAGGAGGGTGGCATTTTTTTGAAGGAAATTACACAGTTTATTAATTTTCCCTCTTCTTGGCACTTTAAATGATTTCAGCGCAACTGCCAATTCTTAAGACACTGTTGTATTAGGCAGCGAAGGAAAAGAAATCAAAAAGTAAGAATTAGAGTGTTAACAAATTGTTTAGACAATTCAGAAATCTATATTTCATTTGAGAATCCTATGAATAGAGCATGCAAGCAACGAAGAAGCCCCAAGGAAAATGGAAACAAAAAGACACAGACTCAGACTCAGAAAGAGACAGAGAAATTATCTCGAACACATGAGGAAATACGGCTTGGAGAATTTAACACTCACAGGATATATCGGTGACAAAAGTTACTGAGGGAACGTAGTGAGGTACCAACCTGATCAGTTTGTGTGAATGGACCGCGAAAACGAGAGATGGAAGGATCGAAAAAGAGGAAAAAGTTGCTAAGAACTGCGAGGATAGGAAGTTGTGGAGAACCATGAAGCAACACGGCACATAGAAGAAGAAAATAATTCATTTATTTTACTTAAATTGCTTAAAATTAATGTTAGAAATGCATGATGAGGTGCCGAAACGTTTTCAGCTCAATCAAGACTCCCCCCCGCCACTAAAAAAAAAAAAAATTAAAAGAAACCCTGCAGAGTATTTTAACATCAAATCTGAGAACACGTAAAAAAGTCATTAATATCTCCAACATGGCTCAGCTGTTAAAATTTCTTTGAGAGAACAGGTTTTAGGAGAGATAACAAAATGACAAATTTTACTATGAGCTGCATAGAATAGGCAGGTGTGGAGAGCCATGATCGCCCACATCCTGAAGGGACACGACACAAAGGAGAAGAAGTCGTTATTTCGGTTGATCTATTCTTCAGACTTCGTCAAGTGTAACCCACGAAAAAAAAAAAAAAAATAGAAGGGTCTTATGTTCAGAAAACAGCGGGCAATAGAAACTTTCATAAAGGTACTCACCGGATCGGTCTATTTTTATAACGTCGAATACAAGTTTTGATGAGATTTCAAATTACACCAGGGGGTCTGTGGTTCTCCTTAACTGCGAGTAAAAGAAAACCATATTGTTTTGAAAACCGTAATAATCCGATACACCTTGTTGACAAACCGATATCTGCTGTCTCCTTCAAGTTTTCCTCATTCCCCAGTAAAGCCTTGTCAGCTCTCTTGGCTTTATAACCAGAATGGGTACAATTAATTTTTTGTAAAGCTATTTCACAACAAGTAGAGATTTAATATTTTCTTAATGTGTGAGTTAACAGTTTACTACTTTTCGTGATTGAGCATAATGTAATTAAGTGTGGGCGGTTTGCGTAAACAATCATCCAGTTTGCTGTGTGACTCATCATATGCCCATATAGTCAGAATAGTTGTCAATGGAACAGAGTGTAAGGAGAAGTGTTGTCATGCCTTCCTAAAGAGACTCAGTGCCAAATATACATAAGCATTCCCAACCAAAACTAGAATTCGGTTTTTCAGATTCCATTTTTACATCTCATAACCGTTGCACTAGCGACCATTTTCAGATCTTCAGATGTCAACGTCCAATGTAAGGAAATGTTTCGGTGGATACTTCTCTTTCAAATCCTTCATCTAAATGAAGCTGAAATGTCTGTGAAGGATGAGTTAATTTCCTTCTCGAATCAAGCACCATCTAGCACAATGGGGTAGACTGAACTTCGATAGCTATGTATACAATCATTGCGGTTTATGACTGTGTAGAGGGCTTCCTAGACTGAAGTCAGCCTCCAGGGAGGAGGGTTTACCCGATAGGATCAACGGCCTTGTAGTCCGTGACCAAAGCGAGCCTTCAAATTGGACGACATCAGCTGTGATTTGCTCTGCAGCGGGATGGGCTCTACCAAGTCTACTTGCCCAAGATCCGCTACACTTCTCCGGCTTTCAACCCACATAGGAGAAGATAACTGGTTAACTGCTCAGTGACCCCCACGATCAAACCCGGCCATGGGATTGATTGATTGATTGATGATGATGATGATTATGATGATGATGATGATGATGATATTTTCATGTGTATGTATGGGAATTGTTTTCTTTTTATTATTATTTATAGGTAAAAATAAAGAAATTCACGAGTGATAATTATCTGAAATTTATTTCCACTAACAGTAGAACCCGTCATTACTGAGAATTTTTGCCATTCAGTTGGAGCAGTTTAAGTTTAATGTCATCCCACCTGAGAATCAAGATTAATACCAACAACTGGGTGCAAGTGAGGCTCATCCCTAAATGGGGGGGGGGGAAACAGTTTGATGGAGGGGTGTAGTAGTGGCCCTGAAAACGGCCGTTTTTGCGCTCTCAATCTTGCAAGGAAGGAACCTCTCCCATGCACCGTCATCATAATAATAAAGGATAATTTTTATTTCATAATATATTTTTTTGATAATTCTAATAATCTTTTGCGTTAGATTTCAACTCTCTAAATTGATTGTACGCTGCTCTTTACAGACATTAGATTTTGCCATTGATTTTTGCGCAAAGTGTAAAAATCAGTTTTTCGAGGTTGTAATTTTTTCCAGCCAATTTGTACTTAAAACCGCCACTGAAGAATTATCTATCAAAAAAAAAAAAAAAAAAAAATTCATCGAAATCGGATGAAAACTGTGGAAACGTATAAACAACATCTGATCACACACGCACACACACACGTACATACACACACACATGCACATTTTAAGAATTATTGATATAGATTGTGGATAAAAAAAAGAAAAAAGATAAAGAATGAAAGAAAATGTTAAGTACAAAACATGAATGAACTAACCGTCCCTTGGACATATGCACAAACGAAATACTCATTACCTTTTTTTTTGCGTCGGACGTCAGCACCATCAATAAAGTAAAAAGAGAAATAATTGGTTGTAATGATATTTATCAATCAGATTTTCGATTTAATCGATACTGGTTATATTGATATAATTCCAATGGCGACATGTCCTGATTATCCACTATTCATCGACGAAAGATCAACAGTTAACAAGTGAACAACGTGATTTAACCGAAGATTAAAAGTGTGATATCGAAGTCCGAAGGAGCATTGGAATAGAAAAAGATGCCTTCCAAATAATAAGCAAAGTATTAAAAAACAGGAAAATCCCGTTAGAAACAAAGAAAAGAATGCCGAGAAGCTATGTAATATCAAATTTTCTATGGCTTACGGCCACATCACGTTGAAACATCGGGTTTCATCCAATCATCAAAGTCAAGCAACACTGATCCTGGTTAACACCTAAATGGGTGACCGCTTTGGAATATCAGGTGCTGTAACCTTAGATGTGAGGATGGTGTAATATATAATGGCTCGGAACTGTTAATCAGAGAGCCGAGTTCTAATTCTCGTTGGGTTCATTGTATTCACTTTCTTGCAAATACCCTTGAGAAAGGTATGGATCCACCTCTTCTTCCCTATCTATGGGTTAATTAGTAGACCATGTCTCATTAAACCATTATTATCTAAAAACATTATTACAATCTAAACATATTTCTTGGCTTTAAGTAACCAACAAAGCCGTAGAAAACGAATCGAGCAACCAACAATTCTCTTATATGGCAATGAATGCTGGACAAATTGCCGACAGATGAAGAGAAGACTTGAGACAAGAGAGATGTGATTGTTTTATTCTTATGAAACAATGTTCCGAGTGAACGGAGCTTGACCAATCAGTCAGTCAGTTATGTACCATGCGTGATAGACACATAGGCGATCTTTTCGATACATGACTGACGAGGCAGATTTTTCCCGCAGTAGGTTGCCATTTCTCTCTGCAGTAGGCCAGTTGCCATCCAAGGCTCTAGAATCTGGTCTGTCCTGCTATTTACTCATAGCTGGGGTGGGGTGGGGGTTAGAAGAAGAGGATTCATACCTTTCCCTAGGTTATTAGCACGTAAGTGAAAGTAATGGATTCGACGGGAATTCGAAGTCGGCTCTCCGATTCCTCAATCTGAGCTGCTATACATTACTCCACCTTAAATCAACTGGGCCAATAAATTGGACGAATATGACAGATTACATCAAATGATCCTAGAACAAGAACACTTTAAGATTAAAAATTAACCGTTGTCAGTTGAAAACCTGAGGGCAGAAAGATGTGAAAATGAAGTAGTTAGTGAATGGGGTAAAAAAACAAACTGGTTTATGGGTGGCCCGGATTAATATGAGGTTGGGTCATAGTTCATTACTACTTCCTAACCTTTATAAATAATTTCTGTTTTCGTTTATAAACTTTATTCTTAAAAAAATAAAAAACAGTACCATTATATTTTATTCTGTTATAAATTGACCATCATTTAATAATCACTTAATTGTCAATTGTCATGCAGCTCTTCGATATTTTTTGAGTAAAATTCCGCAGGTTTTGATGTGAAACAGTTTTTGATGAACTCTTGAAATATCTTGCAGCGACTAAAAAATGTAATAATTGGTTGGCTCAAAGTCAAGTGAATATGACGGATGGGATAGAACAGACAATCCGACTTCCAAAATGTCTTTTCTGGGTTATTCTTGCTCTATGCAGCCTTGCGTTGTTATGGAGGAGAAAAACATTTTTCCCAATTGACAAGTGCAGATTACTTTTTAACCAAATTTATATGGACATGATCCAGCTGTCGGATGTTTAAATGTGCATTTAGTGTTTCTTTTTGTTTTAAACTAAATAATACCTCATTTTTTTTCACTGCGTTATCCTTGTTCTATGTGGCTTTGCATTGTCAAGGAGGAAAACGATATTTTTCTTTCCATCCACTGTATATATAATTAGGATGATACATTTGATATTAGAATTGGTTTCCTAAAACCGTATTTATTCATGACTCAGTTTAATCTTTTCATTCTTTTTGAATATTAGTCTAAAAAGCACGCGGAATAATGATAACAACTTATCTTAAAATTCAAGGTAATTGCGTTGAGCTATTTTATTATTACAAGAATAGATTTTATGTCTTGTTTTTAAAATAATTATTTCTTTATTTCACGCTTACTTCGTAGGCATGTGCGCAAGTATCTTATATGTATTTTAATTATATATCTAAGAGATTCGATTTGGTTATTTAAGGCGTCGAGTGTAACATATGTAGGGGAATATTAGAGTACCTCGATGCAAATTACAACGACAGATATTTTCTCACAATTAAGTCACAAAGCATGACAAAAAATAGAGAAATACACCGGGAACCTCATATATATTAATATGTAATAATCTTAGTTAATTATAACATAAAGATAGTTAAGCATGTAAGCTTATTTACCTAGAGTTCAAGGTACTTGCATATATAAGAAAGTAAAATATTTATATATGTGTGTGTATACACTACAGTTCAAAAGTCTGCGCTGACCCTTGGTTATTTTTTTTTAAATTGGCTTCAAAAGCAGTTATTTTGTTCGTTAAATAAGAGAAAATAATTAAAGATGGTTAAAAAAAGTGAGACATGATAATTTATTTGAAATTTCATTATGGCAAAAAGAAAAAATTAAATTTTGAAAAATTAAATTTTGCTCTTGTCAAAATATCCTCTAGCCTTGATTACTGCAGTGCAAATTTTTGGCATTCGTTTTAAAAATTTCTTAAAGTATAAGTTTGATAATTGATTCCATTCGTTTTTCAATGACTCTAAGAATTCTTTTACATTTTTTTCACTCTTCTGTCAAGTTCATACCATGCTAATTCTGCGGGTGGCTTCAAACTTTTGAACTGTAGTGTATATTAGGGAAAAATGTATGACAAAGCGTAAAAAGTTTTCCTGTGACGCGTTTCGTCCTTCAGGATTTCATCAGACTAAATTTGTTATGTTTGTGCGACTGCGCATGTGCACGAACACGGGATGAAGGGAATTTGAAATTAATTTTTTTTTTAATTTTAAATTTTGTTTTTAATCTAGCCGATTTTATTTAGATTGTTTTTCTTTTTCTTTCAATCACCATTCCTGGCAAAACTTCTATTATCGCACTTAGGTATGTCTACTAACAAATGTGACGGAAAGAAAAAGTAAAAGAAAAATATCTAATTGAAATCGGCTAGATTAAAAAGAAAATTAACTTTGAATTCTCAGCATCCCCATTCGTGCGCATGTGTAGTCGCACCAACATAGCAAATAGTTTGATGAAGACCTAAAGAACAAAACGGGTGACAAAAAACTTTTCCCACTTTGTTATACACTTCTCTTGATATATATATATATATATATATATATATATATATATATATACAGTGTAATATATATATATATATATATATATATATATATATATATATATTAGCTCCTGAATTAAATTTAATTCCAGTTGAGCACTCTAGGGCTGAGGTATGGGTTTGTAAACAGTGACTATTATAGCTATATAGCGAGACTCTTCGCAAGCCGAATTGAGTCACTGTCGGTCACTGGGCGTGTTTCCATAAATAAATACGCTAAAAATCCACCTTCATCCCGACCGTGCCGACAGCTTAGTGGTAGAATACCAATTCAGTCGGGTTTCGATCCTAGCCGCACTGATGAGCTGTGATACAGCGAAACAGTCTGTCTGTGGATGACATTATATATATATATATATATATATATATATATATATATATATATATGTATATATATATATATATATATATATATTTCAATTGAGCACTGTTGAGTGATAAGCTAATTCTATAAACGACAGCCACCTGCGCTAATGCAAAGCTCTTCAGTAAAATGAATAGAGCACTTTGGCTGATTGGCATTTGTTTACATTTGTAAAAACAATACGCTAGATTTAGCTGCGTAGCTCTACCGAGTGAAGATAGCTCAGTGCTTGAGGCTTTGACTGACACCAAATCGGTTGAGTTTCGAACCTGACTTGAGGCATTCAGATGTCTAGTCACAATGAGTAGCTGTGGTACAGCGAAACAGTACTGTCTGCGAATGATATATATATATATATATATAAAGGAACGTGCCATCAAAGTAGGCAGTGCCTACCCCGAATAAAATTGATCAGCAGCTACATTATGTGCCGTCAGTTATATATATATATATATATATATAAAAAACAACAAAAAACGAAAGAATATTAATCTACGACCCAGTGTGTCTAAAGATTTTTATTTTTTTATTGTTCAAAATATAATCATGAATAATGGACACGAGACTGAACCAAATGCCGGTGACATAACCCCAACAGAACCAATAAACACCGAATTATTGGCTATCCGTATGAATAGAGCAACCAACAAATTAGCCAGGTATGAATCACATCAGGAATATATTGGGATATGCCTGAAAGAACAATTAGTACCGACTAATTTCAGGATTGATTTGGAACCATTCAATAGGTAACCACAATGATGCGTTTCTAGCATCATGGTACCGTAAATTAGAAGATTTCTCCAGGGAACTCATGAAGGACGCCGTGCAATTCTACCAGGAAAGCATAACAGCAACAACAGCAGAAATTAACCTGCTCGATGAGAAAATAAAAAAAAAGCAAACGGACACGGAAGAATATACCAACATAAAGAATGTCATAAAAGCTCACACAGACCAAACAGTGAGGGAACTACAAAAAACAAAAACTGAAAAACAAAGAAAATTAAAATGGAATATTTCCTCAAGACAGAGGAACAAAAAAGAAAGGAATTCAAACTCTGAAAAAAGTGAACGACCATACCCCAAAAGAAAACAACAAAACACCGCAAATACACTGACCACCACACAACCAATGCAAACACAAAACAGACCAAATAAGTACACCAACAGACAACCAGCAGCACCACAACCAACAATAACAACACCGCCACCATCAACGATAGCTAGAACCTCAAGACAAACACACACCACAAAACAAACCACTAACTTACGCGGACATCCTTAGGGTGCCGTACAAACATACACAAATCAAAACACAGCAGCCCTTCTACAGAACGCATAACCCCATTAGACATCCCAGACCACCTAGATTAGCCCCTAGTAGACATTCAACAACAAACACACTCAACCTTAAAAAAAACGGAATAAGCCCCCAACCAGGATACCTGGATGAGGGTATAGCATCCCTAATAGGAGATATGATGCAAGCTTTCGAGCTTTTACAAAAGAACTTCACCATGCTTGCAAATACAAACTTGACCCATACGAGCGAGTAATAAATTTGAGTAACAATAAATTTTCACTCAATACATTCAGCGTATTAAATAAAGGACTAAGCTTTTGCTCTAGTCCCCCAAGGTTTGATAATGACACCTTGGCAAAGGACCTGAATCCTTCTTCAGAAGAATACAATTAAAAGCCCACTACGGGGAAAATGATCATACACCTTCCATACTTGAAACATTAAAAGAGAAGGATACTACCTACATCCCACAAAACGCAGACATTACTATACAGACATTTGAACTAGCCGTAGCAAATGACATAAAGAAAACAACAGCACGTAAGCTGCCACGTGACAATATAACTGAAGGGGAACGTATAGCCCTCGATACGCTGACACATAGAGATGACCTAATCATAACACAGGCTGACAAAGGGGGTGCGACAGTGATCTGGGGAATCGAAGAATACATTAAAGAGGCCAACAAACAGCTAGCCGACAAAGAAACCTATAAAAGCATACCTACAGATTCCCTTCCAGAATACCAAAAAGAATTAACTAGCTCACTAAACATAATGCTTCGCAACAATCTAATCGACAAGGAAACATACACAGCACTTACACCCACAAACATTACACCTGCTCGTTTCTATCTCCTTCCTAAAATACACAAAATCAACAACCCAGGAAGGCCGGTTATTTCATCGTTCAACTGCCACACGACAAAAATTTCCAAATACATAGACCATTACATACAACCGCTAGCTAAGGAAGTAAAATCCTACATCAGAGACACAACAGATCTACTGAACAAAATTAATCACATAAAAACAGTACCAGAGAATGCTACTCTAGTGACTATGGACGTTAGGTCGCTCTATTCAAAAATTAAAAACATCGAAGGGCTAACCGCCCTTCAGGAAGCACTTACTAAAAGAAGAAAACAAGACCCCCTCACAGAAGTCATCATAAAACTCATGGAGCATGTCCTTACATTGAATACTTTCAACTTCAATGGAGCACACTACCTCCAAATAAGAGGTTGTGCCATGGACACCATTGCAGCTCCATCATATGCTACAATATTCATGGGAAAATTTGAGGAGACCCATATCTATCCAATCATTGGTAGCGACTGCGTATTCTATGCAAGATATATCGATGATATATTCTTTGTATACACAGGTAGTGATGACAAACTTACCCAATTCCTTATGACCCTAAACACAGTGCACGACTCAATTAAGTTTGACTATGAAAAATCCACAACATCAGTAACATTTTTAGACACCCGCATTTACATAGATGAAAACAGGAAACTACAAACGACACTACACACTAAAATCACCGACATCCACAACTATCTACACTTTAAGTCTTCCCACCCTAAACACCTCAAAGAGAACCTTCCCTATTCACAAGCACTTAGACTCAGAAGGATATGTTCCAACAATGAAGAATTAAATAAACACATTGAAAATCTGGAGCATCAATTCACAACACGTGGCTATAAACAACACCTAATCAGGGAACAAATAAATAAAGGAATTTCCACACCTAGAGAAGACACCCTAATGTACAAGATTAAAAATAAATCTAGCCGCATCCCTCTAGTAGCCACTTTCAATCCCACTCTGTCTCCACTATCCCAAATAATCAAACGTCGCTGGGAAATACTACATCTCAAACCAAACCTAAAAAAACTGTTTACGGAACCCGGCCTTCTTGCATATCGTAGACCTAAGAACCTAAAAGAAATCATAGGTAGTAACCACATTTCAGGGGACAAGGTAATCCGTAATAAACTAAGAACAAAAACAACAGGATTTTCCCAACCATGCAACAATAAAAGAAGTTTATGTTGCAACCATATTAAAAACACGAATTCATTCACTAGCTCAATCACTAAATCTACTTTCAAAATCTACCACGATTCTAACTGTAGAAGTCATAACATAATTTACCTCCTAGAATGCACACCATGCCAGAAACAATATATAGGAAAATCTGAATGGCCTTTTCACTACAGAATTAACAATTATCATAAACGAATTAAGTCGACTCCCCATGAAAAATTATTACCTGTAGAACAACATTTCCGCCTGGAAAAACATGATTTCAAAACCCATGCCAAATTCACTATAATTGAGAGAATAGAAAAGTTCAGAGCAGATAACATTAGAAAGATTTTAGAGTCCCATGAAAATAAGTGGATATAACGTTTAAAAACAAAATATCCAGCCGGGCTAAACCATAAATTTAACAATATATAACTCAACAAATCAAAACCTACCCACATTTCTCACCCACACAAGACAGACATGCTTACGGAGGTGTGGAGGCCTCACACTTATACACTCACCCACACGAATATACACACTTACACTCATCATACTCACTCACTCCCTAATGAGCCAAATGATAACACACACCCACAGCAATACACACGCTTACACACATCATACTCACTCACTCCCTAAGAACCAAATGACACACACACAAACACTAAACAGAGACACATCCCCTAACCAGGCCTAATAAAACTGTCAAACTGACCAGAGAATTCATAGCAGCATGTATCTATCCAGCTCTTATCTCAAATAACAACTTAAAAGAGACTGTTTGACCAACACAAGGAATGTTAAAAGATTCATGTTAAAAAGATAAAAAAATAAAAAAACAAATGAAAACTACAGACAAAAGTTCATTTTCACCATCAAGGCATTCATTTCTGTAGTTCACTGCTACCAGCAAGCAGAAATATTCCTTCCCCCGATGATGGCCATTTTGGTCGAAACTAGCCGAGGAATCTAAATGGAATAATAATAAAAAAACAAAACAACCCCCCCCCCAAAAAAAAACGAAAGAATATTAATCTACAACCCAGTGTGTCTAAAAATTTTAATTTTTTAATTTTTTTTATTGTTCAATATATATATATATATATATATATATATATATATATATATATATATATATATAAGAAGTATGACAAAGTCGAAAAAGTTTTCATGTGACGTGTTTTTGTCCATTAGGACTTAATTGAACGAAGTTTATGTTTACGTTGATGCGACGACACATGCGCATTAGTCCTGCGTATGGCGACAATCTACATCCGGCAATAGGCCTCTGATCGGGAGTATGAAACTACCTCTTAATTGCTCTTGTTCCCAGGTCCAGCTATGAACAAATGGTTAACCCCCAAACCAAGCATTATTAAATTATAAAAATACCAGCAATACATTTTTATATAAAAACATACCAGCAATACATATTTATAGTAAAATGACCAACAGTACATTTTTATATTAAAATTACCAAGAATACATATTTATAGTAAAATGAACAATACATTTTCATAGTAAAATGACCAACAGTACATATTTATAGTAAAATGACCATTTTTACAGTAAAATTACCAAATTACATATTTGTAGTAAAATTACTGACAATACGCAGATACTAAAAAACTGTAGCCACATTAGGCAAACACAAAACAGCCAATATGAATTCTAATATCATATTAACCCATATAATATTTGACAAATTCTTAAATTAAACTGTATTCCAAAATATAACTAAAGGACAACATAAAACATGTCTCTGCACGAAAGCTGAGTATCCTCTACCATATATTCAATTGTGAAAGCAGAATAAATTATATATTTTTATTCCTTCAAAGCTCACAAGAAAAATTAATTTTGCCATTAAATGACCCATAAAGGTGTTGATGTGCTGTTAAACTAATCAATCAAATATATATTCAATGCGAAATAGAAAGCCCAAAAGATTTAAAAAATAAAAGAATGAATATATAAAGAACTAAATGAAAGAAGACACACGCTACTACCAAGAACACTGTCACAAGGATAATTGAAAATAATTCATCTAAAGTCGACATCAAATCTTTTACAATTACTTTTAAAACAGTAAGAGGTTTTATTAATAGAAAACAAAATAATAACCTGGCTATATTTATACTTAAACACATACCTCTAGACTAGGTGAAGGAAAACACAGAATTTCAAACAATGGAGAAGGCAACAGGAAAAACTTGCACTATTCTCTCCCTGCATGCATGGCAATTCACAGATAATAAAGAAAAGGAATCTGTGGAGAAGGCAACAGGAAACCACTCCACTATCTTTCCCAAGAAGACATGGCAATTCACAGATAATAAAGAAAAGGAATCTGTGGAGAAGGCTATGGGAAACCATTGCACATCTTTCCAATGAATGCCTGGCAATTCACAGACAATCAAGGAAAAACCTTTGAATCGTCATGTTTGCCAACGTCTTGAAGGCACATAACATACACGGTTCATCAGTCAATGAAAGTTTAAATACGAAGAGAAAACAATTAGGAATTACCTTTGAAAGTTTCTTTCTTTATCGCTTTCTTTTTGTTTCCTTGTTTCTTCCTAGTTTTCTTGATATTAACTAAGATAAATCGAGCTTAACACCCGGGCATGATAACAAGACGTTGCTCGTGTGACTTAAGCGTATTAAACTAACAGCCAATCAGCGAGACGGACTTATTAAAAGCCACTTCACCGAAATTCGTTTTTATTTTGTTTTGTCTTCTGAATTAGTTAATTTATCATGCATAAATCGACTGATTGACTCAACACGCATAAATTTATTGGTATCTGCCCAAAATGTGACTTTTTCTTCCGGTACTGATAACATATGTATCGTTATCTTTCAACGAGACGCCATCAGGAATTTTAATTCAATACGAAATCTTACAGATGATACGCCATTATTATATCTTAATTATGTTTGTCCCTCTATTAGTTAGTACGTGTGTTATACTTGGCTATTGCCCCAGATAGATAATGGCCAATTCCGTTTTTATTGCGATGAAAATCGGAAGAAAATCTGTATATAAAATTCTGTGACTTCTGTTAGTCCGTGGGTCACACCCTCTAAAATAGCCATACATTGACCGATCGAAACCAAATTTTGGGGAGAAGTAAAAACAAGTAAGGGGGTACAAAGTACTGTTGGTTTTACTAGTGTGCGTAGCTTATTATAATAAATTCTCATTAACTATTTAGATGAAAATAAATGTTTCATTATCTAACATACAAAAAACTAACACTACATTACAATTTAATGATTAAAATAACAAATACTTATTTAATAAAAATGCAATATTGTTTTTCGCATATCTTTTTAAGTTTTTATATACAAGAATTCAGTTTCCAGTTCGCCCTGCGTTTGCGAGAACTATAAACAAACCACAAGGCCAAACGCTAATTACGCATGGGCAGTTGTTTGCTGCATGCTCAAGAGTATGAAATCATAAGAATTTATTCTTTGCTGTTAAAAAGAAAAAAAATTGTTTACCATGAAGTTATATAAAATAAAATTAAATTAAAGAACTAATTAAACCGCGAAGTAGGGTTTTTGTTAAAGTATTTTCCAAATAAATCAGCTTATTCAAATTTCATCGATTGGTTTGCGAGATTGAACGAAACGATAATGCCACCAAGACGCAAGGGGGCTACTGGGGATAGTGAAAGAGAATGGGAAGACTTTAGAAGGAACCAGAATCCTAATCCTAATCCTAAACAGGAAACAAGGAATAAACGTCTACTCCCGTTCAAAAGACCGGGGAGGAGTGCAAACCGGACCACAGGCGAAACTATCTACTTTTATTAATATAAAACTTATGATTGTTATTGCATCATTTTGTTAAAGATATGTTCAAATATTTAACGATTCAATAGGGTAGTTTTTTCTTCTATGTATCTCGTCTCTTCAGGACACGGCTCTCCACAACTTCCTGAATTAGTAAATGAATTCAGGTAAATATACTAAAATAAGAATGGATGTAAGAGAAGGACGTGTCCTCTTACCTGATTTATTCAACCTATACAGTGTAGCGATTCTGTATTAGGAGGATTTATTATTGGCAGCCATGATCTAAACAATATATGAAGTTAACACAGTGTTGATAGCAGACACAGAAAATAAATTACAAGAACTTTTACAGTTGCTAGTGAAGCAAAACAAGAAGAAAGCATTAACAAGAACTGCAAGAAGACATAATGCATTGTTGTTAGCAAAAAGGGACAGCCCAACGTGCAAATTACAAATTGGGGATACCAAAATAAAGTAAGTACAAAAATTTAAATATCTGAGAAGTGTTTTAACAGAGAACGGAAAGTGCGATGCTGATATCCAAAGGCGCATTGGGATAGTGAAAGATGCCTTCCAAAAGCTAATTAAAGTATTAAGAAAAAATAAAAGTTCGTTAGAAACAAAGAAAAGAGTTCCGGAGAGTCACGTAATACCAGAAACTTGAAGCAAGGAAAATGTGGTTCTGCAGAAGGATGCTGAGAATACCATGGACTGAAGATGTGAGCAACGACGAAGTTTTGACAAATTAATGACAAAAAGTATAATGCTTTTACTTAACTTCAGAAAGAGACGGTTGAAATTTCTAAGTCACATAATGAGGAAAGAGGGCTTTGAAAATCTGATACTCACAGGACAGATTGAAGTCAAGAGGGACACAGGAAAACAACGCATAACTTAACGAGCTTGGGCGAATGGATGACACAACAGTGTTTAGGAGAGATAACAAAAGGACAAAAAGAACTACAAAGAGTAGGAAGTTGTGGAGAGCCATTATCGCCAACGTCCTGAAGGCACACGGCACATAGAAGGAGAAAAATATTAGTCATTAATGAATCTTACAGATAAGAAGCTATGTTGAATTTTAATTCACTGCCTTGAAGTAAAAAGAAAAAATGCGTAAAATTGACTTGTATTTTTTAATTGTAAACACTTCAGAATTCAGGCAATTTCAGGCGAATAAGGGATTGGATGTATCGTATCTCATGACTAGACTTCCTTATTGTGCCACTTGAATGACAGATATATTCCTCCATTATCTTCATGTCATCTTCAAAATATACATATATTTTCCCGCGGCCCTTTTCTGTAAGGGGCAAGCTTTTACTGCCTGACACATAGGTGCTCAGAGACATTCACGTAACACGTAGACATATATAACTTTTATATAAATTGTTCAGCATTCACTGCCATATAGGAGAACTGATATTCATAACAATTCAGTAGTCTTTTCTTTGTTTTTTAACGAGATTTTTCTGTTTTTTAATACTTTGCTTAGCTTTTGGAAGGCACCTTTCACTTTCCCAATGCACCGTCGGATTTCAGTGTCGCACTTTTCATTTATACAAATTTAAACGAAAATAAAAGTTTTGAAAAGGAATTTTTTTATCTTTTTACATATATAACTTTTTAAAAGATATTTTAGTGGATACCCATGTTTGAGTAGACGTCTTGAAAAAAATGACACAGGACAGATAAAAAGCAAGAGGTGCAGCGGAAAACAACGCATAATTTACTTGGTGATCATGAGCCAATGTATGGCGGAGCAAGGTTAGGGAGAGATAACAAATAGACAAAATTCATTAAAAGCTACAAAGGACAGGAAATTGTGGAGAGTTATGATCGCCTACGTCCTGAAGGGACATGACATGTAGAAGGGGAAGAAGAATATTTAAAATGCACCTGAAACCAGAGAAATGGCCCGAAATATGTAAACAGATAAAAAAATTCCTTTTCAAAACTTTTATTTTCGTTTAAACAAATCTGTATAAATGAAAAGTGCGACACTGAAATCCGAAGGTGCATTGGGAAAGTAAAAGATGCCTTTCAAAAGCCAAGCAAAGTATTAAGACACAGAAAAATCTCGTTAAAAACAAAGAAAAGACTGCTGAATTGTTATTAATATCAGTTCTCCTATATGGCAGTGAATGCTGAACAATTTCCTCACAGATGAAGAGGAGACCTGAGACAACAGGGATGAGGGTCTACAGAAGGATTTAGAGAATACAAAGAAAAGAGTACTGGACTGCTATGTAATGTCAGTCCTCATATATAGCTGTAGATGCTGGACAATCTCCGTAAAGACGAAGAAAACAGTTGATGCGATAGAAATTAGATTGTGCAGAAGGATACTGAGGACAGCATGGAATTAATATGTGAGGAGTGACAAAATCTAAGAGAAACGGTAACAAAAAAGAACATCGGAAAGAGACAATTTCAAGGGCACATAATGAGGTAAGAGGGATTGGAAAATTTGATACTCACAAGTCAAATTGAAAGCAAGAGGATAGAGAGGAAAACAGTGCATAACCTATACCTAATGAGCTTGTGTGGATCGATAAAAGCTTACGTCAGGGATGCTTATCATCAGTTGCGTCTCTGTCTTTTGGTAGAGTGCGCTCAGGGGAGGCTCCGTAAAAGGACAGAGTCGCAACTAAGGAAAATTATACTGAGAAGTGCCCCCGGGGGACAGCTCCCCGTGTCAGCGCCCTCTTATTGTACCAGAGAGAGCGCTCGATGGTGGTAACGAGGCCAGCGCAACCGACGGTTGTGGGGGCTCGGGGAATTTTCGTTTTTTGCCCGTGTGTACGCGCTCGGGTCCCCACCTTAAAAACTGACCTTGTGTCGCATCTCGTCTTAGTGGGGAGACAGAGTAAATACAGAGTGCGACTCAGTTGTGGTTCTGTCCGCGGACAGAGAGGCAAATAATACTTTGCTGTACCCGGCCCTGGGGAACAGCTGCCCGAGGTTGCATCCTCTCATTGCCCTAAAGAGGGGGATCTGTGGTGTTCATCGAGGCCAGCGCAACCGACAGTTGCTGGGTCTTGGACAATTTTTGTACTTGGCCTGAGTGTACGCACTCGGGTTCACTACGTTAAGCATGATCTTGTGTTGCTTCCTGTCTCAATGGGGAGGCACGGTTTAATACCCAGAGTTTACGAGATATAAAAAATACTAAATTTACTAAGGAAAACAAGTGACAGGAAATTGTGGAGAGCCATGAATGCTTACGTCCTGAAGGGATATGGCACATAGAAGCACATTATAATGGTCAGTTCTTTAAGTGGCGATCAGAATAATCGTAACCTTGTCTATCAACATCTTGAAAACGATCACGAATCCTGTAATCGATTTGGACCGTAAGGACATCATAGGTACTGTGGCCATAGCAGCAGTTATTGTAGCTACGATGGGATTGCTTGACAGATTTTATTCTTCTTCAGGCTCTTTTTTGAATTCAGAATTTTCTGTCTCCTGGAATGCTTTGCCCTAACAAAGTTAAAGAAACTAGTCTACACTGCTATTTAACTCATAGCCACAGTGAGCTGGAATTAAGACTTTTCTAATGGTGTCGTCATGCTGATCTTACTTTCTGTGTTGATAACATTTATGCCAGCAGTACATGAATGATACGTCCACAGGCTTCAAATGCAGCCTGGCTACCAGTGTCATTCTTTGTCACGATCTATGCCATCATTAAGCTGAATTAAAGGTGACATTGATATAAATAAACTCTACCCGCAGTATATCAAGTTACATATACTGCTAGAAGATATATGAGATATGTTACTCAAAGAGGCACAAACACTTTGAAAACGTAGATATCTCCCTTTAAATCTCACTCCTTCTCCTTCTCTCTCTCTGTATATATATATATATATATATATATATATATATATATATATATATATATATATATATATATATATATATATATTATTACTTAAACGTTTATTATTAGTAGATGCTTCGTTTATTCATTAAACACTATATTTATTTATTTTCATCTACTGGCATAAACATTAGAGAAATTTTTAAAAAAGAAAATATGCTCTCTCTATCTATCTATCTATCTATCTATCTATCTCTCTATATAAACTACATATATTGTATTTCATTTTTAATATATATATATATATATATATATATATATATATATATATATAAGTTTGTTTAAAGAAAAATGAATGCTTTTGATAAAGACTTTTTTGTTAAATATATATTTTAAACCTTCTTTTTTTTCTTCTACTTCTATGTGCCACGTCCATTCAGGATACTGAGGATCATGGCTCAACAAAAATTCCTGTCTTTTGTAGCTCTTAATAAATTTGATCTTTCTGTTATTTCTCCCAAACCTTGCTTCGCCATCCATTCCTCTGTCTCTCTTGCCTTCAATCTTTCCTGTGAGTATCATTTTTCCCATGAGGAGATTGCCTAGCATTCACTGCAATAAAGGAGATTAGATATTACATAGCAGTTCAGCACTCTTTTCTTTGTTTCTATCGACATTTTCCTATCTCTTAATACTTTGATTAGTTTATGAAAGGCCTGAGGAAATTGTCCAGCATTCACTGGTAATATTAGTGGTAAAATTCACTGGTAATATTAGTGGTAAAATTAACCGTTTTCATTCAGAAAAAAATTCGACTTTCATTGACTGAACAGTTAATGTTACCGCCATCTTAAATTAATAAAATCTTTTTATCACAGGAAATTAAATTTCTCAAGACCGCCATTATCGGTTTTTCTAGTTTTGATGGGAGTTTACTTCCAAACCTTTTGTTTTAGGTAATGTGGGAAGTCAACCGTTTTCTATTGTCTTCGTGATTACTCTACTGTTGTTCTCGCTCCTTAATAATGTTTCTCTTTTTCCTTATTCTTTCACAATGAATGTAAGCGAAGGTACTAGACCGGTGTCGAAATCTCATCAATTTACAGTTGAGCTAGATGCCAAGAATTTCTTTTCACACACGTCTTGCTTCTGGAACTCCCTTCCGACCCCGTACTTTCCAGACAACATTAATCTGCAAAAATCTAAATGCAGTATCAATCGTTATCGTCCGTCCTTCCGATTACTGTTTTGTCTTCCCAATCATTATTAATGTTTCTGTTTCTAATTCTTCCACACCGTGTAACCCCTTGTGTCTTAGTGGCTTTATTGCCTTTCTTGCGGAATTCCCTTCCGGCTCCATGCTTTCCAGTCAACATTAATCTGCAATAATTTAAATGCAATATCAATCGTTATCTACTCCCCTCCTAATTACTCTTTTCTCTTCCCGCTCATTAGCGATGTTTCTGTTCCTAATTCTTCCACACCCTGTAAACCCTTGTGTTTTAGTGTCTTTACTGTCTTGCAGGGGGTTTACTGATTAAAAACAACAACAACAACAAACAATCAGTCTTAGTGGTTTTATTGCCTTATATGGAGGTAATATGATTAAAAAAGAATAGAACTTTTAGTTACATGTGTTCTCCATTTTAGTTGTTGGTATTGTAATTGTTCAAATGATGAGTTTTTTTTTCGTATTTGTTAAAACTGTTCGTTTGGGATAATGTAGCGACAGTCGTTCGAGTCTGATGAAGGATTGTCATCTTTAAGATTTAATGGACTTATTCGCTTGAAGGCATTTTTTTTATCATTGCTCTTAGAAATTAGTTTTGTACAAGTGATAATTTAGATATTTCTGAATTGACGCTGTAAAGATGTATTCTATTACTATTCAGAATTAAAGGTACTTATTTAAATAAATTCTACCCGCAATTATATATACCGCTAGTAGATATATTAGATACTTTACTCAAGGAGGCACAAACACTTTGAAAACGGACATATCTCACTATATATATATATATATATATATATGAAGAAATATAGTCTCAAGGTGTGCTATATTTATGGAATAAAGTGCTCAATATCAGAGATAGAGCGTGTGTAAATATAAAAGTGAACATAGAAGTCAACACTTAGAGGCGACAGTCTGTTTCATGCTTTCAGACTGTCGCCTCTAAGTGTTGACTTCTATGTTCACTTTTATATATATATATATATATATATATATATATATATATACAGAGAGAGAGAGAGAGAGAGAGAGAGAGAGAGAGAGAGAGAGAGAGAGAGATTAGAGTTGGTCGGTTTGGCAATTTATGTTTCGGTATAGGTTTCCAGTTTTTATTCATCGATACGACGGTTTTCCATTCAGTTTTTCGGTTTTATTAGGTTGGTGCAAAAATAATATCGTTTTCTCACATAGTAACATATGTGAGAAAACGATATTATTTTTGCACCAACCTAATAATTTAGTATTTTTGCTTTTTAAGGAAACCATTCATTTTCTTGAGTAATGATAGCATTTCCAGTCGATATCTGGTTTCGTTTGAGATTGATAAAATTTGCAACTTAGCCCATTCAAGTCACAATATCTCGTGTATTTCTGGTCCAATCTTAAAAATATTCATATGGCTGGAAAGAAAATAATATAAGCTTTCTAAATATGTAATTTGTATGTGCTTTTATTATTATCTTTTACCGCGAATTAAAACGGCATTGCTTCGACCAGCCGAAAATGCGAAATGATTTTTTTGGGAGACTAAATTTTACACGTTACAAGTGACCAATCTTTATCAATATTCTTGAAATTGTACACTCAATTTGAAGACATCTTAAACTACAACCAAGAAGATGTTCATTTCTTCTCTGACCCGACGAAGCGAATTCCTTCAAAAATTATATATATATATATATATATATATATATATATATATATATATATATATATATATATATATGTATATATATATATATATAAAGGCAATTCTTTTCTGGTACGCCAGTCAACTATTATTGGGGTTTTGCAAATAAATTTCTTCTAAACAAGGAAAATCAATGAGTTATTTTTCCCTTAAATAAATTTACGTTTTTAACTAGCAAATACAAGTAAGATTAAATATTAAAAATAATTAAAAGCTTTTAATTCCATTTTTAGAACGTGTAGATTTCCAAATCTACAAGTAGCACCTGTTCTTTTTTAGATACACATTTTAAAACTGAAATTAAAAACTATTTTAATCATTTTAATATAATCTTAAGTGTATTCACTAGATAAAACCATAAAGATATTTGTAAAAATAAAATGAATTAATTTTTCTTGTTAAGAAGAATTTTCTATGTAGAACAGTAACAAACACCCACCGAACACTAGTGGCTAAAAAAGAATAATTTTTACTTCGGGTTTTAAAAAATGACTTGCAGTTTTGAAAATATACACATTTTAAAACTGAGATCAAAACTTACTTTATTTTATTAATATCTAATTTTAGGTACATTATTCGCTAGATAGAAACATAATTTTATTTGTAGATATATGGTTTATAGACTAGTTAGATCTCTTCTGTTCCGCGTTCTAGGAAGGTCAACCTAATTGTCACATTAGTCCATCGTCCCTTGATGATATGCTCTTCATGCCCTCTCCAGCAAGAGTTGGATAAGATTCATTACATTTTATGTAATAAGGGCTATCCTACTAATGTCGTTAAGCGAGTGATGGAACGTAAGATCGAACGCGTCAGTAGACCCCTGTGTCTGGTATTAGTCTATGTCCAACTCAGACTCAGATTGATAGTATTTCTAACTCAATTTGATCCACTTTTTTTTACTGCCAGGTTACGTGTTGTCTTCGGGACTTGGCCTATTTTTCCATCTTTTGCAAAAGACCGTTTGCCCTATCTGAATAAATGTTCTGTAATTTATAAATTCAAATGTCAGTGCGCAGCTGAATATATAGGACGAACGTGTCGAAAGTTGGAAAGTTGGTTGGGTCAACACGTACTTGCATTTATTAGACTTAATCATCATAATCGCACACGTGTTCCGCAATCTGCGCATGAATCTGCGATTGGACATCACATTTGGGAGAATGAACTATGCTCTTCCAAATTTTCTATCAACTCATCCTCTATTTTGCATAAGCTGTATGTATTAAATTACAGTAACCTTCTTTATGTAAGCAGAAGGAGAATTTTCATCGGTCACTTCATTTATTTGGGTATCAGATTTTATACACACGTTGGAGTATTTACAATTTTTTGAATTTACGTATATTTTAATCATTAATTTACATGTTTTAGACGCACTCCAAATCTTCCCCCATATTACGTATCTATTCATACGAATTTTGATACAATAATTATGCGAACGTTGGTCCTTGAAGAAGTTTTGGCCGAAAGTACCTTGGTTCAAAAAACAAAAAACGAAACAAAAAAAAATGAACACTGTTTATTTAAAATATTATATATATATATATATATATATATATATATATATATATGTGTGTGTGTGTGTGTGTGTGTGTGTGTGTGTGTGTGTGTTTGTGTGAAAATATATAGAAAATAGGGAAGAACTGGTTAGGTAAATAATCCAAAGTTCATTAGTATTTTTGTTATTATTTTAAAAAAATAGTGCTCGATACAAAAGTAGAGCATAAATATAATTATTTATTTAAAAATATGATTCCAACACGCTACATAAGAGGTCTCATGTTTCAAAACAAGAGCCGAAAACTTCAATATAATTATTTGAATTAAATTGAGTTAAAGTAAGCTCTGTTACATCTTCAAGCGAAATTTTTTTTGGAATAACTTATTTCTGAAATTTACGTGTTTTAATAGTATATTCACAACTGAAATCAAATTTTCCATGGTAACAGCCAGGGCGAATTGTTTAAAATAGTTAGGGGTGTTGAGTGTTAATAATTTGTATCAGTATAGAGTTACTTTCATAGATGTCAAGTCAGGATAAGGTGGGGGTGTCTAAATTTAAAACGGAAGATGTTTTCGCCTAGTCTGGTTTACGTGTCTATAGAGATTTATTTATTTTTTATTTTATTTCTTTATGAAAGGGATTTGTGCATATAAAAACTGCCGTAACATTTGTTTTTTGACGACTTCATAAAGGGTTATCTTTTTTTGTAGGGTATTTAAACTATTTATTTGGGCTATAGATTATAAGAGTTATTTTATTGTATGCTTGTTTTTAGCTAATTATTCAGTGCATAAATCTGATGATGTCGGCAAAAAACCGTTAACTTATGTCTATTGTTTAATAGATTTTTATTATTTAGAAACTTAATAATGTGCAGTTTCTCATGGAGGCACAAAGGGCATGGGTCATCCTAAGTTTTACAAGTTCTAGTCCTATTTATAATTTTCCATTTTACTTTAGGTGTCCTGTTTATTTCCTTCAGATGCCAAAAATATTTAGATAGAGAAGTCTGATTTCTTTTATTTATATTGTTGAAAGAGCACTTATGCTGCATCCATCTGGCTTTAAATTCATTCTCCGTGGACCCAATGTATATCATATTAGTATTAGGACTCTCAGTGGATGAGATAGTACATTGGTATACCACAGATTTGATGCAGCATTTATTTTCTAATGGGCAGTCTTCTGGGTTTCTACAATCACACAATTTTTCACTGTTACACAGAGACTTTCCTGCTGTGTATTCTAACATGACAAAGGAAGAAACAGATATAATCCTCAGCGCAAAAAATCTGTCATCATTCATAATGGGGACCAATGGATAAAAAACAATAACAACCTGTTTGACATCACTATGGGATCATTAGACTCTGCAGAGTCTTCTGACCTTGTTGGTCTTTTAATACTGTATAACTTAACCGCACATCGCGAAATTGATATTAAGGACATCGGACTGTATAGAGATGACGGGCTCATGGTGGTGAGGAGTTCTACTAGTTTTAAGATAGAGAAAATCAGAAAAATTATATTTAGTGAATTTAAAAATCTAAACTTAAAGATAACAGTCTCTTCTAAACTGAAAAGGGTAAACTTCCTCGACGTAACTCTAGACTTAGCAAACAACACATACCAACCTTATAGAAAACCAAATGCTAACTCCTTATATATACACCCGAAGTTAAACCACCCTCCATCCATAATTAAACATATACCCTCATCAATAGAAAATAGAATTAGCATTAACTCCGCTAACGAAGAAATATTCCAACAACACAATGGCTTCTATAACGCTGCCCTAAAAGATAGTGGTTATAAAAATGCTAACATTAACTATAGAGACATTTGCACTAGCCAGAAGAAAAAAAACAGGAAAAGAAAAATCATTTGGTATACCCCTCCATTCAACCAAATGGTTAGTATTAAACTAGGACAGAAATTCTTTGTTTTAATTGATAAACACTTCCCCACCAATAGTAGGCTTAGTAATATATTTAATAAGAACACCCTAAAATTGAGTTACAACTGCACTGAAAATCTAGAAAGTATAATAAAAAACACAATAATAGAATCCTGAACAAACCCCCATGCATGAATAGTATTAATAAAAACCCTAAACTTAAATCAGACAATAACAGTGAAAATTTGTGTGATTGTAGAAACCCAGAAGACTGCCCATTAGAAAATAAATGCTGCATCAAATCTGTGGTATACCAATGTACTATCTCATCCACCGTGAGTCCTAATACTAATATGATATACATTGGGTCCACGAAGAATGAATTTAAAGCCAGATGGATGCAGCATAAGTGTTCTTTCAAACAATATAAATAAAAGAAATCAGACTTCTCTATCTAAATATTTTTGGCATCTGAAGGAAATAAACAGGACACCTAAAGTAAAATGGAAAATTATAAATAGCACTAGAACTTGTAAAACTTAGGATGACCCATGCCCTTTGTGCCTCCATGAGAAACTGCACATTATTAAGTTTCTAAATAATAAAAATCTATTAAACAATAGACATGAGTTAATGGTTTTTTGCCGACACCATCAGATTTATGCACTGAATAATTAGCTAAAAACAAGCATACAATAAAATAACTCTTATAATCTATAGCCCAAATAAATAGTTTAAATACCCTACAAAAAAAGATAACCCTTTATGAAGACGTCAAAAAACAAGTGTTACGGCAGTTTTTATATGCACAAATCCCTTTCATAAAGAAATAAAATAAAAAATAAATAAATCTCCATAGACACGTAAACCAGACTAGGCGAAAACATCTTCCGTTTTAAATTTAGACACCCACACCTTACCCTGACTTGACATCTATGAAAGTAACTCTATATTGATACAAATTATTAACACTCAACACCCCTAACTATTTTAAACAATTCGCCCTGGCTGTTACCATGGAAAATTTGATTTCAGTTGTGAATATACTATTAAAACACGTAAATTTCAGAAATAAGTTATTCCAAAAAAAATTTTGCTTGAAGATGTAACAGAGCTTACGTTAACTCAATTTAATTCAAATAATTATATTGACGTTTTCGGCTCTTGTTTTTAAACATGAGACCTCTTATGTAGCGTGTTGGAATCATATTTTTAAATAAATAATTATATATATATATATATATATATATATATATATATATATATATATATATATATATGTAATGTTCTGTGCAACGTTTTTAATTCCGGCTTTCTCACGTTTGATGGAATCAACTTCATGTTACTCTAGGTGATATCATATAAATGGTCAAACTGAAATTTTTTATGTGAGTGTGTTTTGGGGCTACATATGCACTACACTCTCTCGTTGGTTAACTTGTCATTTGAAAAAAAATTGTGCAAAATAACGCACATAAACATATACATATATATTTTGCCATAAACATATGGCAAGATAATATTAACATTAGACAAATGTTCACAAAAGTTTAAACAGCAACTAATGCGTTTAATGAGCCTGACCACAAATTTGACATAAAAATGTTACTCTAATTATAAGAGAAAGTAATTCGCTAAGGCGAAAATAGGATATTTAAGAACAAAGATGTTGGAAACAAAGACAAAAGAATCAAAATAGAATTGTCTAGATTATATACCAAAAGCACATTAAATAAAAAACATGTTTTTTTTCAAACTTTAATATTGCCAGCATTTCTCGTTCGTGCGCATGTGTAGTCCCATTAACGTAAACTAACCTAGTTCGATGAAGTCCTAATGGGCGAAACGCATCACACGAAATATTTTTCCACTTTGTCTTATATCTTCACTGCAAAACTGTTCTTGATATGTAAAAAAAAAATTATATATCGCTATCCCATATGTATATATACATCGTTATCCCATATATATATATATATATATATATATATATATATATATATATATATATATATATATATATATATATATATGCGCGATAGTTAGTTGAAAATGCTCAATATCTGATAGAGCTAACATATATCTGCGCCTAACTCAGATTATTTATATGGGTGTGTATGTATAAACTAAAGTACACACACCTGTATGTACGCGTGTCTTTGTATATGAGAGTGTCATTCCAAACAAACACAGAAGGAAATTCTCCCCCTTAAGCATAAATAGATCCACTTTTGAAAAAATAAACAAGTTTGTCTGATGATCGCAAAAGCGTGAAACCCATGGTTACAAACTAATATTTATACTGAATATATATATATATATATATATATATATATATATATATATATATATATTTAGTTTATGCAAAACTAGGTAATCCGTATGGGTAGACCCAAGGAGGATGATATCCAGAGAGCTCAATGTAAATTCAGAGCAAATATGTTTGAATAAAAACAGATCACTTTAAGGTTCCATGTAATAAGTTATTTCACCACAACCCTTTTAAAGGGCTCTGGATCATCAGACTTTACTTCCAAAAGTTGAAATGAAAAATGAAAAGAAACTTACACATTTTTGACGGACCGCACCAAGCGTATGTGAAATTAACAAAGTGAGGAAGTGAGGTGGGAGAGAAAATATGAGTGAGTTAGATGTACCATTTTCAATTCCTTATCTTTAAATATCATATATATATATATATATATATATATATATATATATATATATATAATTGTGTATTTGGGAAGCAATCCCTATTTTATATAAGTTTTATTAAATACAATAATGATAATGACATACAAAAAATTCAGACAATTTCTACACAATTTATGTCCAGAACAGAAGAAAATTATTAGAGCACAAGAAAAATTAAATAAAAACATTTAACCGCAATACCTTGCCAGTCGTTTTTAATGAAATTTGTCTATATATATATATATATATATATATATATATATATATATATATATATATGTATATGTATATATATATATATATATATATATATATATATATATATATATATATATATATATATATGTGAAATATCAAAAACGAAATAGAAAGAAATTGTGTTTGCCAGTTTAATGCACTGGTAATCACCGGGCGCGTTTACATTTCTTGTTATTTCTTATTTTGTTTTTTCGATTATCGTCTGCTTAACAAGGAGCTGTATTTTTAAAAAAATAACGCTGCGAAAAAATCAGATAGATGGTGCAAAGGCTGGGACAGAAAGGACAGAATTGCCATCAGTGTTTGAGACGCCAACAAGGCAGTAGAGGCATAATGATGTTGGGTGGTATTATTGAAAACACATTAGTGGGCCCATGGAGAGTACCAGATGGCATCAAAATGACTGCTGATGCATACATCGCTTTTATGAAGTAGCATCTTGAACCGTAGATGAAAAGGCAAAGAGTTGCCTTCAGAAGGGCCATTGTTTTGTATGCAAGATAATGCTCTCTCACACGCTGCTCACAAGATTACTGAATATTTGAAACAGTTAGGCTTCGATGGACCTCGAAAAATGAAGTGGCCAGCAAATTCTCCGGATTTGAACCCAATCGAAAACCATTGGAGCATCATGAAGCGAAGACTGTACGCCAACGGACGACAATTCAGGAGCAACGCTGAGTTATGGGAAGCAATTCTTGACATATCTCGCGTCATTACAGCCGATGACATCCTACAATTAACAAATTCTATCAGTGTTGCCAACATTGTGTGAAAATTTTGTGTGAATTGATTGGACGGTTTTTGAAATATTAGAAAAAGTTATCTCGATAATAATTTGGCACGGAGTGTATATTAGTATAGTAGTACTACTACTAGTAGTAGTAGTAATAATAATAATAATAATAATAATAATAATAATAATAATGACAAAGATCTTTAACGCCTATAAAAACACGTCGAACTGTAAATCACTGAAGGGTAACTCCTTTAAAGGCGAGCTGTTTTCTGCAAATGAAGTGGTTAGTATTATTTAGGAATGAGCAGCAATAGTTAATACATGAATAAAAGTTCATGACTACTCCATTCCCCTCCCCTCTCTCTCTCTCCCTCTCTCTCTCTCTCTCTCTATATATATATATATATATATATATATATATATATATATTGCAAAAGTAAGTATACAGTAATGAAAAAGAAAACGTGAGTACAAAACATTTTATTGATTACACAAACATAAATAATAAACATCTCAACCCTTCAAATGTTCAAACTGTTTGCTACACTCACACACATTCACACACACTTCTTTACCTGCAAAAAATTTATTATTATTATTATTTATTAAAAAATAAAAATTATAATAAATGTATTATAATAAAAATTATGCAAATAAAAATATTAAAAAATGATTTTAGTGGATTAAATGAATTCTAGAATGAATCATTATCTCGTCGAATTCGAAGTATGAGGGTCAAGCAGATCAGTTCCTTGGAAACTGACAGCCCGACACAAGCACATGAGATTTGATTATAGTGGTGAAGGCTTTGTGCAGGACCATCCACACTTTTTGAAGGGCCGAATACAGAGACCTGGTGCACTACGTGTCACAAGGTCCTCAAACAACCCTCCGCAGGTTTCTGAATTCAGAGTTGTTCTTCTCCAAAATCAGTTGCTATGCAAGGAAGGATTAGGGTTAGGGAGGCACCGTTGAGTTATGGATAGCGGTTTGGATTGAGGAATCGGAGAGCCGAGTTCGATTTCCAGTCGAATCCATTACGTTCAGTTATTTGTTAAATAATTTGCATATATTATGTCAGTTAAATTATTTGCATATGTTATGTTTGCCAAATGATTTGCCTATATTTAGTAGATTTTGCCTTGAAAATCTCTGAAATCCAAAAGTGGATTTTTTTTACTGCGATAAATAGTTACTACTTTTATAAATTACAGATCATCCTGTAAATCTACATGAAAGTTGTCCGGAGACCGAATCAGTGTACATCAACCTACGCCCAATTTATCATTTAACCGAACTGGGTGTGACTAATGACAAAACAGGTATGACAGGTAGAAATTTATTGAATTAACAAAATTCATTTGAAGTGTTGGTTGACGATTTCTATATTATTATTATTAGGAGGATTACAAATCGAAATGTACCAGAATCTCCCCTCCCCATTGTTTTGTTTTCTTTTCACGATCACGAAATCCCTGACCCCTTTGGAACTTAGGGGGACACATGTATTGCTGCAGCCGTAGGTGCTGTTTTCTGGGAAAGTCAGCCTGAACGATCCCAAACCTCCCCAAGCTGGTTTTGAATTCAGAGATTTTCCTTCTAGCCCGGTTGCCATCCAAGTCTGTCCTGCTATCTACCTATTCGTACGTTTTCATCCTACCATTGCCACCGCATTGTCTGTGCCAATCAGTTGTAATGGAATGTCCCACACTCCCTATCGCCTATGTGGACTAACTATATCAGTAGCTATATATAGTGAGCACAGGATATACCTGGGGGGTTTGCTTCGGCAATTAGTTGGAGATTCGTCTCCAGCTAAGCTGGTTGAACTTTCTGCCTTCGGGCACAGAGGAACCCAGACGAGGCTATGCCGAAGGGCAGTGTCTCGTCTGGAGTGGTAGACAGCTACCCGATCCGTTTTTACGGGGTCTACGCGGAATTTTTGCCCGAGCCTACGGGCTCGGATACCTCACGTTAAATTCGGCCTTGTGCCACATCTGACCGCGTGGGGCGGTAGGCAAATATCTTCGGCAATTAGTTTGGAGATTCGTCTCCAGCTATGCTAGTCGAACTCTCTGCCTTCGGCCAAAGAGGAACCCAGTCGAGGTTATGCCCACTCATCTACCTGACCCCGTGTATACGAGGTCTACCGGGATTTTTTGCCCGAGCCTACGGGCTCTGTTTTACCCCGCATTAAAAACTGCCTTATACCACATCCTGCCTCGTGTGGAAGTAAGGTAAATAACCTTGCTTCGGCAATTAGTTGGAGATTCGTCTCCATCTGTGCTGTTGAACTCTTCCTTCGAGCAGGGAGGAACCAAGATGAGGTTAAGGCAAATAACATTGCTTCGGAAATTACTAGCCTGCCACCCAATTCCCTGTTTTCAGTAGTGCATTCTCTTTTACCAGAAACTCTCTTCTTTCATCTACGCACGTGTTGCTGTTCCTTCATCCGAGTACTACCTTCGTCTGTAACCTCTTTAAGGATGCAACACAATCGAACGACGGGACTCTTTTCACACGTCATTATCTAATGCATTTGTCTTATTTCACGATCACGAAACCCGTAACTCATTAGTAACTTACTAATGAAAACTAATAAAATAGTTTCAAAAATGTATCGCATTACGTCTAAAAATGAATAAAATAATAAATATCTTAAATAATAGGAAAATGATTTTAAATATTGATTTCAAATTAGATGAGTTGGGATCAAATAAAGATCAAATATGGATCGGAATCCAACAGGATGATAAGATAAAGAACACAGAGAAAAGGTTTATCAATCTAACATGTTTCGGTTTTATTAAAGCTTCATCGAAGAACGAGATATGGAGAAAGATAAGACAGAAATTTGCGGTGTTCCGAATTCAATGAGAAACGACGCATCCATCCGAATTTTCAAAAAATTCTAAGCCTACCTGAAAACCCGTAAATATTGCTATATTTATGGATAAAAATTTTAGTAATTATATATATATATATATATAATTCAGAATAAGACGTTTAACAATGATACTGTGTTGTTGACAAACTTATAAGAAGACCTGAAATATATCTTCAACACATTCAAAATTATCTATGTCTATATAATTGAATGATAAGATAACAAATAGAAAAATGTTTATCAATCTAAAGTGTTTCCCTGTTAGTATAGATTCCACAGAGATTAAGATATGAAGTTTGATTTTCATTGGTCAATCATGTATCACATATATTCGACTCTTTTAAACCAACGTTAGTATAATGTGTGGCGTTCCGAATTCAACCAGAGATGATGCGTCCATCCGAATTTCCAATAAATCAATAGATTCCAAGCCTTTCTTTTAACTTCGAAAGGGTGCGTCCTCTCTCCTTGAATTCGGAACGCCACACGTTATACTAACGTTGTTTATAAGATTCGAATTCACGTGAAACAAAATTAACCAATGAAAATCAAACAACACAAATACCAACATATTTTTTTCTTCTTTTTCTCCATATTTCATTCTCTGAAGAAGCGTTAATAAAACTGAAACATGTTAGATTGGTAAACGTTTTCTATTTGTTCTTTATCTTAACATTTCAAATTAGCCAAACCATGTGTGATAATAATAACAGAGATTGGTCCGATATTGGTGTCAAGAACCGTATTTGTCGGCGTCAAAGACGCAGTCATTTTTCCTGAAATAAGTCTCTAAAATTTGCATAACATCAGGAATTTTGGCATAGATAACCTTCCTTTGGGGTTAGCATAGGCCCACGAAAACCCTAAGCTTCATCCTCAAGGATGCATGGCAAATTTTCGAGACTTATTTCATGAAAAAACTGTGTCCTTTACGCCGGAAAATATGTTATGGAAGATTCTATAATTTTAAGGCAAATTACATGAGATGTTCGTACTGTTTTATCCTTGTTGAGGAAGGTCTGCTAATAAATTCCATTTCTAAAATTCGACGAAAATGTGTGAAAGAATATAAAAAAAAGAAAAAAAGAGTTAAAGTTAGATTTGAGCAACTTGAGAGAAGGCATATCCAAGAGACAAGTACAAAAATCTCGTATAGCTGATCATATATAACTATGCCTTTTCTATAAATACTTTCATGGTAATTGTTCAAATGGGCTGTTCGCTATGATACCTAGACTTTATGAATTTAAACGTGAGTTCTATGCTTCTTTTCTCGCTTTTTCCACTTGTGGCTTCCGGCTCCATGCTTTCCAGCCAAATTTAAGCTTCCAAAATTTAAATGCAATGTCAATCGCTATTAACTGTTCTGGTTACTTTCCTTTTGTTCTCGTTTCTTAGTAATGTTTCTATTTTCTAATACACTCACACCCAGTAACACCGTGTGTCTTAGTGACTTTACTGCCTTGCTTGGGGTGAATGCGCTTAATAAAAAGAACAGCGCATATCTCTGGATAAAGTCTAAATAAGATACGAACATCGCTGAAGAGTGAGGAAATGTATAGAAGCAGTGCATATTATCTTGTATAAGTGTTAAGATGTTGAGTGTTTCGGCGTGAGTGTATTGAAATAAGGACAAACACATACGTAGGGAAAAATACTTGTATATTCGAAGAGGTATTTACAACAGAGAGATTAGTAGTCAAACGAACGCAGGTTAGTAAGTAACAATCAGGAAGTGTATAAAGTCCAACTGTATCTTCCGGTAGAGAGACGGAAGTGTGATAGTCACCTGATCTCTCTAGAACTCTATAGAACTGTCCTATTAGTAGTAGAGAGATCAGTCCATTCTGATGAGAAGGTGGGTGCGCCCCAACAATAAGCTAAGTCAGGATGGAGTTCCGGGTGATGCAGTTCTTAGCTTGGTAGAAAAGCCTTTGCTTGTATCACAGGAGATTACTCATGTGTTAACAATATTATCATTTGTGTGAAGTGCGTTGCTATGAATGAAACTTGTTGGTTGGTAGCGGAACCATTTTTCCCGTTTTTTTCTTTTTTTGTTCTGTAAAAAGGTACCTTTGTATTTCTTTATGGAATTTGCATTTGAAGAAGACAGTAAGATCACCTGAAACCTCGTGGTTACTGCAAAAGTAACACAAGTAATTTAGTAATCCCTACAAATCATAGCAATCATTTAAACTGATTTATTTTGGACACAACTGTGTATTAATTAGTAACAAATAGTTTAAGATGTTGCTTTTGTTTTTTCTTTTTACGAGACGGAGCCGGCAATTGCCGTTCTTGTTCATTTGAAATGTGTCTGATTCTAATCAACCTAACATTGTCATTTTTTCATTTCTAACCGCCGGCAATATATTGCAAGAAAGCAGATGCGTTATCTCGCTTAAGAAATAAATCGTATTTCTTTTTTTGGACAAGCCCAAATCTTCAACGACTGGGTCACCACTAAAAAACAACGAATGTCATTTGATTTTTTTTATTATTTTATTTAAATATTTTTTCTGTCGCTTTTTTTTTTACACATAAGTCCCTCGAACTAGTGACGATTTAAGAAAAAAACAAACCCCAAAACAAAACAAAAAAACAAAAAAAACACCAAAAAAACAAACAAATAAAACGTTTTGGGGTGGTGAAATTCTATAAAAATTCTTCTTCATTATTAAAATTGTTGTATAATTAGACAGTATTATTAGAGTACATCAGAGGCATTTTTGTTGTATTTTCAAAGTGCCGTGTCCCTTCACAACGTTGGTGATCGTGGCTCCCCACAATTTCCTATTCTTTCTAGCGCATAATAAATTGTATATGTTTATCTCCCCTAAACTCTGCTCCGCCATCTACTTACGCAAGTTCCCTAAGTAGGTTATATTTTGTTTTCCAATGTCCCTCTAACCTATCTGTCCCGTGAGTATCGAATTTTCCAAGCCCTCTTTCCTCCTCATTCGCTCAAGAAATTTCAACTGTCTCTTCCTGATGTTAAGTAAAAGTGTCCATTTTGTTTCGATTTTCTCTAAAACTTCGTCGTTGATCCCAATTTTCGGTCCATAGAATTCTCAGCATCCTTCTGTAGAATTAGATTTCTGTAGCTTCAAGTTTCTTGATCTATGAGAAAATTGTCCAACATTCACCGCCATATAGGAGGGCTAATATTTCATAAGACCTCAGTAATTTTTTATTTATTTCTAACGAATTTTTTTAAGTTTCATAATACTTTGCTTTGCTTTTCGAAGATATCTTTCGCTATCCCAATGCGCCTTCGCATTTCGGTGTCACACTTTTCGTCCTCTGTTAAAACATTTCCCAGATTTTTAAATTGCTGCACTTTTTTGATTTTGATATTTCCAATTTGTAATTTGCATGTTGGCCTGCTCCTTTTGCTGACAACCACACACTTTGTTTTCTTGCAATTGATATTTAGTCCTTTCTTCTCGCTTTCCTTCGCTACATTCTGTAGGAGTTATTGTAGGTTACTTTCCGTTTATGCTACCAACACAGTGTTATCTGTATATCTCATGTTAAGATTGTGCCACCAATACTGAATCCTGGTAGGAGGTCTAATTCTCTCAGAATTGCCTCACTGTATAGATTGAATAAGTC
Source organism: Acanthosepion lycidas (assembly GCA_963932145.1). Taxonomy (NCBI): domain Eukaryota; kingdom Metazoa; phylum Mollusca; class Cephalopoda; order Sepiida; family Sepiidae; genus Acanthosepion; species Acanthosepion lycidas. The sequence continues at coordinate 41,130,665 of OZ010596.1, read as the reverse complement.
TGGTGAGAAGACACATCCTTGTCTTGCGCCCCTTTCTATTTTTGCATATATACTGAATTCATTTTCTGTCCATAAGCAGGTGGTTTGCTGCCAGTATAGGTTCTTGATTATTCTAATGTCCTTCCCAAATATGTCAAGGTTACCTAGGACTTTCAACAGTACTTTGTGGCGTACTTTTTCAAATGGTTTTGCGTAGTCTATAAAAAAACAGGAACACGTCCTTTTGTATTTACCGTATTTCACGGCATATAAGGTGCACTTTTTTTTTTTTTAATAAAAATATCTTTTAAAATTCCCCTGCGTCTTATATGCCATGGTTTAAAATTCGCGATATTCAGACAAAATAAGCTTCCTGGCAATTCCTGGTAGCTTAGACTTTAGAGTAACTTTCATATATCTATTGACATTATTTAAAAGGCTATTATGCAGATTAAAAGTGTTATCATTGATAATATTCATTATATTAATTTCATCACGTTTAATATTAGTACTTTGTTTCACTAAAATTATATGCAATAAATTCAAATTATATATTTGTAAAATATATTTGTTTCATTAATATTTTTCTTGTGATAACTTCTGGTTGCAGTGGTATAAATCCAATCAGAATTTTTATATCCTAATTATTCCAATAAGACGTTGACAAGACGCAGATTAAATAGATCATTTAAAGGATATAATAAAGTTTTTATAGGTTTCTGTTCTTTTTTCCTATTATTTTTCATTTAATTGTAATCATGGCTTGTTTAACCAAAATAATACCTCATAAATATAGCCTAGGCTGTACCGTTTACTACTAATGTTACTAATTTTATTAATCACTAAATATTTATTGATTTGCCCTGCTGAAATTGGGGTGCGTCTTATATACCGTCAAATAGAGTATATTGCTCTTTTTTTTATATCAACCTGAGCATATATATCGCTTTCTTTGTTCCGGTTTCTTGAACATACCGTCTCTGCTCCTGTCTTATTTCCCGCTGTGTTTGTTCCCTCTCTGGAGTATTTTCACTTCTTTCAATGGTTCTCTCCTTGGATTTCAGGCACATTCTGTTGATCAGCGTGTCTTTTGTCCGGTTCTTTTGTTTTTTTTTTTTTTTTAAGCATAACTGATTTATCTGTGAAACCCATTCTTTTTATTTCTATTAATCTTTCATTGAGTCATTTCAAGTCTTATTTTCTTTTTATCTAAAGTACAGTTTGGGGTCAACTATATTATTACTTTTATGACGTTGAATCAAAGACATTTCATCCTTTTTCAGTCATTAGTATAGATATTTTTTCATGATCACGTTTTATATCACTGACCTCACATTATTATTATTATTATTATTATTATTATTATTATTATTATTATTAAGTCTACCATTCGTCCGTGCATTGAATACTGTTACCTTATCTGTTCTGGTGCCCCTGCTGTTCATCTCTAGGTTTTTGACAAAATCCAGAGAATCGATTCTTACTTGGCATTTCGACTTCAGTCACCATCTCACAGACGTAACGTGGCTTCCCTTTGTCTTTTCTACAAATATTTTCATGACAACGGCTCTGAAGAGCTACTTTCACTCGTACCCCAACTGCATGAATTTTAGCGTACTACGAGGTTGTCATCTAAACCCCACCCGTTTACTGTTATAATAGCTAAATATAAGCTCCACTTCTCCAAAAGTCAGTTTTGATCTTCAAAACTTTAAATACGATGTCAATCTTAATTCCTTTTCTTTTATTGTTCTCTCTGCTTAATAATGTTTTTCTTTTTATTATTCTTTCACAGCCCTTAATGGCTTTATTGCCATGTTCGGGGTGAAATGATTAAAAGAAACCGACACACGAACTTAATAAAAAGACGTATTGAAATGTTACCTATCAGTATATAGTCATATATTTCAGTCATGTGTGAAATTAAATCACGTGTTCAAACAATCCAATATGTTATATGAAAAGCGCGCAATTCTTTGTTTTTTTTTTAACACGCTTGGATTGACTAATTTGGAATCAGTATTTGAAATAATCTCCCAATCAGTCATTGATATGAAGTGACCATTGATAATTTTTGTTTAGAAAAAAAAGGTTACTTTTTAATCAATTAATGGAGATTTGATCTCGACAACAACTATCCTTACAAAAGGAAATATAAAGTTTCAAACAAGCACAGACAGCACAGCACCGGATATTTTTACTCATTTTATTTGTACAAACGGAATCAACCGAATGACATATGAGTAATGTCATAGGTAAAGAAGTACTAGTAGTAGCCATGAGAATTGGACAGGGTTGAACACCGTTTGTCTGTGAATTGATTGCTGGGGCCAGATAGATGCAACGCTCTATCTCGGCGGTAGTTGATCCAAGTCCTTTCTGGACAACAACGCTAATAACAGAAATATGTGAATTCCGTACAGATAAGAAAAAATGGTGAAAAATTGGCGGAGATGGGGTAAAAGTAGATCCAAGAGCAGAATTCTCGACAACTGACAAGGACGGTAACAATCAAACGAAAGATTACACTGCAGCGAACAGTGTCACTTAATATATCGATTAACCCACTTACCATCGCAAACTGTATTCTAGGACAAAGACACTAGATTGATTCTTGAAAATGACTGAGATGGTCAAAAGTATTTACATTATTTACATTATTCGGACTGTTATTCTCATCATCATTACCATATTTACAACGTTTCGGCCGTAATACGCTCCGGCCTTCTTCAGGTGAGATGAAGTCTTATCTTTATCTGCATTATTTACATTATTCGGACTGTTATCCTCATCTTCATTGCCATATTCACAACGTCTGGCTGTCTTCATGTGGTTGGAATTTCGAACCAAACCCTTTATTTCGTCCACCGGTGTAGATTGTTCTAGTTCCTCGTGCCATACCTCTTCATATGTCTCAGTTATTTCCCTTTAACTCAACTCACCATGCTGTGGCCTGGTATTGCACTCACAACTCTTCGGGTCTTGTCACTGGATCTAACTAACGTCTTTATCCACTGGGCCATGTGTCCTTCCAGAAACAAATGCGGTAATCATTTTTAGGGGATTTTAAATTTGTTGGACGATGAGACATGAAGTAGTGGTCCGTTGGTAAGGATAGTAGCACATATAGGTGTACACTCACGTGTGGGTATGTAGATTTGGACACGTGCGTGTATATGCGTATGTAGTATTGAATATTCCACGACCTGGTTAATTTTTGCGAGCTTCAACACACATGGTTGGACCTAAGACTGTCTTGCCGATGTGCACCTTACCCATGTTTCCAAACTAACACATCTTATATTATTTCCGTACTTCATAACTTTTACTCTTTTTCCTTTGTTTTTGGTATTTGTTTTGAATTTCTATTCGCCTCTTAATTCTCTAAATTTATTTGCTTTATTCACCTATTGTATCTGACAATGTTATTGCGACTTCTAATTATTATTTGTATTAGGGACTACTTCATGGTACCTACCACCAGTCAACCCACTGCATAAACCAATTTACATAGTTCCAAAAATTAAGAAACATGCAGGATGCTAAAGCTACCCACTACCCCGCCTTCTCCTTCTCACCCTCACCCAAATCCCCTGTAATTCTCCCATCCGTCACAGGGCCTTGTACTCATATATCTCCCTCTTGCGTTCCCTTCAATTCAATGTCTCCACTGATTATTAGACTTCGGTCTAAAAAAAAAACCCCAAAAAACATAAACAAAAAACAACAACAACAAAAACAAATGCTTAAGTATGATTATATTAATACCGACCTTTATTTGGATTAAGAACTCTTTCAATAAATTAATTTGATATCGGTCAATGAAAATTACAACCCAGTACTAAAATCTCAAAAGTATAGAGTAAATTCTTGGCTGGGTAAACTGACTACTACTAACCACTAATCCCTTAGCCCTATCTTTACCCATCCCTTCTCTCTCACCTTCCCTCCCCACTACCAATCTAAAGTGTCCGTTCGATTTTCTTTCTCTATTTGTGGAGGAAATTTCGTTCTGATGAGTTGAACATCTCGGTGTTCACGAAATAAAAATTATAAACGAAATGGATAATTAAAGTCTCCGTCTTCTTATTATCATTACATATATATATATATATATATATATATATATATATATATATATATATATATATATAGGATGACACTCTCACACACATAGACACACATACATAGAGTTGTACTAATTTTAGTTCATGCAAACACACCAATATAAACAATCCGAGGTCAAGACGACACCCACCTATTCCTTGTTGAGCGAACATCGCTACATTCTGTAAACGTTACAATCACCAAAAGAGAATGACAATTGTGTATGTATTTATACTCGAACGCATAGATATATGTATCTGCGCTTATCCTCAGAGTGTTTATATGTGTGAACTAAAATGTGTACACCGGTATGTATGTGTGTTTATGCATGTGAGAATGTCATCACAAACACAGCAGAAAATTCCCCCTCCCACCATCAAATATAACCAAACACAAATAAGTATAAATAGATCCATTTAAAAAAAAAAATAAACCAGTTTATCTGATGATCGCAAAAGCGTGAACCCCATGGTCACAAACTCATATCCATACACCTGAATATGATAGCTCTATCACTAATATTGAGCACTTTTCTCTAAGTACTGCGCAATATATATATATATATATATATATATATATATATATATATACAAATATGGGTAACTATACTCGTTTCGAAAAACACTCGAATTTTTGATTTGTCAATAATCAAATCAATCTCGATGGAAAAAAGTTTTAAAAAAAGAAAGAACTAGAAACATGAAAGTCTGTCGAAAAAAAACCCGATACGAGTAAACTAACAAAAGAGCTCAATACAACCGTAGAGCAGACCTAGATAAACCTAGTGAGCCAGACAAACCTACCCAGGTTTCACCTAAGCGGATCGTCAGGGGAAGCTGGCTCCTAGGTTTATCTCTCTCTATATATAGATAAACCCAGTGAGCCAGACAAACCTACCCAGATTTCATCTAAGCGGATCGTCAGGAGAAGCTGGCTCCCAGCTTTCCCTGACGATTCGCTTAGGTGAAACTTGGGTAGGTTTGTCTGGCTCACTAGGTTTATCTATCTATCTATCTATCTATATATATATATATATATATACACTACAGTTTGAGGGCAACATTCGTAATTTTTTTAAATTGGCCCCCAAAATAGTTGTTTATACTCTAAATAAGAGAAAATTATTATACATGGTTATAAAAAGAAACATGACTTTTTATTATTTATGGTAGAGACGTAATTTTCAATGATTTTCAGTAGAATTCAAATAGAACTTGACCATCATATTTGATGTAACTTTATAAACTAATGGATATTTAATAACAGTGTCTGTAAACGTCATTTTTTAAACGAACATTATAATTTCTAATTTTTATTTGCAAGTTTAAGTGTAAGTTTAAGCCTAAATTTAAATTCAAAATTAGATTATAGTAAAATTAAATATTTAACAACAGTAATAATTCAGCCAAACAACCCCAGGAACTCGTGACACCCAGAATATTAACCAAAATGTAAACAACGAACAGTACCTGAGGTTTGCATTAAGCATGAAACTCCTGTCGTACTGTCGGTGTAGGGTATTATGTATTTTTATTAATAGTTCTGTTATTTAGCAATGAGCACTGTTTTTCTTACAACAAAAGGTATATGTATGTATTTTTATATGCACACTTACACCTACATTTATTTATATTTATTCATTTGATTAGAAAAAGGTAACGATTTGTCTTTAAATTTCCCTAAGAAATCATTTTATAACCAGTTACCAACCATCGCCCGAGAAAGTACAATCATAGAATTGAAGCATGAAAGCTTTTGTGTAGCGATTTAAAATGTGTTATTATAATCTTTTATAATAATATATATATGTGTGTCTGTGTGTGTGCGTGTATGTATGTGTGTTTGTGTGTCTATTCTATGTTTGTTCTCATTGTTTTTTTAATAATCTACTGTGAATGTAGTTTTGTTCAAATCCTGTAACAATATGTTTCTTTATATTTCATATAGATGTCCGGCCCATGTTGAGTGGCCTGAACTTAATGAAAGGAGGATATGCAGTGGTTGACTGACTACACCCGTCAGTCAATGCCGTGTTCTTTTGCTGAACTTCTTTGTCGAGAAAACTAAGAGGTTTACCTGTTTCCCCACCCTCTTTTTCACATCTTTGGTCGGTCGTTCAGTTAATCAGCACCTGTGTTCTTTCTGCAAAGATCGAGAATGACTCAATATTTCTCGCGGATAAATATCTTTATTGTTCATGTTTTTCTAAAAAAATATATATATAGCGGTAACTCACGAAAACACTTAAAGAGAAGACTATGAAAGAGAAACTCGTTAAAACATTATAAAAAAAATCATTGAATGTGCAAATACAGGACGCGATGGGTAAATTGTCGTCTAAATGCCGCAAAAAAGCAAATAACACCGACATCTCATTTTAACAGATATATTTACCAAAATTACACAAAAATATCTTAAAATACTAAAGAGTAAATTCATTAAAATCGCAATTGGCTTCAACCGCGGCCTCCAGGCGAATTCAGAATTTCCTCTGGGAGAGAGGGAGAGGGAGGGAGGGAGAGGGAGAGAGAGTGAGAGGGAGAGAGGGAGAGAGAGAGGGAGGGAGGGATGGAGGGATGGAGGGAGGAGGCTGCGATGGATAAATTGTCGTCTAAATGACGCAAAAATGAAAATAACACTAGCATCTCATTTTAAAAGATATATTTACCAAAATTGCACAAAAATACTAAAGAGTATATTTATTCAATAAAATCGCCATTGGTTTCAACCACAATCTCAAAACAACTTCGGAATCACCTGCAACTTTTCTGGGTGGTCTTCTTGTTTAAGTTGGTGAATGCTGCCATAATCCTTGCCTTCAGTTCATCTTTGGTGTTACAAGGAGTTTTGTAACAATCAAAGGGGTTGCAGTCTGGGCAGTTAGATGGCCAGATGTAAGGGGTGATGTGGTCGTAGAAATTGTCTGACAGATTGGGTTCTGCTTCTGTGGCATGGTGCAGAGTTCTTTTGCTAGACATAGTGTCTTTTAACTCCAGGGCAGAACTACCTCCCCAAGTCACTTAATGTAGGTTTCCGCGTTGAGTCTGAGGCACTGTGGTAAGATGAGTGGATGCATAACTTCGCCATCACTAGTGATTACTCCAAACACCTTCGTAATCACCATTGGACTCATGTAACTCTTTCCGAATCCTCTGCAATCAAATTGACACCCAAACACTCTGAAATGTCCGTATTGGTGCTTCCTGTTCGAATGCGAAGTAGTACAACATGCCGTTTCCAAATTTCTGGTGGAATGAATTGCGTCATGGTTCTCTTTTTCTCACCGATGGTATCTAACTGACCCTACTATCCTATGCCGTCGACAAAATCAAAAATGAACAAAACGCATGCGCGAAATTAAAAATATAAAATCACGACAATTTACCCATCGCACCATGTATACAGGGTATATATAAAAATACTTTTAGAAACTTTGGGGCCGGGGTTCCTCGCAGTAAAACAGGGATGAAAGTCCATATAAACATAGTCCGCAAATCCTACGTTTTTGAGTTATCAATGTCGGTTGTGTAAATTTGTTATTCCATCCTTTCCAAATGTTGCTTCGTCCGTAAACAAGACTGAAGAGACAAATAACAGATCGGGGGTTTGTGTTATCGGCAAAAGTTCATCCGTGGTGAGTGATCAGAGGGCGAAGGACCCTGCACACATTACAAATGATACAGATACAAGAGCTGCTCTTGAAGTACCCTCCATCTGGTAATATGAGATGAACGACATGCTAGGGCCACAGCCTGTAGAATGTGTTCTTCGTGGTCAGGCGTACGAGTGGATCTCGATCTTCCTCGATCCATAGATTGTCGTGCCACGGATGCTGTCTCAACAACGCGACGATAAACAGCAGTAAAAGTTGGATCACTCGGCTGTTTTCGGTTTGGAAATGCAATCTGATACAGCCGTGCAGCCTCGCGTCCATTACCATTTGCGCGGCCGTATGTAAAAATCATATCTGCTTGCTCCGGATATGAATATTCTGCCATTGTTAAATGGAACACTTCTCAGTTAACTCACTACTACACATGTTAAACGTTGATGACAGACTAGCCACAAATGTACACGATTGACAAATGTAACTGTTGTGGATTCCGCGTGAAAAATCAGTCTCCAATAAATGACAAACGCAAGTATTTAAGCTAAGAAATTAAATGTATTTACACAAAATACAAAAGGTAATGCTGTTAGTAAAATCCAGGAACGCCGGTTAGTATTAATCAAAGATCGCTATATACAGTCTCGAAGTAAACTTCCTTAGAGTCGGGCGTCCTTGTAACTGACTTCTAACGTCAACTCAATCACAGTGTCTATGTACTTTCCACACTGTTTCTCCACCCTGTTCCTCTACACTGTTCCTCTTCTTGTTCCTCTACTCTCAGACTTCTTCTATCAGACTTTGACTGACTGTGGCTATTTTATGGCAGCATGACGAGTCCATTTATATCAGAAAAGGGTGAACCCCATAATAGTAACCTAGTCTATATGGCAACACTGTATACACACTGTTGGAAACTGTACTTGGTACTCATATATAAGAATTTGCAGGGACCCTTATAACTGCTTGATATAGCTGAAGTTTTCACACTCAAATAGAATTGAACTTTTTAATCCTTTCACCTCAAGCGAGGGGATGAAGCGACTAAGACGCAATGGATTACTAAAAGCGAAAGAGAATTGACATGGCATTAAGGCTTTGTAATTATCAAAAAAAAAAAAAAAAGAGTAAGAAACTGGAGCTGATTTCCACAAGCTAGAAGTGCGAGAGAAGAAACTTTGAACATAGAACTTGTGTTTACAACGAGAAATATCATCCGTAAGAATAAGAAATCTTGCCAGAACAATTATCATGAAAATATTTACAGGAAAAGCCCAGGGAGCCTACGTTACGGAGGCGGGAAACTAACTGAAGGCGAGATGTTAGGGCAGGACCAATAACGTTGAAGATTATTTTTTTTGATTTTCTCACGAATCTCTATTTACAACTTGGAACCTAACGGATAGGTCCCTGAAAGTATTTGTTAACGGCCAGTTCTCCGAGCACGTAGAGATCAACTCAGGTGTCCCCTAGGGTTCGCTTCTCAGCCTCTCTTTCTATTTTACATAAATGATCTGCCTAAGATTATACTCCAATAATATGTGAATGTCTATGCTGATTATACGACGGTGTATGGATGCACCTCTAAAACTCTAGATGATCAGAACTTGGCAGCTGATCTCTCCTTCGACCGAACTCTAACAGCTCAGTAAGGGAAAACTGGTTGGACACATTCAATGCTTCAGAAACCACACTAGCGACATTCGATCATCGACAAATCGGACCCAGAACTATCACCAATCAATCATACATACGATCCATCGCTAAAAAAGCCTGGAAAAATGACCAGTTCCCTGTACCGCTTCAGTACCTGACTTTCCTATAACATTACAAGAGGCAGATCAGTTATGTGCCATGCGTTAATATACGCCTAGGCGATCATGTATCTTTTACGGCAGATTTTTTTCCCGCAGTTAGTTGCCATTTCCTTCTGCGGTAGACCAGTTGCCATCCAAGGCTATAGAACCCGGTCTGTTCTGCCATTTACCCATAGCTGTGGGAGAAGAAGAGGATTCATACCTCTCCCAAGAGTATTACCACGTATGTAATGTATTCGTCTGGAATTCGAAATCTGGTCCCCGATTCCTCAATCCAAGCCGCTATCCATTACTCCACTTTGAGAATGGAGTACTGTTGCCAAATATGGGCAGGAACTTTCCAGTCTTATCTTTCCGGTTTCGGTAGAGCCCCAAAGTGTCTTCGCGTCTTTGTGGGGAAGAATTATTATTCCATCCTTCAACCCCTTTCTCACAAATATAAAGTTGCGAGCCTCTCGCTACTGTATAGCTATTTCCATGGAAAGTGCTCAGACAAACTACATTTCTTAGTTCCACTAGTTCCATGCCTCGCCCATTGTAGCGAATTACACCATTCTCTTCCTATTCGATGAAATGTAAGTTCCACTCCAGCAGCTTCTTTCCACGGACCGCTGTTTTGTGGAACCGACCCCCACGAGGATGCTTCCCCGATCACTACAGTCTTAACCTGTTCAAGTCCTGTGTTAACCGTTCTCTTTCATACATATCCTCATAAACTGTACCTCTTACTCCCTAAACCTCTACCTCGAGGGGCCCTTGGGCTTTGTACAGAGAAAATATCATTAAAAAAAGAAAGAAAAAAGAAAGAACACCAGAACAGTTAAAACAGTAATAATGCATAGACGATGGTAATCTTAAAAATTCTTAGAGGATTTAACTTATTTATTTCAGTAAATGTTCATTTTAGTAATCTGGAATCATTCTTTAAGAGCCATTTTCTATTTCGAAGGTCAGTATGATCAAATTTTGCATGATCAAATTTTGCATGATCAAATTTTGCATGATCAAATTTGCATAATTAAATTTTGCACGACCAAATCTTAATGGTTTTCCCAGTAAGTATCCTAAATATTCGTATATGCGGGTTGGTGTATTGGGTAGTAGATTGGAATGAGAAATCACAGTGTGAAGTTCAAATTCTAGTCGGGTTTGTTACATTCACTTACACGCAAATACATTTGGGAAACGTAGGAATCGGTCTCTATGGGTTAAATAGTAGGACTTCTATATGGAAAAATCATTGTTATTCTAAAGAAAAAAATGTTCATGCAACATTTATTCTCAAAAAATGATTATTCTTACAATCGAAAAAATAAAATCCGGATTAAATAACAAAGTCCGACAATAATTTTAATACATTTTTATGTTTATACATTCTTTTTATAGATACAAATATTTAAGTAAATGCTCTGTTTTTTTTTCTTTCTTTTTTTAAAATAATAAACAGTATTAATAACATTTACTGGCCTGAATGTCCGAGAAATTTTCATAAAAATGTCTTAAAATAATTGTCGGACTTTGTCCATTTCATAATGTGTGATGTCATTTGTTTACATTTGGATACGCTTTGAGCAGATATGAACGTGAGAGATTCATGATGGACTGAAGTTTAAAAGCAGTAAAATCAATCTTGCCAATCGAACGATTCTCCGTGGATCGATCGGTTAAGGCACGTCAGGCTAAATGACGGCTCCGTATAGGATACAGGTTCGATTCCTGTCGGAGAAAGAATATTTTCTATGAAAATTTCTCAGACATTCAGGCCGCTAAATGTTGTTAATACTGTTTATTAAAAAGATCAGCAAATCATTATTTAAACATATTATTAAATATAACAGACAATGAATGTCTATTACGTCTGATCATGTGCCGTTCGAATGTTTGCTTTAATATCTGGTGAAAATAAAGACAAAAATTTTCCAACATTTGGATATTTTTCTATTAAATTGGTCCTTAGCTTTCAGCTCACATGAGCCATCCTCAGAGTGGTTATACAGACATGAAACAAAGGTATACACCGTCAAAGATGATATTTTGCTATTTTGACATGCGACGATAACGGTGGCGGAATAGCAGACGCAGATCGTAAGTTCAAGATGCGGTTCATGTGAACCGAAAGCAACGAACCATCACTTAACAGAATTTTTACGAATATAGCAACAATATGTTAAAGTGCATATAACAATTAATGACATTTTACATTTCTATCAATTTCCGGTAAGCTCCCTTAAATTGAAACGCTTGCTTTTATAGAAATTCCATAATTACTACGAATAAATTTAAAATTTTAAAATAGTTACATAGCGCGTTCGCGCTTGTTTTTTTTAAAAATGACCATCACAACAGAATGCAGATTTTATCACAATTACAATAAGTTTGTTTTTGTTATTTAACACTGAAGATGATCTTGGAAAATATCGAATGTACTTGGGTTAACAAAAACTAAGTCGCCTTCACTAATGAATTTCATATTCTAGAAACTGATTAAAAAACTGGAAAAGGATAATTATATAAATAAGTAGAGACAATATGTCTATATTATTCAATGAAACACGTTTGAATGAATATAGGCTGCCTATATATATATATATATATATATATATATATGTATATATATGTGTGTGTGTGTGTTTGTGTGCGTCTGTGTGCGTGTGTGTGCTTGCGTTTCCATCTCTTTCTGAGATCATCATCACAGGTGCAATTGGTAAATTAAAAAAAACATGTGTAGCTGTCCAATAGTGGATTTTTTCTTTTCTTTCCTTTTGCGTTTAAATGCTATGCTTGACAGTTATGCTTTAGCGTTCATTAGAACGTGAATAAAAATGATTCTCACTGTTACAGTGCATTTCTTACCTTATTTAATTGTAATATACGAAAAATATTCGTGAATATGAAAGGATTATGATAAAAATAAGCAGACATAATAAGGCATATATATATATATATATATATATATATATATATATATATATGTATATATATATATATATATATATATATATAATGTAAATATATCTAAACTCTGTGGATGGAAATACCCTGGATAGCACAACTTTAAAAAAAATTGGTATCCGAGGAAAAAATTTGGGGGGGGGGGAAAAAGAAGCAGAAACTTAATTCTGAACAAGGCAAAAGAAATCGTCCAGTACCTTAAATTTCTGGTACAAAGAAATTAAAAAAAACAAAAAAAACAGCGAGTAATAAGTTAAAACCAATAATGGTAGGTAGAGCAAAGGTAAAATAAATAAATCCTAATGAGCCAGGTACTAGCTACCTAGGTTTTACCACATGGGATCATCAAGGTGAACCGCCCAGTTCCCCCTGATGATCCGATATGCTGAAACCTAGGTACGTAGTATTTACAAAGTCACATCATTGTGGCCTGGGTTTTGAGCGTACTGGCATTGTTCAAATTATTGATCACATCAGATTACGAGATCTCTCCCATAAACTGTAACTAAAGTCCACTCAGCATAGTTGCAGTATAAACCAGAGATGATCTCTCTTGTAGTTGAACAAACACAAATGTAAAACATTTGCTAGATATTTCAATTGTTTGATTTTGCTCTCTCCAATTAGGAATTTGAGCACGCAGAGTTTTTCGCAAGTGATGTTTAGTTTTTTCTTCTTGCTTTCTTTTATTAACCCCTTCAGGAATTCTTGCAGTTTCATTTCTGTATTATCTATCAACACTATGTCCTCTGCATATCTATTGTTGCTATGGTTGTGGCTAACAATCATGAATCTTGGTAGAACTTTTAATTCTCTCAGAAACGCCACATTGTATAGTCTGAATAAGTCCGACGAGAAGACACATCTTTGTCTTACACTCATTTCTTTTTTTTCTTTTTTTACAGTTTACAGTGAGGTTCACCCTGTTCAAGGCTCGGGCGCCACTCGAATTAGAGGGTTACGGAGTAAGTTTATGCGGAGAGGTGAGGACGATAACAGTTAACCTTAAACTTGAACATGTTAAATTTGTAGCGATCGGGAAAATTTCCTTTGAGAGTTGGTTTTGAGTGATTCGCGGGAAGAAACTGCTCGAGTGGAACTTATTTCTCACCGATTCAAAGAATCCAGGTCCCATAGAGAAGAGCGATATTTATTTGCACAATGATACAAAATGTGGCACAAGGTCAAAATGGGGATTGGGAAAAAGGACGGTTTTCATCCGTCTTAACATTAAACTTAGCTAGCCATAAACACTGACCCATACATACCACAATATTCCTTAAATCAAAACAACGCATTCTTACTTATTATTGTAGCATACCTACGGACAATAATGGGTATGGATCCATTCACATAAATACAGTAGTAAATACTGTATGTTGGTCTGCAGTTGGAGATTTGTCTCCAGCTGTACTGGTCAAACTCTCTGTCTTTGAGCAGAGAGGATCCCCAGACGAGGCTATGTCGAAGGGCAGAGTCTCGTCTCGGGAAACAGCTACCCGACCCCGTTTTATACGGGATCCACGGGGAATTATTGGCCGTGCCTGCGGGCTGCTTACCCCGCATTAAATTCGGCCTTGTGCAATATCTGACCGCGTGGGGCGGTTGGTAGATATCCTGCAGTTGGAGATTCGTCCCCAGTTGTGTTGGTCAAACTCTCTGCATCCGAGCAGAGAGGATCCCTAAACGAGACTATGTCGAAGGGCAGATCTCGTCTAGAAGAAACATACCCGACCCCATGGAGAATTTTTGGGCTCGGATACCCCACATTAAATTCGACCTTGTGCCACATATGACCACGTGGGGCGGTTGGTAGATATCCTGTGGTTGGATATTCATTGTGGAATTCAGTTGATTCACTTCTAGCAGTTGCTACACCTTCTACTCACCGCTGGTGAATCTTATGTGTGTTGTTCTTGTCCTAAGTATTATCGTTCATTACCAAACCTTCGTTTGATTATTCTATTCAATAACCTTCCCTAGGTTAAAACACTTACGTTTCTTACTACATTCACCATAATACCGCATGTCTCTATATGAAAATCCTATTTCCCATATATATAATTCATAGAGAAGAGCTCATCTGAAAGTATTTATAGAAAAAGCAGAGGGAGGCAAACCTGTAAGTATATTTGATGGTTGCAAATAAAAAAAATGTATAAGCGTTAGGTAATAGGAAGTTTATATTTCAGACTTCTTTGTTCGCCAGAAAAATGTTTTATGACTTTAAAAAGTCAAAATAGCACTGTGCATTTATGCAAAAGTAGAAATCTGATACTATTGGTAAGCATATGACTTTATTATTCAACAAAATCGTGAAATGAACTATTTTTTCTTTCTTTCTAAAAGAAAATTCAACTGTCACCGTTCAGGTTTCGTTTCGCCTGTCTTTGTCGAAATGACCTTCCCATAGTTTTTGAATCGCAACGCCTCTTATTAAAAGAAATGTTTCACAATCTCCATTATTTGTAAAAAAGAAATTTGTACCTTTATCTTCCTGAGAGACCTCCCACAATTATAGTAAAATCAACCATTGAAGGAAAAGTGTAAAAATTACCTAGCAAGGCCTCTGACCAGAAAGTATTGAGGAGCGTGGAAGCATCTTTTAATTGCTGTTGTCCCCAGATAGACCCTGACACTGGGTGGTAACACCTGTTAGGATCCAACAACTAAAATCCATATCACATAAAGAATAACGGCATTATCAAAATATTGATGTTCCACACTACTTCAAACAAAAGGTTAGGAAGGAAACCGTCATAAATAATGGAAAGAGCTACTGGAGTTGAGAAACCCGTTTTCCTGAAAAATTGTTTTAAGAGAAAGATCTAGTCACTGAATGCCGAATGTTTTCTTATAAGGAAATCGCTAGTATTATCATTAGGTTTACCATAAGAATGCACAATGGCCGACAATTGTGGAGCATTTTCGTTAGTTTTGTATTGCATCTGTTTTTTAATTTCAGCTTCTACAGTTCTCTTCTGTTTCTTGCAGATCATATGAAATATGGAAAAACAGACGAAACCCCTGAAAAAACAAAAACACTTACTCAATTGTCTCTTCTGATCCCGACATCCAGTGAATCAGGCATTTACTCTTTGCGAAGTTACTATCTCTCATTTGGAAAATCTAAAAAAAGAAAAGGAAAAGAAATTGTAATTGTCATACTGAAGAAAATTTTAAAATTCATTTTCTTTTCTTTTTTTAATTCCATTTCTTATGGTCCATTTCTAAAATTCCCTTTCTTGTGGCTCCTTTTTAAAATTCACTGTCTTATGGCTCCATTTTAAATTTACAATTTGTGTCTCCTTTTTTAAAATTCACTGTCTTATGGCTCATTTTAAATTCCCTATTTGTGGCTCCTTTTTTAAAATTCCCTGTCTCATGGCTCTTATTTTAAATTCCTTTTCTAATGGATCCTTTTATTAAATCGATGTTTATGGTTCCTTTGTTTAGAATTCCTTTTCTAATGTTTTTTTTTCAAAATTAATTTTCTTATCGCTCCTATTTTAAATTTGTTTTCTTACGGCTCCATTTTTAAAATCTTGGTATTATTGCTCCTTTTTACTTCCTTGTCTGATCCCTTTTATTTAAATTTACTTATGGCTCCTTTGTCTAATTTTTTTTCTCATGGGTTCATTTTCATAATTCATTTCCATATAGCACCATTTGTTAAATTGCTTTTCTTATGTCTTTTTTTACTTCCCTTTCTTGTGGTTCCTTTTCTTAAATTTCTTATCTCGTGTCTCCTTTTCTGTAAAATTCCTTTCCCTTATGATTCAGTTTTTACTTCATTTCCTTATGTCTCGTTTTTTTTAACTCCTTTTCTTACGGAAACTTAAAAAAAAATCTTTTTTTCAGGTTCCTTTTTGCTCCTTTCTTTTGACATCCAGTGTCTCAGGTATTTATTCTTTGCTAATTACTCTCTCTCAGATGGAAAATCTCAAAAAACAAAAAGAAAATATCATGCTCGATGAATAAATAAATCTATCTATCTATCTATCTATCTATCTATCTATCTATCTATCTATCTATCAATCTATCTTAGTTTATTGTTTCTCTCTATCTATCCCGGCCTGTTGTCTCTCTCTCTCTATCATCAGTTCACTTTCTTTCTTTCCATCTATCTATCTATCTATCTATCTATCTATCTATCTATCTATCTATCTATCTATCTATCTATCTCAGTCAATTGTTTCCCTCTATCTATGTATCTATCCCAGTTTGTTATCTATCTATCTATCTATCTATCTATCTATCTATCTATCTATCTATCTATCCCAGTTGGAATGTATGTTGATAGTAAATATCCACGTATGCTCCTTATATTTTATATATATAAAAAAGTGATGACCAAGATATTATTTCTATATTTTTTATTTAGTGGACATGCTGTCACTGCACAATAATTCTTTTTTTGGGTGGGGGGAATTAAAACATCTTTGGCTACTTCTGTATAGTTGAAACTGGATGAACTATTCGAACTGAGATAAATGTCAAATCCAGCGGCCGTTAATGACCTCAGTTCGAGAATCCCCAATCCTTTACTCCTGGCACCCGATGAAGATTTTTATTGCCTCTTCCCCATCTTTTTCACCCACACGGTTCTGTCTCTTTCTCTCTCTTTTCATATGATGACAATTATAAGAGGTGTGTTGTGCAGTCAAATTTTAATTTCATCTCTTCTTATTAATACCTGCATCGTTTCTTTCCAGGTAAACTGACATGTGTTTGTTCAAAGAAAATTGTTCATAGAAAAAGTCTTCAACAGCGTATTTGACGTTGTCATCGCTGCGACACTTGTTTCCAGTCAAGTGTTTTTTCATATTGGGGAACAGATGATCGTCAAATCAGGAGAATTGGGAGTTCACAACCACAGTCACATGCAACAACCAATTGGAACCAAGGACGTGTGCTGGAGCATTGTACTGACGAAACAAGAACATTTTCGTCAGTTTTCCTGTGCGTTTGGTCTTGATGGCCTTTCGTGACTGCCTCAGATTCCTATGTTCACACGGTTCATATGTTTAAACGCTATATCTACGATGTCTTGTCCTAATCTGACAGGAATGGCGGTTGGTGTGATTAATGATAATGTCAACGTCGGACGTTTCGGTCTAGTAGACCATATTCAGGACACACTCATAAAACATAATTTCAGTTATCTGTTTTGATTAGTCTTACTCTTATTTCCATCGTCTTTTCATGTTGAATTAAATATAGTCTAATGTTAATTGTGTTTTATGAATATGTCCTGAAGATGGTCTACTAGACCCAAACGTCCGACGTTGACATTATATTAACATTAAAACAGCATAATTGCATATTAGGATTTTTGTTTGTTTTTTCCGTATATTTTTCTTCATATATATATATATGTATGTATATATATATATATATATATATTTGAACAATAAAAATATTAAAAAATTAAAAATTAAAATTTTCAGACACACTGAGGTGTATATTAATATTTTTTCGTTTTATTATTTCAGTTAGATTCCTTGACGAGTTTCGGCTAGCATGGCCAACATTCGAAGAAAAAAATCTACTAGTTAGTAGCAGTAAACTACAGGAATGAATCATATACAGTAGCGTCCAAAACTAAGGGACAACATTTTAAAACCTAATATTTGTTAGAAATAACAACTGTGAAAAGCTGAAATTTTGACAACTGGTAGTCGTTATCATCCATAATAACATACTAAAATTTGAATCATTTGCAAAGGATAGAAAAATAATTATAACAATTATTTATTTATTTTCAAAATAGGATCGTCCAAAAGTAAGGGACAAAATTGAGAAAAACAATGTAAACAGTATGCTATATTCAAATTTTTTGATTTCCTCTAAAGAATAAGTCTTACTTAGTCATTTGTAAACGTTGCATCAGCCGGCACCATGGCGAAACGCCAAAAACTTGATTACTCTGTGAGACAAGCTATTGTGAAGCTACACAAGGAAAAGCACACCATTAGAGAGATTTCAGAGAAAGTGAAACGTTCCAAGAGTGTTGTAGGCAGGGTTGTTAAATCCTACAATGATACTGGCAAAATAGTTAGTGCTTTTAAAACCGGCAGACCCCGCAAAACTTCGGCAAGAGAAGATCGAATAATGCAGCGTATGTCATTAAAGGACCGTTTTAAGTCTTGCTCAGAAATTAAAAGCGTTATGAATAGTACCTCATGTGTTAATGTGTCAAGACAGACTGTTTCTAGACGACTGCAAGAAATAGGGCTGTTTAATGGAACCCCAGGGAAGAAACCACTTGTTAGTTCGAAGAATAAGAAGAAGAGATTAGAGTTTGCAAACAGGTATATAATTTGGACATATGAAAATTGGGCAAAAGTATTTTTCAGTGATGAAAGCAAGTTTAATTTATTTGGAAATGATGGAAAAAACAATGTAAAGAGACGTACTGATGAAAGATTAAGTGCAAAGTGTACTAAGAAAACTGTCAAGTTTGGGGGCGGAAGCGTCATGGTATTTGGAATGTTTTCTAGCCAAGGTACAACGCCTCTTGTCCGGTTAGAAACTCGTGTAAACGCGCAGATCTATAAAAACATTGTTCAAGATCATGTTGTGCCAATCATACAGAATTCAGGTTTCTATAGGGCTACCTTTATGCAAGATAATGCCCCATGTCACAAGGCAAAGGTGGTAATGAGTTACTTTAGCGAGCAAGATTTGGAAATTATGGATTGGCCCGGCAAAGTCCTGACTTAAATCCAATAGAAAATCTTTGGAAGACCTTAGGAGTGAAAGTTATGGAAAGAAATCCCACTAACACGGAGGATTTGTGGGTGAAGCTTCAAGAAGAATGGTCTAAAATTAGTACCGAGGATTGTCAAGAACTGATTCGTTCTTGTAGTCGAAGATGTGAAGCTGTCATTGAGAGCAAGGGCTCATTTACTAAATATTGATTGTACATGTATTTTTATTGTTTTTTTGCTGTTTACATTGTTTTTCTCAATTTTGTCCCTTACTTTTGGACGTTCCATATTTGAAAATAAATAAATAATTGTTATAATTCTTTTTCTATCCATTGCAAAAGATTCAAATTTTAGTATGTTATTATGGATGATAATGACTACCAGTTGTCAAAATTTCAGCTTTTCACAGTTGTTATTTCTAACAAATATTAGGTTTTAAAATTTTGTCCCTTAGTTTTGGACGCTACTGTATATATGTATCATATAATTGTATATATATATATATATATATATATATATATATATATATATATATACGAGCTCTGTCTGAAAAGTAAAAATGAATCATATATATGTATTATATATCATGTATATATATATATATATATATATATATATATATATATATATATATATATATATATACGAGCTGTCTGAAAAGTAACGGGACTAGTGTCACAATCAACTTATTTCAATTGCAACAAACATGCTTTCACCTTCAAAGTAATTCCCCCTCGAATCTAATGCCTTTTTCCATCCTACTCTGCTATGCTTCTATGCACTTCCAGAAGGATTCTTCTTGGATGCCCCTCTGCTCTGTCATTACGGCCCTCTTGATGGCCTCCATGTCTTCAAAATAGGTCCCTTGATGATCCCCCTGAGCTTGGAGAAAAGAAAACAGCCACACGGAGCAAGATCAGATTAATAGGAACGTTGTTCCAGTACGGCGATATTCTTCACGGCCAGGAGCTGCCGGATACTGAGGGCATTGAGAACAGGTGCATTGGCGTGGTGAAGCAGCCACGATTTGTCCTGCCACAAAAAATAGCAACGGTTGCAGAAGGCTATTACAGTTATATACTCCCAAGATATCATGTTAGATGATAACACAATCCGTTTACTCCTCCTTCGCCCACAGCTCACGCAGCGTACCTAGTCTCATTATTTTACAGACTAGTAACGTATATATATATATTTATATATATATATATATATATATATATATATATATATATATATATATATATATACTGACTAGCCATTATGTCCACCTGAAGTAATACGGTCATAACAATATGCTGAATTTCAATAAATAATGTAAGTTAATTACCTTAGAAGATGGTATGGTCGTTTGTGCCAGATGGACGGGTCGGAGTATTTTAAAACGGCTGATCTACTTGGATTTTTACTCACAATCATCTCTAGAGTTTACTATGTTGAGAATCGTCAAAAAGAGAGTTGTTCCGCGGGAATCCCTTGGTGATGAAAGAGGTCAGAGGAGAAGGGTCAAGTAAGTAACAGGGGCTCAAATAAGAACTTTTCAAAATGGAAAGATAAAAAGAGCATTTCTGAATATACATCACGTCGAGCATTGAGGCAGATGCGCTACAGCACAAGAAAATTACACCAAAAAAAACCCCCAAAAAACAGCATAATTGCATATTAGGATTTTTGTTTGTTTTTTTTCCGTATATTTTTCTTCATACTGTCGGATCTATATCCATATATTTGCTTATATATATATATATATATATATATATATATATATATATATATATATATATATATATATACCTCTCTGTGAACGCATAAAATCTTCACAATGTGTAAAAATCTAAGATAGAATTTATCTGCATAAGAACAATATAAATAAAAACAAAAGGAAAAATTATCTTATGACGAGGCATGTCCGCTAAGATATTTTTTTTTGTCTTTATTCACAATGTTATATGTATAAAGTTGTAACTATCACGACTGAGACACGCCATGCCACGCCCATTGTAGCGGATCACCCTCATTTCCTTCCTGTTGAGATGTAAGTTCTACTCGAGCAGCTTCTTTTCACGAACCGCTGCCTTGTGGAACCGACTCCCAAGAGGATGCTTCCCCGGTCGCTACAATCTTAACCTGTTCAAGTCTAGGGTTAACCGTTATCTTCCCCCATATCCGCGTAAACTGTGTCTCTTACTCTGTAACACTCTACTTCGAGTGACACCAGGGCCTTGTATACGGTGAACCACAAGCAGAGAGGTAGTTGTTCAGATGTTCCGCTGCGCAACGACACTATGGCCACACCTAGTCATGGGGATGATAATGAAGATGATGAACTTTTAATTAAATGATTTTTTTAATGTGCAAGATCGTAGCTCGTTCGTATGAAAATCGATATTTGGAAGGTTTGTGGTCATATTTAATAAAAAAATTATATCAACACGATAACAAAATGTTTGATATGTTTTAGAACAGCATAAATATCCAGTCATTTATTAAGACGAATCCTTTTATTTTTTTTTATTTCAATCAATATATTTTTACGACCCTGCGCGAAACCGCCATTATCGATTCTCAAACCATTAATCGATAGTGTTGATTGTTTAGTCTTAAAGCTCACAAATTGTTAGATGGTTTAGTTTGTGGTGTGTACGTGGATTTATAGTGTAACATATTTTTTGAGCTTCTGCTTTTCGTGATGAAAACGTAATATCATCGATTACTGTGCGTATTCAATAATTATCCCAACACCTGTTTAGCGTTCAAAACTGTTTTGCTTATTGTAAGGATATAGGTAGCAGGTAAGAAAAGCTTACTGTGCAGAGTATTGTAGCATATTACGCGGATACAATTCTACGGTGTATCTGTGTGTTCGTTCTTTCATAGAATACGGAATCTTTAGACTGGATCTTCTCTTTTATCATTCCACGCGAGTTCATTAAATAGACATTGCAATTTCTTGCAATTAATCCCAAGTTCCTGAATTTTTTTCTTTGTCTGAAATCCAGATGGCCCTAATGTTGACATGAGGCCAACATGCAGAATGTGACCCTTTCTGTAATTCAACGGAGAATTAGCATTTTGAAATAAAACAAACTTAATTTTGGTTAATCGACTTACATGTTATCTAAATAACCATTAACCCATGAACGGACCGGAGGAAGATTGAACGAATTTCACTTATACTGCCTTTACTCGACCTTGCTAAGTTAAAACAACGTTCAACCTTTGCTAGTTTTGTTTCCACTAGGCTTAAGGTCACATCACGTTGAAACACTGGTTCCCGTACGATCAATTAAGTTAAATAACGTCAAGCCTGGTCAGCTTCGGTGTGCAGGCGGCTCGGAATTGTTAAACGGAGAGCCGAGTTCGAATTCCAGTCGGGTTCGTTACATTCACTTACGCGCAAATACCCCTGGGAAAGGTATGACTCAATCGTTTCCCTCTCCAGGTATGGATTAATTAGTAAAACTTGTATCACTAAATCATTATTATCGCTCAAAAATATTTCCTGGCTTTAAATAACCTGCAAAGGGTCGATATATATATATATATATATATATATATATATATATATATATATATATCGACATATAATTTATAACTTATTATCCACATTATAACTTCTCGTTTATCACATTCTGATTAAGCATGAATGCACCTCTTCTGCCCCCAGCAACGGGTTAATTAATAAGACTTGTATCATTAAATAGTAGAAAACGAATCAATCACCCAAGGAAATACTGATTAGCTATGCAGGCATGTCTTTTAGATTTATTTACATTCTCTGCAATATTAATGCATAGAAACTACAGTGGCCATAAATTGAGAGATCAGTTTATGTATTGATTGTAATATAGAATTGATCACCCATTTTATGTCCACATTATAATTTCTTGTAGGCATGTCTTTTAGATGTATTTATATTCTCTGGAATATAAACGTATATAAACTACATTGGCCAAAAAGTATGGAATCTGTTTATGTATTAACTGTAATATAGAATTGATCACCCATTTTATGTCCACACTATATTTTCTTGTAGGCATGTCATTTAGATTTATTTACATTCTCTGGAATATAAATATATAGAAACTACTATGATCACAAATTGAGGGATCAGCTTATGTATTAATTGTAATATAGAATTGATCACCCATTTTATATCCACATTATAATTTCTTGTTATCAGATTCTGATAAGTTATGCATCCATCTCTTCTCCCTCCAGCTATGGGTTAATTATTACAACTTCTATCACTAAACTATTATTATAAAAAAAAAAAGAATTCTTACAATCTGAAAATATTTCTGGCTTTAAATAACTTGCAAAGGGTTGATAAGACGTAAAAAACGAAATAAACAATGTTTCCATTATTCACTTTTGAATTCTATTTAAGATTTTATAGTTCTTTTTTTCTCGTATTAATCTATTTTTGATGTAACTCTTCATGATTTTCTCTTCTACTTTAGTTTGTCTTAATGCTAAAACCCTACTGAAAGGGCGGTTTTATGAACAAGTGGGAATTTTGCTCAGTTATGTCGTCTGGTGTGTTCTAACCTTCCTCGGTTGTATATATCATAAACTATTTTTATATACTTTGAATACAAATCTTTATCTCATATTGGATTAATTTTATTTACTTTTGCTTCATTTCCATTACGACGAATTCTCAGATCCGAGTGACAAAGATTTATGCTGCACTAGAATTTTTTTTCAAAATTACGATCAGTCTTTGATTTCGGAATTTCAAACTACATATATTTACCGCAAATTGGGCACCTAGAGGCAGTGTAATGGTTAGTAAGCTTGTCTCGCTAGAACATTTACGACTGAGTAGTGAGTTCGATTCACACTGGGTGCTTCCTACTTTCGGCCTAGTGCTCCATCTAAGCTACCCTTGGGAAATCACTATATTTGCCGCAAACTTTAGTAATTAAAAAAATATATATTTGATTTTGGCTTGCTATTTTCTTTTAGGCGCATTGAATAATTTTTCCATAAATTTCGGTGGCGTAATCCTGAACAGTGTTACAAGGAAGAAATGTACTGAACAAAATGATGACTAATAAAAACGAAAAAAGAATATCTATCAGAGCGTTTTCCCTCGAAATGAGAAATCCATTTTCCCCAAGAACCGCTACTTTATGGAACAGACTCCCGAGAGGATGCTTTCCCGGCCACTAAAATCTTCACGTCAAAACCTCTTCAAGTCAAGAGTTAAACATCATCTTTCCCACATATACTCATAAACTGCACTTTTTACTTCTTACTCTTAACGCTAATAATTCAGTATCCTTCTACCTCGAGTGGCTCTTGGGTCTTGTATTGGGTGAATGTTAGTAAAAATATAAGTATAGAAAACACATATTTAGATTTGTGAACGTAAAACAGGCTTGCAAAAAATACGGCCGCGAGACAAACCAGGATAACCCGTGAGCAGTTACAAAATTGTAAACTGTGTATATCATAATAAATCGCGTGTACCAATATTTCACTGTCTTTCTATCTAATTAATCCTTTTAAATTTTCACACAAAAAATATTAATTGGCAATGCAAGTATACTCCACCATGAAAATAAAAGACAAAAACTTCAAATATCTTGAGGCACTCTATATAAGAAAATTACAACCAACACTAAATAAGATTTGTTATGTGTGTAGCAACAATGTTTTAAAATGTCTATATTAGCAATGTTTTTAAAATACTTAAATTGTAATTATAAAAAAATTACTATTATATAAATTAAAGTTATCTCTCAGGGATAAAACATAATCGCATTAATAGTTCATTTTTAAATTCATTATAACAAAGCGCGTTTCATGCACATTTACAAAATATTCACAACTATAAATTACATTAATTTGTTGTCTTAACAATTCAGATGATCTCGGAAGAGGCTGAAAGTACTTGGGAAGATAAAAGAAACGAAAAAAAAACAAAACAAACTATGGTGCCTTCCTTAATGAATTTAATATCAACATTAAGAAGTCAATCATTAAATTCGAGGGGATTAAAATAAAAACAAATCGACATAATGTATCCAGATTATACAACCAAACATGCTTGAATGAAGACATGCTGCCTAAATATCCACTTATGCCTACACATAATAACCTATTGCGTCTTAATGTCTATATTGCCTTGCTTTGGGTGTAATGATTAAAAAAAACTATAAAAATTTACTCTTGCGTTCAACGTCTAATTTTCTGCATGCAATGTCGCCCTTCACTGTCTTTTACGTGTGCATTTTTGACGTCATAGCTTGAAATATTTATATTGTCGAGAGGCTCACTCTCTCTCTCTCTTTGTGTGTTTGTGTATGTGTGTGTGTGTGTGTGGTAAATGTTTTGTCGGTGTCAATAAATAAATTTAATGTTTTACATATGAACATATTTATTGGAGAGTAAGACTGGTAGAGACACCCAACAAAGATATTGTGTATCGATCTTGAGCACATTACATATCACATTCCGTACATTAAATGATGCAACAAATATTTTATAAGACACATTTTTAGCATTAGCATCCTTTACTTTATTGTGTCGGTCATTATGCTTCAGTCAGTCGGTTCTCCAGCCTTCCTGAGGTGTATTTTAGCGCCCCCTTACAATTTGCCAAGCGAAAACGAATATACATGTTCGAGGGGGATATTTGGTAACATCAAACTTCAGATTTTATTAGTCCGATTAAAAATTCTATCTAAGCTTATAAAACTGATATCACGAGATATTTAAATAGGTACCTCCACAAAAAACAAAAAAAACCCAAAAAAACAACCCCCCACAAAAAAAAAACAAAAAAGAAAAAAAAACGAACATATATATATATATAATACACGTTTCATTAAATTATCATTGAAAGACGAAAGAAAATCACCATGTTGATACATGTTTATTCTTAATCCTTTCTAAGTTTTCGGCTTACATAAGTCATCATTTCTTTTGGCTTTCAATGATGTTATTAAGCTTATCAGACTTTTTGTTTAAAATAGACAAAACAATATATATATATATATATATCTATATATATATATATCTATATATATATATCTATATCTATCTATCTATCTATCTATCTATCTATCTATCTATATATATATATATATATATATATATCCCTGAGTTTCGCTTACCTGACGATGGGCCCGGAATGCACTGCTTCTCAATGACGTGGGTTTCAAGGAGAGCATGGCAGACATATCTGATTGCCATCAGTGTGATCGTCGGTTAGAGGAGACGATTGAGCACTCCTTCTTCCACTGTCCGCTGGTGCGCCCGATTATGGGTCATATCGGTGAGCTGGCTGCTCGTATCGATCCCGAATACATGTGTCCATTGATCCTACGTATGTGTGCGACAATGTGTCGCCACCATCTAGCTATGAATGGTTGTGGGGAATCTTACAAGACTAATACTATTCTCAATGTATTGGATTCTTTGAGCATCAGCTCAGGATGACGATCATAGCTGACAGAAAGTGAGTGGTAGGTCCTTGGAGGAGAAAATAGGAAATTGTGAAGAGCCATGATCGCCTACTTCTTGAAGGGACACGGCATATAAAAGAATAAGCGTGGGTCAACGGATACTTAGAGCAATAAAATTTGAAGTTGTAGAGAGCCATGATCACTTACATCTTGAAAGAAAAAGAAATAGAAGATTATTTTCTAGGGCACTTGGAAAACACGAGATTTTAATATCGTTATTATAAACAAGGAAAACGTGGCTGAAATTTCTTGGGTCAAAAGTTTAATGTAATGACAGTGTAATCGATATGTAAACATGGATTCTTGTCAGCCGGATGTTTGTAAAAGGAAAGAAAGTCAAAGCTTACTTCTTAAATTGAAAATTCAGAGATTAAATATTTATTTTTGAATGTTAAAAATTGATACATAGTCTCTTCCCTCTCTCTCTCTCCCCATATATATATATATATATATATATATATATATATATATATATATATATATATATATATATATATATACAGTCTATCTCTGTTATTGAGCACTTTATCCCATAAATATAGCACACCATAAACTATATTTCTTCATATATATATATATATATATATATATATATATATATATATATATATATATTGTATACCTAGGCCTGAAGATGATGAATGTTTTCATTGAAAGTACTTGCGAACAATATGAACATTTAATCCATTGTACAATTAATAAAAACAAGTACCGTGTCGTTCAGCGAGTGGTCATTAAGTTAATCTTTCTTAATCTGTTAGCGAAGTTAATTCGCCATTAATTACATTAACTTTATTGATTTATTCTTTGAATGACTATTTTACAATATTAATTAAGCTGCATCATTTATTAATTTGAATATATATATATATATATTCCGTTTTTTAGTACTTCATCGGACTAAGTTTACGTTGGTGTGACTACGCATGCGCAGGAACGAGAGACGCTGGGAACTTAAAATTTAAAAATAATTTTTATTTTCATATTGTATTTTGGGTATATAATTTTGCCGCTATATATATATATATATATATATATATATATGTATGCAGGAGAAATAAACATGGCAATCTACACTTGGGCACAGACGCAACGAAAAGAAAATCGACCTACCACCAATAAAAAGCGCATAAATTATTACTTAATATAAAAGAAGCGAAAATGAGTAAATCTTCAGTCAATTGCTGACATCTCCTGAAAAGTGGACCGAATGATTAAAAAAAATGAATCTCTGGAGTCGGGCTGATGGATATAACATCAAACATCTAAGTGACAAATTTCATATTTTTATTAATCCTGTTAATGATCTCTGATATCGAGCATTTTATTACAAATCTAAATCTGCCTGCTTTAAATGTCAAGATTTCTGACTTTACAATATCTTTATTATTATTATTATTATTTTATATATATATATATATATATATATATATATATATATATATATATATGGTTGACAATCCTGTGTGTGCAGGTGAGTATCAGGAAAATTGGAACGGCATTTTACACAAGGTAAGGTCTAGGCACATGCAGTTACAGTAAAACTTAGAAGATCCCACCTTTGAAGGCAAAAGGAGAGCTTCAACAATTCCTTTCTTCTTTTAGGAGAACACTAATAATTTTATTCATTGCCCATTTCTGTAGCCTCTTCAGTTTTGTGATAAGTTTTATTCGTTTTTAATTTTATAAATTAAATTGTTTTCTAAATTTGATTGAAGACGGTTATTAGATTTGTTTGTTCTTGTTAGAAAAAAATAATTATGCATTGCCAACGATTAATCTCTGACGAAAGGTTGACCAAAGGATACCTTAGATATTTGTCCTTTTTTACTATTAAAATACTTTCATCGGTGGTATTTAAGGGTTTTATAAAATTTTGTAGTATAAAAGTTCATATTTTCATATATATATATATATATATATATATATGACTTGATACTAAAATACATACATATATATATATATATATATATATATATATATATATATATATATATATATATATATATATATATATACAACATATACTCATTCAAGCATGCTTCATTAAATAAAATAGACATGTTTATCTTTTAATAATCCTTTCTAGTTCTCTAAGGAGCAGAAGGTTTTAAAATGCATTTGACTAACAATGCCATTTGCATTTTTTATCATTTGGGGTTAGCTCCCTTATATTGTGGACGCCTGTTTACAAAAGTTGCCATACCATAGCTACAACGGTTAATTTTACAATAATTGTAACAGAGCGCGTTCACGCATGTTTTAAAAAATCACCATTGCAACGATCACAGTTACATTGTTTGTCTTCGCAATTCACCTTTGATAATGATCTCGGAGGAGATCGAAAGTAATTAGCTTAATAAAAACCACAGCGCCTTCCTTGATGAATTTCAGGCTAGCATCAAAAGCATAAATAGAGAGATTTAAAGGATTATAAAAATAAATAGACATAATATGTCTATAATATTCAATGAAAAATGCTTGATATATATATATATATATATATATATATATATATATATATATATATATATATATATATATGATTTATCGCACATATATTGCTGGTACATATATATATATATATATATATATATATATATATATATATATATATATATATATATATATATTATGATATTGCTCGATGTAATAAAACAGACCTATTAAGTAAATATTAATAAATATACATTTTGTCATTCTGTACCTGGTACCTGAAGATTGCGCTGTGCATGTAACTCCGAGTTATGCTATCGGTGAGGGATAATATATATATATATATATATATATATATATATATATATATATATATATATATATATATATATATATAACAAAAGTGGATAGCGCGTGTAACTGGAAGAGAAAATAATGTCATAATCATGACGTTGAGGCTAATCATTAGTTCAGATAAAAGATTGAGAAGGGCATTTTACACTACTTCCAATAAAGATTAGGAAGGAAACGGCCTAACAAAACTGGAAAGAGTTATGATCGGAAAGAGCGATAACAGCTACTGGACTTGAGAAACCTATTTTCCTGAAAAGTTGTTTAAAGAGAAAGATTTTATAAATTCCATTCATAAGTAGTACTGGTTGCTCGGTCAATGAAGGCCAAATGTTTCCTTGTAAGGAAACGGCTAATATTAGCATTACCATTAGAGATGAGGAGAACAGCTACTATACTATGAACCCATTACAATGGCCATGGAGTGAAGAAACGCGTAACGAGCAGCACTAGCTTATCGGTCAATGAATGCCAAATGTTTCCTTATAGGGAAACAGCTAATATCACCATTACAAATACATGATATACAAAAGAACCAAGGCACCTGCCTGCAATATTATTTTCCTCAGTTTCAAGTAGAAAACAGTAAGTTTTGAAGAAAGTGTTTTCATTAGTATTCAAGATGACAATGTGTCTCATTCCTATTGAATCAGGGAAGAAGCAGTGTTTAATGTTTGAAAAAACAGAGAAATAAAGCATACAACAGTTGTGCCAGAAAACATAAAAGTTCCTTACAGAACTGGGAACTCCAAAGAAATTGTTGCTAACAATCAAAAAGAGACGAAACATTTTTGATGAGGAAAGAAGGCTGAGAGAATTTAACACTGACAAGGCTCATTGAAGACAAAAGAAGCAGGAGGCAGCAGCAAGAAATATAACACACACATACAGACATCCAAAGTGAATACAGAATAGGCTGTGCTAGAGATAGTTTCAGCCAACACTGCAAATTGCTACAAAACATCAACCTGAAAGCTCAATCCCTGTTCTTAAATAGCCTCGTCAGATCAAGACTTTCATATGTATGTCATGAATGACATCATACCCATTCAGAAATATCTAAAATATTAGCTGTATACAACCACTTTCTAAAATCAATGGTTAAAAATGGCTTTGAGTGTGTGAACCCTGAGCGTCTTAGCAAAGACCATTCTCATTTGAACCTTGTGAACTGGCACTACAGAATTAAAAAGAACTGAACCAAATAACAGAAATCACATTATTTGAGGACTTTCAACAGCAGCAACAACTAAAATGGATATTACAAGAGAAAATAACGATATTATCGAGATTTTGACATTCCACCTTACTTCAAATAAAAGTTTAGGAAAGAAAGCCCCATCAAAATTGGAACAAGTGATAACAGCTACTGGATATGAGAAATCTAGTTTCCTGAAAAATTGTTTTAAGCGAAAGATTTTATAAATTTTATTCAAAATTAGTACAGGCTGTTCGGTCAATGAATGTCAGATGTTTCCCTGTGTGGAAACAGCTAATATTACCATTACCATTCCGTGATAGACAAAAGAACTGAGGCACCTGCCTGCAATATTATTTTCCTCAGTTTCAAGTAGAAAACAGTAAGTTTTTAAGAAAGTGTTTTCATGAGTATTGAGTACAAAGTAGTAGCGGGGTCTGACAGACTAACTGATTAATTATTAGTACGTTTTCCCAACAACTGAAATGGATAGAACATATATCAAGATGTTAACATTCCACACGACTTGAAAGAAAAGGTCAGGCAGGAAACGCCCCCAGCAATACTGGAAAGAGTAATAACAATTACTGGACTTGAGAAACCTATTTTCCTGAAAAATTGTTTTAAGAGAAAGGATTTATAAATTCCAACGGACAGCAGTTTTAAATAAATTTCCTTAGAAACTTCAATCAAAAGTAGTACTGTCTACTCGGTCCATGAATGCCAAATGTTTTCTTGTAGGGAAACGGCTAATATTAGCATTACCATTAGAGATGAGGCGAACAGATACTACACTTTGATCCCAGTCCGATGGCCGGGGAGTGAAGAAATGCGTAACACTGGCTGCTCGGTCAATGAATGCCGAATGCTACAATTACGTTTAGTATTTATCTAGTTGTGGAAACTATGCAGCGAGGTAACTGGGACACTCCGGGTTGAAAAAAAAAACAAGAAATTAAAGAAAAAAAAACTGATCTCAGCTTTCGTCTGCTTGTCGAGGTGTAAAAGGTAAATAAATGTCCAGTAGTAGATGTCATCCCGGGGGGCGGGGAGATATTTCACAGCCGAAGTGGGAGATTTTAATTTCACTGTGAAGTGCATCACCATTTGGTGACATTTGATAGCAGATTAAAACGCTGTCAGGGTTGATTGAATTGTACGAAACACACCAGGGTGCACACATGGAATGCGTGTTTTGGGTAAGTATAGATGTACACGTGTGTGTCTTGTAAGGAAACCACAGTGGTGTGCCTAGAGTAAGACAACCTGACGAAGCCCATCTCTCTTCAGGCTGGTTTTAAATTTAGAGTTTTCCATCTTCTGGGCAGGTTACTGTCGCAAAGCAAGAAAGCTAAATCTACTCTGTTATTTAACCCATAGCTGGAGGAAGATTGATTCGTGTTTTTGTCTAGGGAATTAGTGCGAAGTGAACGAAACAGGATAGAACGGGGCCTGAACACGGCTCGCCTAATTCACTTTCACCGAATATACGATTTTACCATACAAGCAATAAGGGCAAAAAGTTTAAATATTTCAGAAGCTTTATTTTTCAATTTGTTAATGGTGTAATTCGATAGTACTTGTGTATTTTTAAAACATTTAACAGTTTATAGCTATAGCATACATACTTATAAATAAACAAATAACAAGTTCTAGAAGATTTTATAAAGTTCTGGAAGGCTCCAGGAAGTTCTAGAAATTTCTCAAATAGTTCTAAAAGATTCCAGAAAGTCATAGTACTACTATGCTTATTTACGATTTTAGAAATTTCGTGTTGGGGTGACATTTAAAAAATAGACTGAATTAAACCCTTCTTCATTAGTTTGCGACAAAAGTTAATCGAATTTTGCTACAGGAAATACATTATTTTACAGAAAGTCACAAACCGAATATATATAGTCATCCACAGACAATATCGCAGCTCTTCAGTGTGGCTAGACATCCGATTGCCTCAAGCCGGGATCGAAAGCCAACTGATTTGGTATTAGTCCTAAGCCATTTGGTATTTACTCCTAAACCATTGGCGCACGGAGCCTGAACACCTTGAAATGTTCAAGCATGAAACATCATTTGGTGTTTGTCCACTTAAAAGTTCAGATATGAATAAAATGAATAAAGTATATTTGTAAAGACAATATAAATAAAAAAGAAAACGTTTCTTTAGCAATGCGTTTCGTTTCCCGAGGGATTTTATCAACGTAAATGTAGGCATTTTATCTAAGTAAATTATTTTCAAATAGGGTGTATCTCTAAAGACACAGAATGAATAAAAGAGAAGAAAAACTATTCTTAACCAACGCGTTTCGTCTTCTGAGAGACTTTATAAGGCAAATTTGTTTATTTTGTATTTTCATGAACATTCTCAAATATAAAAGCCGTAATAAACCAATGACATCTTTGCTTTTGTATATAAACACCTGGAACAAAATAAACTCTGATGATAATGAAGATGTTTAAATCAATAACAACATTACTTTACCTATATTTATTTCCCCGCTCACCTTTCCCTACTCATTATACAAAATTTTTCTTTTTGTCTTTCCCAACTTCTCTCTCTCTCTCTCTCCAATTATGTCAGACACCCACAGACCAACAAAAAAAGTTAATTCTGCTCCATTTTCTTTTTTTTTGTCTGGTTTATCTTTAAGAAAATTTTGTCTTGTTTATTTTCAAATTTTCTGGGTAAATTTTATCATTTAATAAAATGTAGTCGGTCTGATAAGGCAGGTATATATATATATATATGTATATCTACTGAAATAAATTTATAACCGATGTATATGATGTTTTAAGTTTTTCCTTAATATTATATATATATATATATATATATATATATATAATAAAAAAAAAAAAATATTAATAATTATACGTTATATAAAAGAATAGATAAATATATATATTCATCTATTCTTTTATATAATATGTTATATAATTTTTATTTTATTTATTTATTTATTAATCTATTATAATTTATATATATATAAATTATATATATATATATATATATATATATATATATATATATATATATTATGATTATGATGATGATAATGATGTTTCAATAAATAACACCTTTCATTCATTTCTATGAATTCTATTGGACTCTGCTTTACTTATATATACTTCCCCTCTCACCTCTCTCTACTTTTTATACAAACGTTTTTTACCTTCCTCCACTTCTCTCTCTTCAATTATGTCAATTATGTCAACCAAAAATGTATAGGATTGGTGTATACGGGATAAATTTCAATAACCAACAAATACTATTCTTAAAAGAATGCTCAATTTAGAGTAGAGCAAATATAATTATTTTTCGAAAATTATTACTAGATTCTGATAGTGTAGGATTATATAGAGATGATGGCTTATTCATTGTTAAAAACTCTACTAAAATTAAGGTAGACCGTATTAGGAAAATGATCCATATTGAATTTAAGGATTTAGGTCTTAGGACTATAGTTACAACTAACATTAAACAAGTAGATTTTCTAGACGTCACCATAGCCCTGACTAGCAACACTTTCCAATTTTATGTGAAGGTTAATTCCAACCCAGTATATGTGCATCCCAATTCCAACCATCCCCCTTCGGTTATCAAACACATGCCCTCCTCCATTGGATTTAGGATTAGTACTAACTCTTCTAGAAAAGAGGTTTTTAATAAACATCGTGAAATTTACAATTCTGCCCTAAAAATAGTGGATGCAAGGATACCACTATTCAATATAGAAACCCGGTTAATTATAACCATAAGAAAAGAAGATCTAGAAAGATCATTTGGTTACTACCCCATTCAATATAATGGTCTAAAATTAATTAGGACGTATATTTCTAAACCTCATCAATAAACATTACCCCGACCCAAAAACTAACCCACTTAGTAAAATATTTAATCCTAATACCCTTTTAATCTATAGTTGTGCAGATAACCTAGAGAAAATAATTAAGAAACATAACAACAGAGTCTTCAACAAGTATAAGGGCTCAAAAAACTTTGCAGGTTGCAAGCAGTACTACTAAGTATAATGACACGAATAACAACTTGTGCAATTGTAAGAATCTAAATAATTGTCCACTACAGAATAATTGTTTGACCAGTTCTGTAGTTTATCTTAGTACAATCACTACACTAGAAAACCAAGCCATCAAAAAATTTTACATTGGTAGCACCATGGATTCATTCGAGGAACATTGGCAGGGGCATATGCAATCTTTTAATTAACAGTAATTATAAGTACAAGACTTCATTATCCAAGTATTTTTGGAGTGTAAAAGAAAAGAATAAAACACCTACTGTTAAATGGAAATTAATCAAGAGAGCCCGAACATGTAACTCCCTACTTCCACTTGTTATCTATGTCTTAACGAAAACTTTGAAATAATTAGATTTAAAAATAAAAAATATTTAAAAATAAGACCCATCTCTTAAATCAAAGATATGAACTAACCGTTAACTGTAAACACCGCTATAAATTTAATTTACTATAGGGGTCGTAATACTTTCAACGACAATGATATGTCACTGTAAGTTTAGTTTTATTACCTGATGGTACCCCTGTTGAGGTCTGTGTCTGTTGGTGCACGTGTACTGTGCTGTTCGTGTATGCATATGTGTGTGTGTATGTGTGTGGTGTTTTTATTGATATATATATATATATATATATATATATATATGTATATATACGTAGGTTTTTTTATAAAATGAAAGAAGGTAGAAAGGAGGAGAAAAAGAGAGGAGGGAAATATATATATATATATATATATATATATATGTCCGGGTGCGTCTGCATGTATATATTTCTATTTGCTTGTACTTCTGTATGTATGTATATCTTTATGTGTATGCATGTGGGGGTGTGTGTATGTGTGTATATATATATATATATATATATATATATATATATATATATATATATATATATATATATATATATGGTTGAATGTATATGTGTTTATGTGTATATACGACTATATCGGTACTTATATGTGTGTATATGTATGTATATATATATATATATGTGTGTGTGTATGTGTGTGTGTGTTGACACCTATCATATATGTGCTTGTTTGTGCGTATGTTTAGGTATGTAAACTTTGGTATGTGTCTACATGTGCGGGTGTGTGTGTATATATATATATATATATATATATATATATATACGCGTGTATTTGTGCGTACTTATATATGTGTATATGTGGATGTGTATATATGGGGATTTATACATGTTTATATATATATATATATATATATATATATATATATATATATATATGTATATGTGGATGCATGTGCGTATGTCTTAGTATATGTATGTATATCTTAGTGTATTGGAATGTATCATCAATACTAACTAAAATCTACTTTTGTTTGATAATGGTTTTATAATTGCTTTTAGACTTAATAAACAACAATTGTGTTTCGTTACATTCTAATCTTGTATGTACTTTACTGTCCTTTATCGTCAATAAGATAATATTGTTAGAATATGTATAGGTTTATGTATGTATCAGCCTATTTATGTGTGTGTGTATATATATATATATATATATATATATATATATATGTGTGTGTGTGTGTGTGTGTATGTATGTGTATATATATATGTATATATATATGTATGTGTGTTTATGTTTGCGTTTTATGTGTTTTTTATATATATATGCGTGTTTTTGTATCTGTGTGTGTGTGTATATATGTATGCTTGTGTATTTCTATATATATATATATATATATATATATATATATATATATATATTTGGTTTGTTTACTTTTTTATGTTGCTGTGTGGGTTGATATATTTATGCTTGGTTCTATATATATTTCTATGCATATACGTATACGTATAAGTATGTGTGTGTATGTATGTGTATATATAGATATATATATACATGTATATGTGTGTATACGTGTATACATATATATATGTGTGTGTGCATATGTTTGTCTGCAGGTTGGCTTTTCTGTGTTTCTGTCTGTAGTGAAGAATGTGTTCACACATATGTCTGTATGTAGTTTTTATTTTCTTTCACCTACTGTTATATTTTTGTACTTGTGTATGTGCACTAGTGCGTATATAGGTATATATGAAATATATTTTTATATATATTTGTCTGTTTGGAGTTTTCGTTTTTATATATTAGATGGTGTTATTTTTATGCGTATATATCTATTTTCCTATATATATATCTATATCTATTTTAATGTCCTTTCTTTCCCTAATGTTTGTTTTTCTGTTCTGCCCATGTTGATTTTTATCTATTCTACCATTTTTATCTATGTATATTTGCCCGTAAAGTTATATTTTAATTGTTATGGTCCAATGTCCTCGCATCACAGTTATGGTCCAAGGTTAGAACCAAGGAAGAACAACACGAACACAAGAGTAGAATAACAAAGATATATTACAACAGAAATATAGTACAAGAAGTTGAAGGTGTTAGTAATGACTGTACGTCTGGTTTAGAGTGAACTAATATTGTCTCGACTCGTTACACCATTCATTCCTTATACCCCTTGAGAGGCACAGTATCTATAGTGTCCGGAAGAGTCCATTATCGTTAGTTCCCATAACATTAATAAGTGGTTAGAATTCGTTTAATAACACTTGAATAATTCTTGGTAGGTATCGGAGTGTCTTTGTCAATATATGTGTGTGTATGTACGCGTCTTTATCGGTGTCTGTGTGTATGGTCACTTGTGTGTACCTTTCATTGTGTATGTATGTTTTTTTTTTAAGGGTCGGGGAGATATTTCCCGTCTCGCCGCTTTTGTGTGTGCATATATGTAAATACGTCTGCGTGTTTATGTATTATAATCTGATTGTGTATGTATTTGTCTTTTGCAAGATGTCATCCTCCCCTTGCCTCTGTTTATCCTTCAAATGTATCTATGTTGTCATGAAGTTCAGAGCAACATTTGATTTTAACGTTTATTCCAACTTAATTTCAATAAAACAAAATAAATAGAATGACATGTATTTTTTCTTTTTTTCCTCAGCTATTTTATAATTTAAAACTTAATATAGATTAAATTTAAATTTTAAAATTGTTAATTTTTAATTTTGTATTTTATAGTATAATTTAATATTAATTAGTTAGAATAAATTCTATTTTAGTCTAACCCCAACATTAAAACATTAAATAATTATTATCCCCTTAGTTCGTTGTCAAGTTTTTTGAATTCTCGTATACTTGTATTTTGATTGGTCATTCCAGCTTATGTAACTGCGTCTCCCTTAGGGAGGGGTACTTGGTTGATTTGAACCTTTTAAAACCCTTTATTCTACATTCAACACCATTACTTGATAATACACTAGAAGTGTTGAAACAAAATGGCTATTTTTGTAATGATTTTATAACATATTTATGTTACAATTTTCGAATAAATAATTATATATATATATATATATATATATATATATATATATATATATATATATATATATATTGAATTTGAATAATTTGAATAAATCTGAAAAATAACGCTCCCTAATTTTAAATTTGTTGAAAGTTGCTCGACTACTGACTTTATGTTGAGTCTGTGTTTATTTAAACATTTTTAATATTCAAATACTTTCTTATCCCTCAAATATTTGCTTGAAGAATGCAATAACACGTGATGGTAGATCGATTATTCTGTTCAGTAATACAAAACATTCAAACTGTATCTAAATCCATCTAAATCTTATCCCATATATCGTTTGACTTATTTTACTCAAAGCAAGCATAATTCCGCTAAGACGACAGCGGGCACTGAGATAGGAAGATTGGTTGGAAGGCTAATTTAATTTAGTGGCATATCAACACCTCTATACGTTATTTAATGCCGTTAACTAAATATTTACACGTAATTTTATGCTTTCAACTACAGATATTTTGTACATAATTTTATTCTTTCAGATTAAAGGTATGTTGTTTTGAACATATAGTTTGCAGATCAGAAAATGTATTGTTGATAATTTTAATATAAAAGGTATTTTTATATTTTCAATGCATTGAGCATCATTTTATTATAAAGATATGTTATCGCTTTTTTATAAAAAATATGTACTGTTTGGGAGGTCACTATTTGCCCATTGTTTGAACCCTAACAAGTGCTACTACCCCGGCTGGAACTGGTAACAACTGCAGTTAAGAGGTGATTCCACGCTCCTCAAACGCCCCAAATCTTCCGATTAGAGCCTTTGATGCCGGATGTAGTTTATCATCATACTCAGAGAGAGAGAGAGAGAGAGAGAGAGAGAGAGAGAGAGAGAGAGAGAGAGAGAGAGAGAGAGAGTTTTAGCGAAGAGAAAGGACAAAACAATAAATAGTTTTCAGGAAGACATGGCGATTGTCTTTGCATTTACGTAGCGGGGGAAACTAGAACTCGGAAGGGAATTCCACATGCGAGAAAAACTATTATAACAGAATTAACGGATGCATTTAGATAGTTCAATAGTAAAACGATGAGGCCTAGCTGCTAACCTAGTAGCACGCTTAAATTCGCTCAGTCGAGGAACCGAGGTGAAGCGCTCATTTGAACAATTGCTATGAAAATATTTGTAGAAAAGACAGAGGGAAGCTTAGTTGCACCAGTTCAGATCTTCACAGAAAAGACCAACCACACCAAGTAAACTGTAGTAAGAAGGAAGTTTCATTCAAATAGATTCTGACGAAGAACGTCTACTTTATGGAAGTGACTCCCGAGAGGGTACTTCCCAAAGCATTAAAATCTTAACCTCTTCAAGTATAGACAATAACCGTGATATTTCGTACATATCTTCATAAGCTGCACATTTTACTTTCTTTTCTTACGTTTGACAACTTCAATCAGTAATTCTCTGCCTTGAGTGACTCCTGAGTCTTGTAATAGGTGAACAATTAGTAAAAAAAAATAATAATAAATTTTCTGCATTTTGTAGAGGTATTTTTGTATTACAATTATAAAAGTTTAATTTTCTCTTAAAATTGCCATACCTCTTTGCGAATAGGCGATCATGGCTGCCCCCAGCTTCCTTTACTTTATTATCTGTGAATTGCCATGATTTGTTAGTGAGGACATTGCAATGGTTCCCCGTTTCTTTCTGTTATACTGCTTTCTACAGCAAGACTAGAATGCTTAGTCTACCCTGTTATTTAAGCCATTGCTATCAGAGAAATGTTGGTTGTAATTTGATTTCCTGATTTGTTTCTCCGAGCCGACCACCCTTACCTTACCCGATCGTACTCACATTAATGTGTGGCAAATAATTTTCTTTAACTTCATGTAGAAATATAATTTTTCATGGCTATTGAACAAGCCATACATTATGAGAAAATATTAAAACTATTTTAATATGTTTGTCTATTGCAAAACGAAACAAGTTAAAATACCTATGCCTTTGGAAAGTGAAAAATTAATTTATAAATTATAAAGTGCTATCTGTATTCGAGACGACAGGGTATCAAGAAGTAAAATAAATTTGATAATATAAAAGCAGTTTTTAAGCGTATATTTTAACGGCGTTGATTGGAATGCCATTTAATCTGTAGCAAAGTTCAGGTAAAGTGTAACTTGAGCGTAACTTACTGAGCCATTAACACATGTCTAATGACTTGACAAAACAATTTAATAGAAGTGGGATAAACATAAAAGAAATAAACACGCAAGCCGACAGATATATACATTAAAGCACATTTGTCTAGCAATAATGTCCTTTCAGAAGGTAACCTATCATGGATCTCCACAACTTCTTATCCCGTTTTTATCAATATTTGTCTTTCACTACTCTGTGTTATGGCACTCATTTACACAAACTCGATAGGCAGATCAATGTTTCCCTCAGCCACTCTTGCTTTTAGTATATTCCGCGAGTGTCAGATGTTTCTAGCCATCTTTCCTCATTATGGTAATTTTCTATGCGTAGCTTAGATGTGGCACAAGTCTCCTCCTCATCTGTGAGGAAATTGTCCAGCATTCACTGCCATGTAGAAGGATTGATATTACATAGCAATCCAACACTCTTTTCTTTGTATTCTCTAAATCCTTTTGTAGACCCTCATCTCTGTTGCCTCGAATCTCCTCTCCATCTGTCAGGAAATTGACCAGCATTTACTGTCATAGAAGTGGTCTGACATTGTATATCAGTTTAGCACTTATTTCTTCGTTTTCAACAATTTTTTCACATTACTTAATTCTTTGTTTATCGCTTGGAAGCCATTTTTCTATACCAACCTGCTTTCGAATGTCTGTGTGTCGTTGTTCATTCTCTGTTCAAATGCTTTTCAGATGTTTAATGTCTTGTATTTGCTTGATGCTGATGGTTTTAAATGGTAGCTCGCATCTTCGTCTGTCACTCTTGTCAACGGCTGTGCATTTTGTTTTCTTAAAATTGGGGCTCAGTCCTTTCTTCTATCTTTCCTTTACTACCTGGTGTAGAAGATACTGCAATTTTCTTTCTGTGTGTGTCATCAATACGATATTATGTGCATAAATTTTGTTATTAATATTGTGTCCAGCAATAAAATAATAATGACAGGACTTCTTGTTTCATTAGGATCGACTCACTGTAAAGATTAAACTAGTCTACTGAAATATCTATCTATCTATCTATCTATCTATCTATCTATCTATCTATCTATCTATCTATCTCAGTTTTCCCATATCTATCTATCTATCTATCTATCTATCTATCTATCTATCTATCTATCTATCTATCTAATCTACCAACCGAAGATACATTGAAATTTCTAACAAATATCTGAAAAATATTTAGATAACAATGTTCTATGTTAATAGATACATTCTATTAACTGCCGATGAATTGCCTGCAATTCGTTCCGTTTACGATTTTCTTTCCTTATTTCAGCTTTAATTCAGCAGAAACTTGTCTAGACATGGAATGTACATCAGGCCAAGCCTTTTAGACATCACACGGCAAGTTATAACTGGCGAGAAAGCATTCGTAAACTCAGCCTTTTGAATTTTCGGGCTGAGACCAAGTCAGTATCATTTCGCTAAATTAAGTTTGGCGGAACAGGTCATTAAAGGAACCGTGGCACATTTCTATCCAGATAAATAGTTGTTATCGTAATATTTTTTTTTATTTAATTATTTCACTCCAATCAAGGCAATAAAGCCACTAAGACACAAGGGGGGTGGTTACTGTGAAAGAATAAGAAAAATGAAAACATTATTAAGGGGCAAGAGCAATAAAAAGAAGAGTAACCAAGAAGACAGTAGGTAACGACTATTACTGCATTTAATTTTTTAAGATCAAAGTTAACTGGAACGCATAAACCTGGAAGAGAGTTCCACAATCGAGAACTGCAAGAAAAGAAACTGTTAGCATAGAACTTACGGTTACATCTAACCATTTCAAATATAAAATGATGAGACATTTCCGCCAATCCAGTACTGCGCTTAAATTCATTA
This sequence comes from Acanthosepion lycidas, assembly GCA_963932145.1. NCBI lineage: Eukaryota > Metazoa > Mollusca > Cephalopoda > Sepiida > Sepiidae > Acanthosepion > Acanthosepion lycidas. The sequence continues at coordinate 41,088,632 of OZ010596.1, read as the reverse complement.
AGTATGGGGATAGTTCACGAGAGAGATTACCTTGATATTTACAAAAAAGGCACAGGGAAGCTACATTATAGTGGTGGGAAAGTCACTGAAGCTGGGATGCCAGGTCGGGACCAATAACATTGCAGATTCTTCTTTGTATTTTATCAAGAATCTCCCAATATATAACAGGAGCACCAGGCCAGATGTGGCAGCAATATTCAAAACATAGATGAATAGAGGACTTATAAATATGTAAGATAGATTCTGGAGAGAAACAAATTGTCTAGCACAGCACAGTGAACTAACTTTCCTAGCAGTAAACCAAGCAATTGATTCAATCTGTTTTGTTTTTTTTTGAGATTATGGAGAGACTATTTTTGAACAACTGATATAAACCTGTAATTGAAACTGTTGTGGATTCCGGGATGAAATCCGGTCTCAAATGAATGACAAACGCAGGAATGAAATATAGCAAATAAATGTATTGACGTAATAATACAATTGGTAATACGGTTAGTAGATCCAGAAATGCGGTTAGTAGCAATAATAAAATATATACAGTCTGGGAAATTCAGTATCGAAGTATGACTTCCTTCAGAGTCTACGTGCTCGCAACTGTGACTCCTACAAAGCGGTTACCTCACTCTCTCACTGTATCACTGTATCTCTGTCACTATCACTCACGGGTATTCACCGGCAGCAGTACAAGTACACACTGGGCGAGTCCACTTGTATGAAAAAGGAGTGGACCCCTTAACAGAAACCTAGACTCATTAGATCATTAGTGACTGACTTTGAGTTTTGTCATCCTCCTAATCTTGAGATTCACTGAAAATTAAATACACTTTGAGCGAAACGAAAGATTAATTTTTCACTTAGCTGACTGATGTTATATTCAGCACCCCGACTCCAGTGTTTCGTAGATGGATCTTTTTGTCATTGTTCCGTTTACTCATCAGGAGGTAGTGTGTGTGTGTGTGTGTGTGTTGGTAGGATGTAAAAATGAATAGAAATCAAGAAGACAGGATATAACGATTGACATTGCATTTAATTTTTTGAAGAGAGTTCCACAGGTGAGAAGTGTGATAGAAGAAAGTGTTAGGATAGAACCTACAATTACATCTAATCATTTCATCTGTAAAAGGATGTGACTTTGCCGCCAATCTAGTACTACACTTAAATTCATAATGTCTATGTGTCGTAGAAGAAAGTTCATGTGAGCAATTACCATGAAAGTATTTATAGAAAAGGCACAGGGAAGATACATGATAGTGGCGGGAAAGTGACTGAAGCTGCGATGCCAGGTCAGGACCAATGACATTGCAGATTCTTCTTTGTATTTTATCAAGAATCTCTAAATATATAGCAGGGGCACCAGGCCAGATGTGGCAACAATATTCAAAACATAGAAAAATAGAAGACTTATATAACAGGTATATTTACCAAAATACACAAAAATATGTTGAGATACTAAAATACTAAAGAGCAAATTTATTCCATAAAATCACCATTGGTTTCAAGCACGAACTCCAGTCGACTTCGGAATCTCCAGCAACTATTCTGGACGGTGTCCTTGTTTAAGTTGGTGAATGCGGCTATAATCATTGTTTTAGTTCATCTTTGGTGTTACAAAGAATTCTGTTGGTCTCTCTCTCTCTCTCTCTCTCTCTCTCAACTGCGCCCCATACATATTAATCAAGGGGGTTGTAGTCTGGAGAGTTATGTGGCGAGATGTAAGCGGTGATATGGTCGCATAAATTGTCTGACAGCCATGACTGAGTTCTGCTGCTTGTGTGGCACGGTGCAGAGTCCTCTTGCCAGACATAGGGTCTTCCAGCATGCACCTTCTTGGCCCAGGGCAGCACTACCTCATCAGGATACTTAATGTAGGCCTCTGTGTTGAGTATGAGGCCCTGTGTGTGGGAAGATGAATGAAGGCATAGCGATTGACACACAGAACACACTGAAATTTTCGTATTGGATCTTCCGGCGTGAATACGAAGCAGTACAGTATGCCGTTTCCAAATTTCCGGTCGAGTGAATTGCGTCATGGTGCTCTTTTTCTCACAATGGTGCCCAACTGACCCTACTATACTCTGCAATCGACAAAATAAAAAAAACAATGCGCATGCGCGAAATTAAAAAAAATATAAAATGGCGACAATTTATCCATTATTTGAACGCCGGTGGGATAAGCTTGCTGAACATCCAGCCATTGTAGGCGCTCGTTACCTTGGTATATAGAATGGGTATTTATTTTAATTTAGATACTTTTTTAAACCACAAAAAGAGTTTTCGATTCCATCACCCAGACCAATGTTTCAAATGACTTATTTCTTCCTTGGTTTCACTAAAGCGTAAATACCCTTGGGAAAGGTATGAACACATTTATTCTCTTCGCCAGCTATGGGTTAAATAGTAGGATGTGTATCTGGAAAAACCATTGTTATTTTCAAAAAATTTTTAAAGCAATATTCACTTGGAAAAAAGAAAAAAAAAGGAATTATTTATTTTTACAATAAAAAATCATTCGGCTTTATACAACAATAAATCTTAGCTTACGGCCATATCACGTTGAAGCACTGGTTGTCGTGCGATCAACGAAGTTAAGCAAGAGTCGAGCTTGGTCAGTACCTAGGTGGGTGACCATTTGGTGCTGGAAGATTGCAGATGTGGGTGGTGTAATGATTAATGATTCGGAATTGGAAATTGGAGAGCCGAGTTCCCATTCCAAGTGAGTTCATTATATTCACTTTAGCGCAAATACTCTTGGGAAAAGGTGTGGTTTCATCTCTTCTCCCTAGCTATGGGTTAAATAGCAGAAATTGTGTCAGTAAATTATTAATATCTCAAATCTTTTTTACAATCCAAAAATATTCTCTGCGTTTAAAAGAACCTGCAAAAGGTTGGTAAGCCGTAAAAAACAAATCAATCAATAATCTTAACTGTTTGCATTATTTACATGTAGACTGTTGTCGCCATCATGGTTATTATCATAAGATTTAATTCATCTTGTGAAAATAGACTGAAAACTAAGTGTTAGGGGTCTTATCATGTTTTGAAATCACATGTCGAGTAAGCTAATGTGGAAAATCATTTCCGATTAATTCAAAACTTGGGTATTTTACTGTTATGGGCAAATAAGAGACGATATAATATCACAGTTGCCAATTGGCGTAACAAGTTTTTTGCAGTTATTACGGCCAGTGTTTTAGTCATGGGGCAATGATTTATTTAATTATATATCCATTTTCTTATTCATCACCTGCTCTCATAATCAAGACATTATTTGGTCCTGGGTATGACGATGAACTACATCAGGCAGCAAAACCTCTGAAAGGGAGGGGTCTTAAGTATGAAGATAAACTACATCCGGGAGAAAACACCTCTGATTGTGAGGGGTCCTGGGTATGCCGATAAACTACATCCGACAGCAAGACCTCTGATTGGGAAGATTTGAGGTGTGCGGAACCATCTCTTAATTGTTGTTGTTTCGAGGTTCACCCTTACTCTGGTTGTTAGCACACTTTTAGGGTCCCAGCTATGTGCAAATAATTAACCCTTAAACTCGAGTCAAAATACCAGGAATGTCTAAAAATAGATTTTTTTAGTAAATTTTTAAAAATTTGTCTCTCTACAAAAACCCTCTCTACAAAAACTCTTCTTTGTTACAAACGAAATATTTCCGTTTCTTAGCACTTTGCTTAACTTTTGAAATGCTTCTTTCATCAGTTCAATACATTTTCGGATCTTGGTGTCATATTTTCCATTCTCTGTTCAAACGCTTCCAAATATTTGAACTTCTGAACCTCCTTGGTATTGATATCTCAAGTTCGTGAAAAAGCTTTGGAAATAAATGAGAAAGGAAATAAATCGTGCAAAAGTGGCATTAACACGTTGGGCCCTGCATTCCTGAAAAATTTAACGCTTCTGCTTGAGTTTCTGAGTCAAAATTCGGAAATAATTAGTATGTAATATTTCACGGTGGATATAAAAATAGTTCCAACCGGCGGCTGTGAATTAAGTCATTTTTCTCTACCACTGTTCAACCGGTGGTTGGGCATTACGTCATTTTTCTCTACCACCGGTAAAACGGTGGTCAGGCTCCAGCTATGGGTAAATAGCAGGACAGACTGGGTTCTATTAGCCATGGATGGCAACTGGTCTAGGAGAAGGAAAACTCTGAATTCAAAACCTACGTAGTGCCAGGTCTCTGTAATCAGCCCTTCAAAAAGTGTGGATGGTCCTGCACGAAACCACTATAATCAAATCTCATGTGCTATACATGAGGGTTGGGGACCGCATGTGAATTCCAAATTCCCATGAAACTCCAATATTGGAGCCGGCTCAACGCACCTCGGGTGAATACCGTTAGAAGAAGAGAAGTAGGGTTTGAATTTTCTCACCCCGACCTGCACGTTTTCTTCAATAGTCTCAAATTTTACACGGTTTAAAACACTGATGTCTACCCAAACATTAGTAACACTAAACATGACGTTTAAGGTAGTAAGATATATATATGATGAGTTTTCTTAGTGTAGCTTAGCTGTGTTACAAGGACAAAGGTATGGGGCATCTAGTGAGGATTGAACTCAGTTTTTTCTCCTGAAGCATTAAATTTTGGTGAGAAAGGTTCTTTGTCAGACTGAGAACCTTTTAGCAACCGGCCATTTAATCTTAAAGGGCGGATGAGTATCAGAGGCAAACTCTAATAATTGAACAAGTGTTAAAGTAAGCAAACGAAAAAATTTAAAGTCCATTAAATGTGTCACCGTCATTGGCGGAACTTGTTGCTGAGTATTGGGTTGCTCATCGGCATTTCCTTCAGTGTGAAACGAGTCCTATGTTATATCTGAAGAAACGTCCGCAGCCAACGCATAGTAGATGTAGAAGGGCTCAGAGGATGGAGATCTATTGCTTTTCTTGGATTCTCTTCGTCTCTTCCGTTTGGCTTCTGATGTTTTCCAAGAATGTTGTTTTTTTCATGGACTTGTCTTCTCTAACTGGCTCTTTAGACGTGAGGACAACAAAAGTCTTTGAGCTTGAAAGCCTTGTCTGTGAATTGTTTGAAGCGGTCCATGGGTCACCACTCCAAGGCACACAACACCTCAGAAGATACCATCCGATGCGGCAAACCAGGGCTTGACAGGCTCATGATGACAGCTTGCACCGGTCTGCCCACTTGTTCTCGTACGTAGAACGTCGGCCTGACTTTATTCTTTCTAATAATTTTTGATTGATTAAGCAAATACATTAACATTTTCATTTTATCTAATCGTTGGCGACACTCGTTGCCGAGGATCGGGTTGCTCATCGGCATTTCCTTGTGTTAAATGAGTCCTATATTAGATCTGAAGAGACGTCCACAGCCATGATGGTGTCCAGGCTCACGATGACAGCTTGCATCGGTCTGAACGTCGCCATGATAATATTCCTTCTTATAATAATAATAATAATAATAATATATATATATATATATATATATATATATATATATATATATATATATGTGTGTGTGTGTGTGTGTGTGTGCGTAAGGAATATGATTATTGTGTTAAACAGTGAAGGTGCGTACAACCTACGAACAACCCGCCCCCCCCCTAACCTGATTGGGGGCTCCGGGATGTGCTTTGCGACCCACGCTATATTATCAACATTTGCTTTTTTTTCTACCTACACTTATCGGTAGGCGGAACTCATTGCCGAGTATTGGGATACTCATCAACATTTCCTTCTTTGGAAAATGAGTCCGATGTTGGATTTGAAGAGACGCTTACAGTCACCGCATGGTATAATAGGAGGGTTTAAGAGATGGGGAGGTCTGGCTCTTTTTTTTTCCTCTCTTCGTCTCTTCTGGTATTTTCGAAGGATCTCGTCTTTTTCATGGACTGCTCTACTCCAATTGGTTCTTTCTGGACCTTCTGTCTCCCAATTAACCGGATCGATTCCTGTCCTCTGCAACGTGTTTTTGAGCTGATACTTGAATTTACAACTTGGGGTTCCACGTGGTCTCGTGCCAGATGCGAGCTCCGAGAAGAGGTTTTTTTTTCCGGTCCATCGAAGTCGGTGGCGAGTTATGATGGTTTTCCAGGCTCTCTCCATCTTCGCGCGGATGAGAACTTCGTTGTTTGTGATCTGTCCGTGCCACGTGTTACGCGGGATTTGGCAAAGTTTCATTTGACGGAATCCTTCAAGATTTCGGATGTCTCTTCGGTAGGGTACCCTGGTCTCACAGGCGTACAGGAGAGTCGAGAGCTCGGTAGACCATGAGCTTGGTGGTTTGTGATATTAGGTTGGTGCAAAAATAATGTCGTTTCCTCACATGTTACTATGTGAGAAAACGACATTATTTTTGCACCAACGTAATAGCACAGGATTGCCGAAGATTCTTCCTATATGCTGCACTGAAAGTGTACATTACCGGAAAAGGAAAATCGTGGACATAAAATAGCGAATCTTTTTTTTTGTCAGCGCAGCTTTTATCCCTTTGTCGTAAACTAGCTTTCCCACTTTTTTCCTTAAGATTTCTAATTTTTTTACTTTCTGTCTTTAATCCTTCCGTTGTCATAGATTCCTCTGCTGTGATTCGATCTCATGTAAATTGCTTTATATATATTTTTTACAATGATGTTCACCCTGTACAGGGCCCAAGAGCCACTCGAAGTAGAGGGTTACAGAGAAAGAGGCAGAGTTTATGCGGATATGTGGGGGAGATAACGGTTAACCCTAAACTTTTGTAGTGATAGGGGAAGCATCCTCTTGGGAGTCGATTCCACAGAGCAGCGATTCGCGGGAAGAATCTGTTCCAGTGGGACGTACTTTAATATATTGGATATAGGGTCAGTAAGAATAATCTTCGTTTGGGTTTAGGTAAATTTCTACCTTCTTCTTCTCGACGGTTTAGACTCGAAATTACGAACAATCGTTTGCGAAACAAGATTGTTAAAACTTACTCTATGACAGGCTCATTGGTTGGTAACTTTAGTCTTGCAAGTGGTCGAGAAGTTAGAACGTTCCCTTTCCGAACTTGAGACGAGGGTTCGAATCTCACAATGGTCGATGTGTCAGGAAGGTGACTTCTCGATGATATCATCCAGGGGAGGTGATCCGGCGTGCGGCGTCTTCCGAAGGTTGACCCAAGTCTTGTGAGTGACAATGAGTAAACAGAACTATTTGGTGGTTGTCGATGGTTGTGCGAGCACGAAGTCGCCAGTCATCGTGACCGAGGGTTTGATCGTGCTGGCCTTGTTCAGTTATCATTATTTGCATTCATATTATTGTTATTATTATTTGCATTCATATTATTGTTCTCGTCTTAATTGTCATTATCACAATGTTTCGATCGCTATGCCTTCATCAGGTCAATTTGTGTAACCATCAAAGAATTTCAATCTGAACACTTTATTCATTACTGTAACTATGCTCCCCTCAACATATTTGCAGTGGGCTCTGTGGGTGTTGAATAAATACAAATCTGCAGGGGAATGCAATAGGGATAGATTAGCCGTCCAAGTAGAAAGGCATACTCGGATAGTGTGTAGCATTCATCGCGGATAAAATTCACGTAACAATCTGCATGATTTAGCTTAATTCTTATTACTCTGAAGTGAGATAATTTCATTGGAGTGTTCATGATTGGTTCTTATATTTTGACAAAACATTCTGCATCAGCCCATAATATTTCAAATTGTAATGATTGGATTATATGACATTCATTCATTTTACATCTATTTATAATGGATATTACGATAAAACCATAAGTCGAAAATTACGCGTTTCCCCATCAGGACTTCATTTGCTAGTTGAAAAGACAATGAAAGTTCGACATTGTTTTCATAAAAGATAACTTTGTAACGTGTTAAACATTTCTAGGAGGAGGAGTTATAATTATTTGCATTCATACTATTGTCCTTATTTTTATTGTTATAATCACAACGTTTCGGTCGCTGTGCTTTCATCATGGATATCGCGTTTCGTTCTTTTTAGCACTGCTCAGTCATTGCTCGCCCTGTTGCCATTGAGTGTAACTCCATACAACCCGGCCCTGAGATTGAACTCACAATGTCACCACATTTAAGAAACAACGCTTCAATCCACAGGACTATTGTACCGTGAAGATTTAGAAGCGGTGGAAACTAAATGAGCAATAACAGATTGTTTTTTACGGCTTATCAACCTTTTGCAGGTTATTTACAGCCAGAAAATATTTTTAGATTTTAAGAAATTATTGTAGAAAAATAATTATTTATGATACAAGTCCTATTACTTAACACACAGCTGGTGTGGAAGAGGTGGATGCATGCCTTTCCCAAGGGTATTTGCGCGCAAGTGAATTTAACGAACTCGACTGGAATTGGAACTCGGGTCTCTGATTTACAATTCCGAGCCGTTATCTTTTAAACCACCCGCACATCCATGCTTACAGCACCTGGTATTCCCAAGTGGTCATCCATCTAGGTTCTAAACAGGCTCGACGTTGCTCAACTTCGGTCATTGTACGAGAATCGACGCTTCAACGTGATATGGCCGTAAGCCAGCAATAACTGAGCAGTATTAAAAGAAAAGGACGAGATATCCCGAGACTTGGATATCGGAACGAGAAAAAAAATCCACCCTCGTAGATTAAATAAAGAGTTAATTTCGAAATTCTTCGAATATTACTATGAAGAAGGAGAGAACAATAGTCGAAACGTTATCATATTAATGGCAAATATAAGGCTCATGGTCAACATAAAAAGTGTTAAACGTATTTTAGTTGAATGTAATCATGTGTTAAAATTTGCAAGTATATTATCGACATCAGAAAGTATGGATTTACTTACCGTGTGCAAAATAGTTTACGCCAAGGTTCTAGAAGGTATTTGGAAGTTAAGACTGCGAAAACTTTCAGTTCCTATGTATCACCAACGGCAGAAGCCGAAACAAACACTGAAAGACTAAAAATGCGTTTTCTTTTTCCCTTTTTTTTTTTTTTAAATTCTTAAACGGAAACTGCTGATATCTTTGGTTAATTTCTTTCTGGGCTTTCTTTTTATTTTTCTTATCTTCCTTAATCTATCTTACATCGTTCTTTCCTTTTTTCGCTTTTGTAATTTACTTGCGATAAAATACAATTTAATCTTTATTCAGAATCTCCTCCCTTTCACACACTGGGCTGTGGCTAGTTATATGACGTCTCTTTAGTAGAACTGTCCGTCATCTAATTTGCTAAGCATTTTTTTCATAGTTGACAAGGGTTGTATTTGTACTCAACGGTAATGTTAGCCGGACAATAGCAGACAATAAAATTGGAAAATTTCAACAGGAAATAAAGAAAAACCAAACAAAAAATAATTCGGAATGATTATTGTGAATACGAAAGAGGATGATGATGATGATTTAACCAACAAAGAAAGCGTTTCAAGTTGCTTGTATGCAAACCGAAACAAATAAAAATAATATTAAGAAAAATGTACAGACAATTGAGGAACATTTTTTTAAAAACTAGGCATGTTTTGTCCCGATGTGTATTATATATGGGAGCATGCCAAACTTGACAACTGATGCAACAGAAGTTTTATAAAGATTATTGCTTGGGACATAGGCGGTCATGCCTCTCAAAGTATACTTTATGTTTTTGAGTTATTTGAGAATTACCAGATATTGGGAAAGATAGTGGAGTGGTTTCCCGTTGCCTTCTCCACAGATTCCCTTTCTTTATTATCTGTGAATTGCCATGACTTCTTGGGAAATAGAGTGGAGTGGTTTCCCGTTGTCTTACCCACAGATTCCTTTTCTTTATGTTCTGTGAATTGCCATGAAATCTTGGCAAAGATAGTGGTGTGGTTTCCCGTTGCTTTTTCTATAGATTCCTTTTCTTTATTACCTGTGAATTGCCATGACATCTTGTGAAAGACAGCGGAGTGGTTTCCCGTTGTCTTCTCCACAGATTCCTTTTCTTTATTATCTGTGAATTGCCATGACTTCTTGGGAAAGAGAGTAGAGTGGTTTCCCGTTGCTTTCTCCACAGATTCCTTTTCTTTATTATCTGTGAATTGCCATGACATCTTGTGAAAGACAGCGGAGTGGTTTCCCGTTGTCTTCTCCACAGATTCCTTTTCTTTATTATCTGTGAATTGCCATGACTTCTTGGGAAAGAGAGTGGAGTGGTTTCCCGTTGCTTTCTCCACAGATTCCTTTTCTTTATTATCTGTGAATTGCCATGACTTCTTGGGAAAGAGAGTGGAGTGGTTGCCCGTTGACTTCTTCACAGATTCCATTTCTTTATTATCTGTGAATTACCATAAATTCTTGGGAAAGATAGGGGAGTGGTTTCCCGTTGTCTTCCCCACAGATTCTTTTTCTTTCCTATCGTAACGACACTTATCCACCTACTAACGT
>OZ010596.1:40982947-41078073 GCA_963932145.1 Acanthosepion lycidas | reverse complement strand
CTGTGAATTGTCATGAATTCTTGGGAAAGATAGTGGAGTGGTTTCCCGTTGTTTTCTTCATATATGCCTTTTCTTTCTTATCTGTGAATTGTCATGAATTCTTGGGAAAGATAGTGGAGTGGTTTCCCGTTGTTTTCTTCATATATGCCTTTTCTTTCTTATCTGTGAATTGTCATGAATTCTTGGGAAAGATAGTGGAGTGGTTTCCCGTTGTTTTCTTCATATATGCCTTTTCTTTCTTATCTGTGAATTGTCATGAATTCTTGGGAAAGATAGTGGAGTGGTTTCCCGTTGTTTTCTTCATATATGCCTTTTCTTTCTTATCTGTGAATTGTCATGAATTCTTGGGAAAGATAGTGGAGTGGTTTCCCGTTGTTTTCTTCATATATGCCTTTTCTTTCTTATCTGTGAATTGTCATGAATTCTTGGGAAAGATAGTGGAGTGGTTTCCCGTTGTTTTCTTCATATATGCCTTTTCTTTCTTATCTGTGAATTGTCATGAATTCTTGGGAAAGATAGTGGAGTGGTTTCCCGTTGTTTTCTTCATATATGCCTTTTCTTTCTTATCTGTGAATTGTCATGAATTCTTGGGAAAGATAGTGGAGTGGTTTCCCGTTGTTTTCTTCATATATGCCTTTTCTTTCTTATCTGTGAATTGTCATGAATTCTTGGGAAAGATAGTGGAGTGGTTTCCCGTTGTTTTCTTCATATATGCCTTTTCTTTTCTTATCTGTGAATTGTCATGAATTCTTGGGAAAGATAGTGGAGTGGTTTCCCGTTGTTTTCTCCATATATGCCTTTTCTTTCTTATCTGTGAATTGTCATGAATTCTTGGGAAAGATAGTGGAGTGGTTTCCCGTTGTTTTCTCCATATATGCCTTTTCTTTCTTATCTGTGAATTGTCATGAATTCTTGGGAAAGATAGTGGAGTGGTTTCCCGTTGTTTTCTCCATATATGCCTTTTCTTTCTTATCTGTGAATTGTCATGAATTCTTGGGAAAGATAGTGGAGTGGTTTCCCGTTGTTTTCTCCATATATGCCTTTTCTTTCTTATCTGTGAATTGTCATGAATTCTTGGGAAAGATAGTGGAGTGGTTTCCCGTTGTTTTCTCCATATATGCCTTTTCTTTCTTATCTGTGAATTGTCATGAATTCTTGGGAAAGATAGTGGAGTGGTTTCCCGTTGTTTTCTCCATATATGCCTTTTCTTTCTTATCTGTGAATTGTCATGAATTCTTGGGAAAGATAGTGGAGTGGTTTCCCGTTGTTTTCTCCATATATGCCTTTTCTTTCTTATCTGTGAATTGTCATGAATTCTTGGGAAAGATAGTGGAGTGGTTTCCCGTTGTTTTCTCCATATATGCCTTTTCTTTCTTATCTGTGAATTGTCATGAATTCTTGGGAAAGATAGTGGAGTGGTTTCCCGTTGTTTTCTCCATATATGCCTTTTCTTTCTTATCTGTGAATTGTCATGAATTCTTGGGAAAGATAGTGGAGTGGTTTCCCGTTGTTTTCTCCATATATGCCTTTTCTTTCTTATCTGTGAATTGTCATGAATTCTTGGGAAAGATAGTGGAGTGGTTTCCCGTTGTTTTCTCCATATATGCCTTTTCTTTCTTATCTGTGAATTGTCATGAATTCTTGGGAAAGATAGTGGAGTGGTTTCCCGTTGTTTTCTCCATATATGCCTTTTCTTTCTTATCTGTGAATTGTCATGAATTCTTGGGAAAGATAGTGGAGTGGTTTCCCGTTGTTTTCTCATATATGCCTTTTCTTTCTTATCTGTGAATTGTCATGAATTCTTGGGAAAGATAGTGGAGTGGTTTCCCGTTGTTTTCTCCATATATGCCTTTTCTTTCTTATCTGTGAATTGTCATGAATTCTTGGGAAAGATAGTGGAGTGGTTTCCCGTTGTTTTCTCCATATATGCCTTTTCTTTCTTATCTGTGAATTGTCATGAATTCTTGGGAAAGATAGTGGAGTGGTTTCCCGTTGTTTTCTCCATATATGCCTTTTCTTTCTTATCTGTGAATTGTCATGAATTCTTGGGAAAGATAGTGGAGTGGTTTCCCGTTGTTTTCTCCATATATGCCTTTTCTTTCTTATCTGTGAATTGTCATGAATTCTTGGGAAAGATAGTGGAGTGGTTTCCCGTTGTTTTCTCCATATATGCCTTTTCTTTCTTATCTGTGAATTGTCATGAATTCTTGGGAAAGATAGTGGAGTGGTTTCCCGTTGTTTTCTCCATATATGCCTTTTCTTTCTTATCTGTGAATTGTCATGAATTCTTGGGAAAGATAGTGGAGTGGTTTCCCGTTGTTTTCTCCATATATGCCTTTTCTTTCTTATCTGTGAATTGTCATGAATTCTTGGGAAAGATAGTGGAGTGGTTTCCCGTTGTTTTCTCCATATATGCCTTTTCTTTCTTATCTGTGAATTGTCATGAATTCTTGGGAAAGATAGTGGAGTGGTTTCCCGTTGTTTTCTCCATATATGCCTTTTCTTTCTTATCTGTGAATTGTCATGAATTCTTGGGAAAGATAGTGGAGTGGTTTCCCGTTGTTTTCTCCATATATGCCTTTTCTTTCTTATCTGTGAATTGTCATGAATTCTTGGGAAAGATAGTGGAGTGGTTTCCCGTTGTTTTCTCCATATATGCCTTTTCTTTCTTATCTGTGAATTGTCATGAATTCTTGGGAAAGATAGTGGAGTGGTTTCCCGTTGTTTTCTCCATATATGCCTTTTCTTTCTTATCTGTGAATTGTCATGAATTCTTGGGAAAGATAGTGGAGTGGTTTCCCGTTGTTTTCTCCATATATGCCTTTTCTTTCTTATCTGTGAATTGTCATGAATTCTTGGGAAAGATAGTGGAGTGGTTTCCCGTTGTTTTCTCCATATATGCCTTTTCTTTCTTATCTGTGAATTGTCATGAATTCTTGGGAAAGATAGTGGAGTGGTTTCCCGTTGTTTTCTTCATATATGCCTTTTCTTTCTTATCTGTGAATTGTCATGAATTCTTGGGAAAGATAGTGGAGTGGTTTCCCGTTGTTTTCTTCATATATGCCTTTTCTTTCTTATCTGTGAATTGTCATGAATTCTTGGGAAAGATAGTGGAGTGGTTTCCCGTTGTTTTCTCCATATATGCCTTTTCTTTCTTATCTGTGAATTGTCATGAATTCTTGGGAAAGATAGTGGAGTGGTTTCCCGTTGTTTTCTTCATATATGCCTTTTCTTTCTTATCTGTGAATTGTCATGAATTCTTGGGAAAGATAGTGGAGTGGTTTCCCGTTGTTTTCTTCATATATGCCTTTTCTTTCTTATCTGTGAATTGTCATGAATTCTTGGGAAAGATAGTGGAGTGGTTTCCCGTTGTTTTCTTCATATATGCCTTTTCTTTCTTATCTGTGAATTGTCATGAATTCTTGGGAAAGATAGTGGAGTGGTTTCCCGTTGTTTTCTCCATATATGCCTTTTCTTTCTTATCTGTGAATTGTCATGAATTCTTGGGAAAGATAGTGGAGTGGTTTCCCGTTGTTTTCTTCATATATGCCTTTTCTTTCTTATCTGTGAATTGTCATGAATTCTTGGGAAAGATAGTGGAGTGGTTTCCCGTTGTTTTCTTCATATATGCCTTTTCTTTCTTATCTGTGAATTGTCATGAATTCTTGGGAAAGATAGTGGAGTGGTTTCCCGTTGTTTTCTTCATATATGCCTTTTCTTTCTTATCTGTGAATTGTCATGAATTCTTGGGAAAGATAGTGGAGTGGTTTCCCGTTGTTTTCTTCATATATGCCTTTTCTTTCTTATCTGTGAATTGTCATGAATTCTTGGGAAAGATAGTGGAGTGGTTTCCCGTTGTTTTCTTCATATATGCCTTTTCTTTCTTATCTGTGAATTGTCATGAATTCTTGGGAAAGATAGTGGAGTGGTTTCCCGTTGTTTTCTTCATATATGCCTTTTCTTTCTTATCTGTGAATTGTCATGAATTCTTGGGAAAGATAGTGGAGTGGTTTCCCGTTGTTTTCTTCATATATGCCTTTTCTTTCTTATCTGTGAATTGTCATGAATTCTTGGGAAAGATAGTGGAGTGGTTTCCCGTTGTTTTCTTCATATATGCCTTTTCTTTCTTATCTGTGAATTGTCATGAATTCTTGGGAAAGATAGTGGAGTGGTTTCCCGTTGTTTTCTTCATATATGCCTTTTCTTTCTTATCTGTGAATTGTCATGAATTCTTGGGAAAGATAGTGGAGTGGTTTCCCGTTGTTTTCTTCATATATGCCTTTTCTTTCTTATCTGTGAATTGTCATGAATTCTTGGGAAAGATAGTGGAGTGGTTTCCCGTTGTTTTCTTCATATATGCCTTTTCTTTCTTATCTGTGAATTGTCATGAATTCTTGGGAAAGATAGTGGAGTGGTTTCCCGTTGTTTTCTTCATATATGCCTTTTCTTTCTTATCTGTGAATTGTCATGAATTCTTGGGAAAGATAGTGGAGTGGTTTCCCGTTGTTTTCTTCATATATGCCTTTTCTTTCTTATCTGTGAATTGTCATGAATTCTTGGGAAAGATAGTGGAGTGGTTTCCCGTTGTTTTCTTCATATATGCCTTTTCTTTCTTATCTGTGAATTGTCATGAATTCTTGGGAAAGATAGTGGAGTGGTTTCCCGTTGTTTTCTTCATATATGCCTTTTCTTTCTTATCTGTGAATTGTCATGAATTCTTGGGAAAGATAGTGGAGTGGTTTCCCGTTGTTTTCTTCATATATGCCTTTTCTTTCTTATCTGTGAATTGTCATGAATTCTTGGGAAAGATAGTGGAGTGGTTTCCCGTTGTTTTCTTCATATATGCCTTTTCTTTCTTATCTGTGAATTGTCATGAATTCTTGGGAAAGATAGTGGAGTGGTTTCCCGTTGTTTTCTTCATATATGCCTTTTCTTTCTTATCTGTGAATTGTCATGAATTCTTGGGAAAGATAGTGGAGTGGTTTCCCGTTGTTTTCTTCATATATGCCTTTTCTTTCTTATCTGTGAATTGTCATGAATTCTTGGGAAAGATAGTGGAGTGGTTTCCCGTTGTTTTCTTCATATATGCCTTTTCTTTCTTATCTGTGAATTGTCATGAATTCTTGGGAAAGATAGTGGAGTGGTTTCCCGTTGTTTTCTTCATATATGCCTTTTCTTTCTTATCTGTGAATTGTCATGAATTCTTGGGAAAGATAGTGGAGTGGTTTCCCGTTGTTTTCTTCATATATGCCTTTTCTTTCTTATCTGTGAATTGTCATGAATTCTTGGGAAAGATAGTGGAGTGGTTTCCCGTTGTTTTCTTCATATATGCCTTTTCTTTCTTATCTGTGAATTGTCATGAATTCTTGGGAAAGATAGTGGAGTGGTTTCCCGTTGTTTTCTTCATATATGCCTTTTCTTTCTTATCTGTGAATTGTCATGAATTCTTGGGAAAGATAGTGGAGTGGTTTCCCGTTGTTTTCTTCATATATGCCTTTTCTTTCTTATCTGTGAATTGTCATGAATTCTTGGGAAAGATAGTGGAGTGGTTTCCCGTTGTTTTCTTCATATATGCCTTTTCTTTCTTATCTGTGAATTGTCATGAATTCTTGGGAAAGATAGTGGAGTGGTTTCCCGTTGTTTTCTTCATATATGCCTTTTCTTTCTTATCTGTGAATTGTCATGAATTCTTGGGAAAGATAGTGGAGTGGTTTCCCGTTGTTTTCTTCATATATGCCTTTTCTTTCTTATCTGTGAATTGTCATGAATTCTTGGGAAAGATAGTGGAGTGGTTTCCCGTTGTTTTCTTCATATATGCCTTTTCTTTCTTATCTGTGAATTGTCATGAATTCTTGGGAAAGATAGTGGAGTGGTTTCCCGTTGTTTTCTTCATATATGCCTTTTCTTTCTTATCTGTGAATTGTCATGAATTCTTGGGAAAGATAGTGGAGTGGTTTCCCGTTGTTTTCTTCATATATGCCTTTTCTTTCTTATCTGTGAATTGTCATGAATTCTTGGGAAAGATAGTGGAGTGGTTTCCCGTTGTTTTCTTCATATATGCCTTTTCTTTCTTATCTGTGAATTGTCATGAATTCTTGGGAAAGATAGTGGAGTGGTTTCCCGTTGTTTTCTTCATATATGCCTTTTCTTTCTTATCTGTGAATTGTCATGAATTCTTGGGAAAGATAGTGGAGTGGTTTCCCGTTGTTTTCTTCATATATGCCTTTTCTTTCTTATCTGTGAATTGTCATGAATTCTTGGGAAAGATAGTGGAGTGGTTTCCCGTTGTTTTCTTCATATATGCCTTTTCTTTCTTATCTGTGAATTGTCATGAATTCTTGGGAAAGATAGTGGAGTGGTTTCCCGTTGTTTTCTTCATATATGCCTTTTCTTTCTTATCTGTGAATTGTCATGAATTCTTGGGAAAGATAGTGGAGTGGTTTCCCGTTGTTTTCTTCATATATGCCTTTTCTTTCTTATCTGTGAATTGTCATGAATTCTTGGGAAAGATAGTGGAGTGGTTTCCCGTTGTTTTCTTCATATATGCCTTTTCTTTCTTATCTGTGAATTGTCATGAATTCTTGGGAAAGATAGTGGAGTGGTTTCCCGTTGTCTTTTCTATAGATTCCTTTTCTTTATTACCTGTTAATTGCCATGACTTCTTGCGAATTACAATGGTGTGGTTTCTCGTTGTCTTCTCCACAGAGTCCTTTTCTTTATTATCTGTGAATTAACATGACTTCTAGGCAAAGATAGTGGGGTTGTTTCCCGTTGCCTTTTACGCAGCTTCCTCTTCTTTATTTTCTGTGAATTGCCAAGATTCTTTGGAAATTTTTTTTTGTTTTTAAATAGACTATAACGGAGTGCGTTTCATGCGCATTTAGAAAACATTCACAATCGTCAATTGTATTCAGTTTTTCTTTTAGAAATTCACCTCGAAGATTATCTTGGATGATATTGAAGATACTTGGGAAAATAAAAGAAATGACGAAAACTGCAGCGTCTTTCTCAATCAGTTTATTAACAACATTAAGAAATTGATCCGTGAATTTGAGAGGATTAGATAAAGAATAAGTAGACATATGTCTAGATTATTCAATCAAGCATGGTTGAATGAAGATATGACGCCTAAACTCACAGACACACACACGCGCGCACACACACATTCACACACATATATATATATATACATATATATATATGTATATTTTTGGACGTGTCTGAGTGGTTAGAACGTTCGCATTCTGAGTATGAGAGCAGGGTTCGAATCTCATCATGGTCGATTTTGTTATCGGACTGGAGGTGTCGATCCCAGCGTGTGTCAACTTTGGAAAATGCCTGAAAACCATACCACGGGTTAACCCAAGTTAAGTAGACGGAATCCTTGGAGGCCGCCGATAGCTCTGCTAGCACGAAGTCGCAAAACATCGAAATCAATTATTAAAAAATGTAGACATCCGGGAGTCTATTATTATTAACATGCAACGTCCTGCCCTGTGTAGACAACGGGAGTTGAAATATAGTTTGGCCCTATTCGGGGAAACTACTGCATGACTAGGAACATATTTAGTAATATTTTTTTTTTATTTATTTTTGCCTCCCTCCTAAATGCCTACTGGGTAATTGATTTCTTAGTATCAGTTGTTGATAAAAAAAAATTCTTATCAGCATCTTTGTTTTATATTGTCAACGATTCTGTTTCTGAGGCAGTGTCGGTCGAAAGGTGCCTCAAATCCTATTCTTATATGTGATACTTTTGTATCTATTTTAACAATAAAATTATGATCCTTGTCCTTAAAGCTATTTTGTCTTGGTGCGGCAATAAGAAAAACCTGTTGATATATATATATATATATATATATATATATATATATATATATATATATATATATATATATATATGCAGAAATCACTGGACGGCCCTTTCGTCCTATATATTATTGCGTATATGTTGGCAGCATGTTTTTGTTGAGACATGCTTCATTGAATAACAGACAAGTTTTGTCTACTTATTTTCAGTTGGATCCTTTCGCTGAAATTATCCAATAGTTAGCGAAATTATCGATATTATTATGAGAAACATATACAATAATTCATCTCTACCTCTACTTAAAATTATACCAAGTATATTACGAAGACTACTGCTAACTTGCGCTACCGAAGTCTCATTCTATGTTCACAAAATTAATATACAGGATGTCCATAAAGTCTGAGTGCAATTTAAAATACTTAAGTATTTAAAATTCACGCAGACTTTATGGACACCTTGTATATGTACAACATGGTGACGTCTCAATGGATTCAGTTCTGAGTCCTACTTTTAGTAATTTCTATATGTCTAATCTTGAAAATAATATATTTAACAATTTAAAAGAAGAAGAAAAACTCTCCAGCTACCTAAAGATACGTCGATGATATCCTTATATTTGTCAAGAATAAGAAAAAATATATAAACTCTCAAAACAATTCCAGGATAATTCTGTACTTAAGTTTACATACGAACTTAATAATATTAGGTTGGTGCAAAAATAATATCGTTTTTTGACGTAGTTTTTAACGTCAAAAAACGATATTATTTTTGCACCAACCTAATAGCAACAAAATTCCTTTTCTAGATATATTGATAAACACCAATAACAATAAATTCACTATCTCTTCATATAAGAAGACAACTAGTATAAATCCGTGCATTCTTGACTATGAGAATGAATGTCTAAATTACTATCAAATAGCAATTACAAAAAACAAAACAAAAAACAAAAACAAAAACAAAAAAAAAACCCCTAATAAACCGGGCAAAAACAAATTCATCCACAAAACAACTTTTCTACAGCGAATTGAAAACAAACTCTTATTAATAACTATCCTAATTATATTGTTGATGAACAAATGTTTTATCAGAAATTTTAATACTAAGAAAATAAAATATAATACTTCTTCAACTAACCACAAACATATTAATCTTTCATATTGCAAATAGATACACTCCAGTTATGAACAAGACGAAAATATAATAAAAAATTAATAAATACTAATATATCCGCCACAGAACCTAGTAAAAAATAAAATCAATTATATACTAAATTAAATCTAATATATCTAATACAATCATTCGTAACGACACTTATCCACCTACTGACGAGTTACAGAAAACTAACATTCTTTATAAATTTAAATGTACTCTGTGAGATTATATCTCCAACTGTAAAAAAGAATATTTATGTTGGACACATTACGACAAGGTTGTTTCGGTGGCTGAGTTTTCATTTAAATGATATGTCTAATATTTCTAAACATTTAAAACAGCATACCTGTCCACATTCGCAATTCGGAAAAATTCTTGTTGAAAATACATCGATAATTTTTCATGAAAGTAATAATCATAAACTAAAAATTCTCGAAGCAATCTATATTAAAAATCTGAAACCAAACTTTAGTAAAATTAATTATTAATACCGCAGAAATATTTCAAAATGCGTACAATAGATAGTTTTAAATATCAAGGTTTGCACTAATAGTCTTAATACCTATTTCTTAAAAACTCTAGACAAGCCATACTTAGTTACCTTCGCTGAAGCGGTGTCTAGCGATAATATACTGACACAGCGTGCTTCACGTCACAAGTCAAAAATTTCAGGTGAACACAGCAATTTTCCTTTGAAAATGATGAACACTACAACATTTGCCTTGAAATAAACAACATCCTGATGATGCCATTGTGATATGTCGAAATTGCTCGGAATAAAATAATATATATATATATATATATATATATATATTGAGACATGTTTCATTGAATATTTTAGACATGTTTTGTCTACTTATTTTCAATTGCATCATTTCATATTCACGGACAAAATCGCCGCATTGATACATATATTTTATATCCTGTCGATTATCACCAGCAATTAGAATCTATATCTCTAAAGCCAACTCTATGGTATGACACCTTAATACTCTGGCCACACCAGGAAGATGTTCAAGTTCTACTGGGCTATGTGAACTCAATAAGACCTTCGATACAGTTCACAATGGAGACAGAGTAACAACACACTCCCATTTCTGGATGTTCTAATTTCTCGAACAGAGCAGGTGTTCAAGACATCCGTATACCGCAAACCGACATTCACCGGACAGTACCTCAATTTCAACTCCCACCATCCACACAGCGTAAAGAGACATTAGATAAAGAATTGGTCAGTATAAGTAGTACCCTACAACGTAACAACGTGGCCAGAGTATGAAGGTGTCATACCATAGAGTTGGCTTTAGAGATATAGATTCTAATAGCTGGTGATAATGGCGAGCTCATTGGTAAGCCCTACATGGCAAAAAACTGGTATAGGCAGGTACAAGAGGAGGACAACAACACCTAGAGAACAGTCAGCCTGCCTTATGTGAAGGGGTTATCAGAGAAAATACAAAGGATCTGCGGTCCATATAACATCAGGACAACCTTCAAAAGCTTGACGACACTTCGTAGATATCTCTCCCGAGTAAGACCCCCCTATTCTTACATGTGATACATTTGTATCTATTTTAACAATAAAATTGTGATCCTTGTCCTTAAAGCTATTTTGTCTTGGTGCGGCAATAAGAAAAACCTGTTGATATATATATATATATATATATATATATATATATATATATATATATATATATATATGCAGAAATCACTGGACGGCCCTTTCGTCCTATATATTATTGCGTATATGTTGGCAGCATGTTTTTGTTGAGACATGCTTCATTGAATAACAGACAAGTTTTGTCTACTTATTTTCAGTCGGATCCTTTCGCTGAAATTATCCAATAGTTAGCGAAATTATCGATATTATTATGAGAAACATATACAATAATTCATCTCTACCTCTACTTAAAATTATACCAAGTATATTACGAAGACTACTGCTAACTTTCGCTACCGAAGTCTCATTCTATGTTCACAAAATTAATATACAGGATGTCCATAAAGTCTGAGTGCAATTTAAAATACTTAAGTATTTAAAATTCACGCAGACTTTATGGACACCTTGTATATGTACAACATGGTGACGTCTCAATGGATTCAGTTCTGAGTCCTACTTTTAGTAATTTCTATATGTTTAATCTTGAAAATAATATATTTAACAATTTAAAAGAAGAAGAAAAACTCTCCAGCTACCTAAAGATACGTCGATGATATCCTTATATTTGTCAAGAATAAGAAAAAATATATAAACTCTCAAAACAATTCCAGGATAATTCTGTACTTAAGTTTACATACGAACTTAATAATATTAGGTTGGTGCAAAAATAATATCGTTTTTTGACGTAGTTTTTAACGTCAAAAAACGATATTATTTTTGCACCAACCTAATAGCAACAAAATTCCTTTTCTAGATATATTGATAAACACCAATAACAATAAATTCACTATCTCTTCATATAAGAAGACAACTAGTATAAATCCGTGCATTCTTGACTATGAGAATGAATGTCTAAATTACTATCAAATAGCAATTACAAAAAACAAAACAAAAAACAAAAACAAAAACAAAAAAAACCCCTAATAAACCGGGCAAAAACAAATTCATCCACAAAACAACTTTTCTACAGCGAATTGAAAACAAACTCTTATTAATAACTATCCTAATTATATTGTTGATGAACAAATGTTTTATCAGAAATTTTAATACTAAGAAAATAAAATATAATACTTCTTCAACTAACCACAAACATATTAATCTTTCATATTGCAAATAGATACACTCCAGTTATGAACAAGACGAAAATATAATAAAAAATTAATAAATACTAATATATCCGCCACAGATCCTAGTAAAAAATAAAATCAATTATATACTAAATTAAATCTAATATATCTTATACAATCATTCGTAACGACACTTATCCACTTACTAACGTGTTACAGAAAACTAACATTCTTTATAAATTTAAATGTAATCTGTGAGATTATATCTCCAACTGTAAAAAAGAATATTTATGTTGGACACATTACGACAAGGTTGTTTCGGTGGCTGAGTTTTCATTTAAATGATATGTCTAATATTTTTAAACATTTAAAACAGCATACCTGTCCACATTCGCAATTCGGAAAAATTCTGGTTTAAAATACATCGATAATTTTTCATGAAAGTAATAATCATAAACTAAAAATTCTCGAAGCAATCTATATTAAAAATCTGAAACCAAACTTTAGTAAAATTAATTATTAATACCGCAGAAATATTTCAAAATGTGTACAATAGATAGTTTTAAATATCAAGGTTTGCACTAATAGTCTTAATACCTATTTCTTAAAAACTCTAGACAAGCCATACTTAGTTACCTTCGCTGAAGCGGTGTCTAGCGATAATATACTGACACAGCGTGCTTCACGTCACAAGTCAAAAATTTCAGGTGAACACAGCAATTTTCCTTTGAAAATGATGAACACTACAACATTTGCCTTGAAATAAACAACATCCTGATGATGCCATTGTGATATGTCGAAATTGCTCGGAATAAAATAATATATATATATATATATATATATATATATATATATATATATATTGAGACATGTTTCATTGAATATTTTAGACATGTTTTGTCTACTTATTTTCAATTGCATCATTTCATATTCACGGACAAAATCGCCGCATTGATACATATATTTTATATCCTGTCGATTATCACCAGCAATTAGAATCTATATCTCTAAAGCCAACTCTATGGTATGACACCTTCATACTCTGGCCACACCAGGAAGATGTTCAAGTTCTACTGGGCTATGTGAACTCAATAAGACCTTCGATACAGTTCACAATGGAGACAGAGTAACAACACACTCCCATTTCTGGATGTTCTAATTTCTCGAACAGAGCAGGTGTTCAAGACATCCGTATACCGCAAACCGACATTCACCGGACAGTACCTCAATTTCAACTCCCACCATCCACACAGCGTAAAGAGACATTAGATAAAGAATTGGTCAGTATAAGTAGTACCCTACAACGTAACAACGTGGCCAGAGTATGAAGGTGTCATACCATAGAGTTGGCTTTAGAGATATAGATTCTAATAGCTGGTGATAATGGCGAGCTCATTGGTAAGCCCTACATGGCAAAAAACTGGTATAGGCAGGTACAAGAGGAGGACAACAACACCTAGAGAACAGTCAGCCTGCCTTATGTGAAGGGGTTATCAGAGAAAATACAAAGGATCTGCGGTCCATATAACATCAGGACAACCTTCAAAAGCTTGACGACACTTCGTAGATATCTCTCCCGAGTAAGACCCCCCTATTCTTACATGTGATACATTTGTATCTATTTTAACAATAAAATTGTGATCCTTGTCCTTAAAGCTATTTTGTCTTGGTGCGGCAATAAGAAAAACCAGTTGATATATATATATATATATATATATATATATATATATATATATATATATATATATATATATATATATAGGTGATAGAAATTATTAAGAGGATTTGAGATAATTATAATTAAGTAATTCATCGAGTCTTGAAGAAACCTCAACGGACTGTAGAAATCACTGGACGGCCCTTTCGTCCTATATATTATTGCGTATATGTTGGCAGCGTGTTTTTGTTGAGACATGTTTCATTGAATAACTTTTGTCTACTTATTTTCAGTTGGATCCTTTCGCTGAAATTATCCAATAGTTAGCGAAATTATCGATATTATTATGAGAAACATATACAATAATTCATCTCTACCTCTACTTAAAATTATACCAAGTATATTACGAAGACTACTGCTAACTTGCGCTACCGAAGTCTCATTCTATGTTCACAAAATTAATATACAGGATGTCCATAAAGTCTGAGTGCAATTTAAAATACTTAAGTATTTAAAATTCACGCAGACTTTATGGACACCTTGTATATGTACAACATGGTGACGTCTCAATGGATTCAGTTCTGAGTCCTACTTTTAGTAATTTCTATATGTCTAATCTTGAAAATAATATATTTAACAATTTAAAAGAAGAAGAAAAACTCTCCAGCTACCTAAAGATACGTCGATGATATCCTTATATTTGTCAAGAATAAGAAAAAATATATAAACTCTCAAAACAATTCCAGGATAATTCTGTACTTAAGTTTACATACGAACTTAATAATATTAGGTTGGTGCAAAAATAATATCGTTTTTTGACGTAGTTTTTAACGTCAAAAAACGATATTATTTTTGCACCAACCTAATAGCAACAAAATTCCTTTTCTAGATATATTGATAAACACCAATAACAATAAATTCACTATCTCTTCATATAAGAAGACAACTAGTATAAATCCGTGCATTCTTGACTAAGAGAATGAATGTCTAAATTACTATCAAATAGCAATTACAAAAAACAAAACAAAAAACAAAACAAAAAACAAAAACAAAAACAAAAAAAAACCCCTAATAAACCGGGCAAAAACAAATTCATCCACAAAACAACTTTTCTACAGCGAATTGAAAACAAACTCTTATTAATAACTATCCTAATTATATTGTTGATGAACAAATGTTTTATCAGAAATTTTAATACTAAGAAAATAAAATATAATACTTCTTCAACTAACCACAAACATATTAATCTTTCATATTGCAAATAGATACACTCCAGTTATGAACAAGACGAAAATATAATAAAAAATTAATAAATACTAATATATCCGCCACAGATCCTAGTAAAAAATAAAATCAATTATATACTAAATTAAATCTAATATATCTAATACAATCATTCGTAACGACACTTATCCACTTACTAACGTGTTACAGAAAACTAACATTCTTTATAAATTTAAATGTACTCTGTGAGATTATATCTCCAACTGTAAAAAAGAATATTTATGTTGGACACATTACGACAAGGTTGTTTCGGTGGCTGAGTTTTCATTTAAATGATATGTCTAATATTTCTAAACATTTAAAACAGCATACCTGTCCACATTCGCAATTCGGAAAAATTCTTGTTGAAAATACATCGATAATTTTTCATGAAAGTAATAATCATAAACTAAATTTCTCGAAGCAATCTATATTAAAAATCTGAAACCAAACTTTAGTAAAATTAATTATTAATACCGCAGAAATATTTCAAAATGTGTACAATAGATAGTTTTAAATATCAAGGTTTGCACTAATAGTCTTAATACCTATTTCTTAAAAACTCTAGACAAGCCATACTTAGTTACCTTCGCTGAAGCGGTGTCTAGCGATAATATACTGACACAGCGTGCTTCACGTCACAAGTCAAAAATTTCAGGTGAACACAGCAATTTACCTTTGAAAATGATGAACACTACAACATTTGCCTTGAAATAAACAACATCCTGATGATGCCATTGTGATATGTCGAAATTGCTCGGAATAAAATAATATATATATATATATATATATATATATATATATATTGAGACATGTTTCATTGAATATTTTAGACATGTTTTGTCTACTTATTTTCAATTGCATCATTTCATATTCACGGACAAAATCGCCGCATTGATACATATATTTTATATCCTGTCGATTATCACCAGCAATTAGAATCTATATCTCTAAAGCCAACTCTATGGTATGACACCTTAATACTCTGGCCACACCAGGAAGATGTTCAAGTTCTACTGGGCTATGTGAACTCAATAAGACCTTCGATACAGTTCACAATGGAGACAGAGTAACAACACACTCCCATTTCTGGATGTTCTAATTTCTCGAACAGAGCAGGTGTTCAAGACATCCGTATACCGCAAACCGACATTCACCGGACAGTACCTCAATTTCAACTCCCACCATCCACACAGCGTAAAGAGACATTAGATAAAGAATTGGTCAGTATAAGTAGTACCCTACAACGTAACAACGTGGCCAGAGTATGAAGGTGTCATACCATAGAGTTGGCTTTAGAGATATAGATTCTAATAGCTGGTGATAATGGCGAGCTCATTGGTAAGCCCTACATGGCAAAAAACTGGTATAGGCAGGTACAAGAGGAGGACAACAACACCTAGAGAACAGTCAGCCTGCCTTATGTGAAGGGGTTATCAGAGAAAATACAAAGGATCTGCGGTCCATATAACATCAGGACAACCTTCAAAAGCTTGACGACACTTCGTAGATATCTCTCCCGAGTAAGACCCCCCTTTTCTTACATGTGATACATTTGTATCTATTTTAACAATAAAATTGTGATCCTTGTCCTTAAAGCTATTTTGTCTTGGTGCGGCAATAAGAAAAACCTGTTGATATATATATATATATATATATATATATATATATATATATATATATATATATATATGCAGAAATCACTGGACGGCCCTTTCGTCCTATATATTATTGCGTATATGTTGGCAGCATGTTTTTGTTGAGACATGCTTCATTGAATAACAGACAAGTTTTGTCTACTTATTTTCAGTTGGATCCTTTCGCTGAAATTATCCAATAGTTAGCGAAATTATCGATATTATTATGAGAAACATATACAATAATTCATCTCTACCTCTACTTAAAATTATACCAAGTATATTACGAAGACTACTGCTAACTTGCGCTACCGAAGTCTCATTCTATGTTCACAAAATTAATATACAGGATGTCCATAAAGTCTGAGTGCAATTTAAAATACTTAAGTATTTAAAATTCACGCAGACTTTATGGACACCTTGTATATGTACAACATGGTGACGTCTCAATGGATTCAGTTCTGAGTCCTACTTTTAGTAATTTCTATCTGTCTAATCTTGAAAATAATATATTTAACAATTTAAAAGAAGAAGAAAAACTCTCCAGCTACCTAAAGATACGTCGATGATATCCTTATATTTGTCAAGAATAAGAAAAAATATATAAACTCTCAAAACAATTCCAGGATAATTCTGTACTTAAGTTTACATACGAACTTAATAATATTAGGTTGGTGCAAAAATAATATCGTTTTTTGACGTAGTTTTTAACGTCAAAAAACGATATTATTTTTGCACCAACCTAATAGCAACAAAATTCCTTTTCTAGATATATTGATAAACACCAATAACAATAAATTCACTATCTCTTCATATAAGAAGACAACTAGTATAAATCCGTGCATTCTTGACTATGAGAATGAATGTCTAAATTACTATCAAATAGCAATTACAAAAAACAAAACAAAAAACAAAAACAAAAACAAAAAAAAAAAAAACCCTAATAAACCGGGCAAAAACAAATTCATCCACAAAACAACTTTTCTACAGCGAATTGAAAACAAACTCTTATTAATAACTATCCTAATTATATTGTTGATGAACAAATGTTTTATCAGAAATTTTAATACTAAGAAAATAAAATATAATACTTCTTCAACTAACCACAAACATATTAATCTTTCATATTGCAAATAGATACACTCCAGTTATGAACAAGACGAAAATATAATAAAAAATTAATAAATACTAATATATCCGCCACAGAACCTAGTAAAAAATAAAATCAATTATATACTAAATTAAATCTAATATATCTAATACAATCATTCGTAACGACACTTATCCACTTACTAACGTGTTACAGAAAACTAACATTCTTTATAAATTTAAATGTACTCTGTGAGATTATATCTCCAACTGTAAAAAAGAATATTTATGTTGGACACATTACGACAAGGTTGTTTCGGTGGCTGAGTTTTCATTTAAATGATATGTCTAATATTTTTAAACATTTAAAACAGCATACCTGTCCACATTCGCAATTCGGAAAAATTCTTGTTGAAAATACATCGATAATTTTTCATGAAAGTAATAATCATAAACTAAAAATTCTCGAAGCAATCTATATTAAAAATCTGAAACCAAACTTTAGTAAAATTAATTATTAATACTGCAGAAATGTTTCAAAATGTGTACAATAGATAGTTTTAAATATCAAGGTTTGCACTAATAGTCTTAATACCTATTTCTTAAAAACTCTAGACAAGCCATACTTAGTTACCTTCGCTGAAGCGGTGTCTAGCGATAATATACTGACACAGCGTGCTTCACGTCACAAGTCAAAAATTTCAGGTGAACACAGCAATTTTCCTTTGAAAATGATGAACACTACAACATTTGCCTTGAAATAAACAACATCCTGATGATGCCATTGTGATATGTCGAAATTGCTCGGAATAAAATAATATATATATATATATATATATATATATATATATATATATTGAGACATGTTTCATTGAATATTTTAGACATGTTTTGTCTACTTATTTTCAATTGCATCATTTCATATTCACGGACAAAATCGCCGCATTGATACATATATTTTATATCCTGTCGATTATCACCAGCAATTAGAATCTATATCTCTAAAGCCAACTCTATGGTATGACACCTTAATACTCTGGCCACACCAGGAAGATGTTCAAGTTCTACTGGGCTATGTGAACTCAATAAGACCTTCGATACAGTTCACAATGGAGACAGAGTAACAACACACTCCCATTTCTGGATGTTCTAATTTCTCGAACAGAGCAGGTGTTCAAGACATCCGTATACCGCAAACCGACATTCACCGGACAGTACCTCAATTTCAACTCCCACCATCCACACAGCGTAAAGAGACATTAGATAAAGAATTGGTCAGTATAAGTAGTACCCTACAACGTAACAACGTGGCCAGAGTATGAAGGTGTCATACCATAGAGTTGGCTTTAGAGATATAGATTCTAATAGCTGGTGATAATGGCGAGCTCATTGGTAAGCCCTACATGGCAAAAAACTGGTATAGGCAGGTACAAGAGGAGGACAACAACACCTAGAGAACAGTCAGCCTGCCTTATGTGAAGGGGTTATCAGAGAAAATACAAAGGATCTGCGGTCCATATAACATCAGGACAACCTTCAAAAGCTTGACGACACTTCGTAGATATCTCTCCCGAGTAAGACCCCCCTATTCTTACATGTGATACATTTGTATCTATTTTAACAATAAAATTGTGATCCTTGTCCTTAAAGCTATTTTGTCTTGGTGCGGCAATAAGAAAAACCAGTTGATATATATATATATATATATATATATATATATATATATATATATATATATATATATATATATATATATAGGTGATAGAAATTATTAAGAGGATTTGAGATAATTATAATTAAGTAATTCATCGAGTCTTGAAGAAACCTCAACGGACTGTAGAAATCACTGGACGGCCCTTTCGTCCTATATATTATTGCGTATATGTTGGCAGCGTGTTTTTGTTGAGACATGTTTCATTGAATAACTTTTGTCTACTTATTTTCAGTTGGATCCTTTCGCTGAAATTATC
The DNA here is from genome assembly GCA_963932145.1 of Acanthosepion lycidas. Lineage (NCBI taxonomy): Eukaryota > Metazoa > Mollusca > Cephalopoda > Sepiida > Sepiidae > Acanthosepion > Acanthosepion lycidas. Next base: position 41,058,765 of record OZ010596.1, on the reverse strand, counting down.
CAATAGTTAGCGAAATTATCGATATTATTATGAGAAACATATACAATAATTCATCTCTACCTCTACTTAAAATTATACCAAGTATATTACGAAGACTACTGCTAACTTGCGCTACCGAAGTCTCATTCTATGTTCACAAAATTAATATACAGGATGTCCATAAAGTCTGAGTGCAATTTAAAATACTTAAGTATTTAAAATTCACGCAGACTTTATGGACACCTTGTATATGTACAACATGGTGACGTCTCAATGGATTCAGTTCTGAGTCCTACTTTTAGTAATTTCTATATGTCTAATCTTGAAAATAATATATTTAACAATTTAAAAGAAGAAGAAAAACTCTCCAGCTACCTAAAGATACGTCGATGATATCCTTATATTTGTCAAGAATAAGAAAAAATATATAAACTCTCAAAACAATTCCAGGATAATTCTGTACTTAAGTTTACATACGAACTTAATAATATTAGGTTGGTGCAAAAATAATATCGTTTTTTGACGTAGTTTTTAACGTCAAAAAACGATATTATTTTTGCACCAACCTAATAGCAACAAAATTCCTTTTCTAGATATATTGATAAACACCAATAACAATAAATTCACTATCTCTTCATATAAGAAGACAACTAGTATAAATCCGTGCATTCTTGACTAAGAGAATGAATGTCTAAATTACTATCAAATAGCAATTACAAAAAACAAAACAAAAAACAAAACAAAAAACAAAAACAAAAACAAAAAAAAACCCCTAATAAACCGGGCAAAAACAAATTCATCCACAAAACAACTTTTCTACAGCGAATTGAAAACAAACTCTTATTAATAACTATCCTAATTATATTGTTGATGAACAAATGTTTTATCAGAAATTTTAATACTAAGAAAATAAAATATAATACTTCTTCAACTAACCACAAACATATTAATCTTTCATATTGCAAATAGATACACTCCAGTTATGAACAAGACGAAAATATAATAAAAAATTAATAAATACTAATATATCCGCCACAGATCCTAGTAAAAAATAAAATCAATTATATACTAAATTAAATCTAATATATCTAATACAATCATTCGTAACGACACTTATCCACTTACTAACGTGTTACAGAAAACTAACATTCTTTATAAATTTAAATGTACTCTGTGAGATTATATCTCCAACTGTAAAAAAGAATATTTATGTTGGACACATTACGACAAGGTTGTTTCGGTGGCTGAGTTTTCATTTAAATGATATGTCTAATATTTCTAAACATTTAAAACAGCATACCTGTCCACATTCGCAATTCGGAAAAATTCTTGTTGAAAATACATCGATAATTTTTCATGAAAGTAATAATCATAAACTAAATTTCTCGAAGCAATCTATATTAAAAATCTGAAACCAAACTTTAGTAAAATTAATTATTAATACCGCAGAAATATTTCAAAATGTGTACAATAGATAGTTTTAAATATCAAGGTTTGCACTAATAGTCTTAATACCTATTTCTTAAAAACTCTAGACAAGCCATACTTAGTTACCTTCGCTGAAGCGGTGTCTAGCGATAATATACTGACACAGCGTGCTTCACGTCACAAGTCAAAAATTTCAGGTGAACACAGCAATTTTCCTTTGAAAATGATGAACACTACAACATTTGCCTTGAAATAAACAACATCCTGATGATGCCATTGTGATATGTCGAAATTGCTCGGAATAAAATAATATATATATATATATATATATATATATATATATATATATATATATTGAGACATGTTTCATTGAATATTTTAGACATGTTTTGTCTACTTATTTTCAATTGGATCATTTCATATTCACGGACAAAATCGCCGCATTGATACATATATTTTATATCCTGTCGATTATCACCAGCAATTAGAATCTATATCTCTAAAGCCAACTCTATGGTATGACACCTTCATACTCTGGCCACACCAGGAAGATGTTCAAGTTCTACTGGGCTATGTGAACTCAATAAGACCTTCGATACAGTTCACAATGGAGACAGAGTAACAACACACTCCCATTTCTGGATGTTCTAATTTCTCGAACAGAGCAGGTGTTCAAGACATCCGTATACCGCAAACCGACATTCACCGGACAGTACCTCAATTTCAACTCCCACCATCCACACAGCGTAAAGAGACATTAGATAAAGAATTGGTCAGTATAAGTAGTACCCTACAACGTAACAACGTGGCCAGAGTATGAAGGTGTCATACCATAGAGTTGGCTTTAGAGATATAGATTCTAATAGCTGGTGATAATGGCGAGCTCATTGGTAAGCCCTACATGGCAAAAAACTGGTATAGGCAGGTACAAGAGGAGGACAACAACACCTAGAGAACAGTCAGCCTGCCTTATGTGAAGGGGTTATCAGAGAAAATACAAAGGATCTGCGGTCCATATAACATCAGGACAACCTTCAAAAGCTTGACGACACTTCGTAGATATCTCTCCCGAGTAAGACCCCCCTATTCTTACATGTGATACATTTGTATCTATTTTAACAATAAAATTGTGATCCTTGTCCTTAAAGCTATTTTGTCTTGGTGCGGCAATAAGAAAAACCAGTTGATATATATATATATATATATATATATATATATATATATATATATATATATATATATATATATAGGTGATAGAAATTATTAAGAGGATTTGAGATAATTATAATTAAGTAATTCATCGAGTCTTGAAGAAACCTCAACGGACTGTAGAAATCACTGGACGGCCCTTTCGTCCTATATATTATTGCGTATATGTTGGCAGCATGTTTTTGTTGAGACATGTTTCATTGAATAACTTTTGTCTACTTATTTTCAGTTGGATCCTTTCGCTGAAATTATCCAATAGTTAGCGAAATTATCGATATTATTATGAGAAACATATACAATAATTCATCTCTACCTCTACTTAAAATTATACCAAGTATATTACGAAGACTACTGCTAACTTGCGCTACCGAAGTCTCATTCTATGTTCACAAAATTAATATACAGGATGTCCATAAAGTCTGAGTGCAATTTAAAATACTTAAGTATTTAAAATTCACGCAGACTTTATGGACACCTTGTATATGTACAACATGGTGACGTCTCAATGGATTCAGTTCTGAGTCCTACTTTTAGTAATTTCTATATGTCTAATCTTGAAAATAATATATTTAACAATTTAAAAGAAGAAGAAAAACTCTCCAGCTACCTAAAGATACGTCGATGATATCCTTATATTTGTCAAGAATAAGAAAAAATATATAAACTCTCAAAACAATTCCAGGATAATTCTGTACTTAAGTTTACATACGAACTTAATAATATTAGGTTGGTGCAAAAATAATATCGTTTTTTGACGTAGTTTTTAACGTCAAAAAACGATATTATTTTTGCACCAACCTAATAGCAACAAAATTCCTTTTCTAGATATATTGATAAACACCAATAACAATAAATTCACTATCTCTTCATATAAGAAGACAACTAGTATAAATCCGTGCATTCTTGACTATGAGAATGAATGTCTAAATTACTATCAAATAGCAATTACAAAAAACAAAACAAAAAACAAAAACAAAAACAAAAAAAAAAAAACCCTAATAAACCGGGCAAAAACAAATTCATCCACAAAACAACTTTTCTACAGCGAATTGAAAACAAACTCTTATTAATAACTATCCTAATTATATTGTTGATGAACAAATGTTTTATCAGAAATTTTAATACTAAGAAAATAAAATATAATACTTCTTCAACTAACCACAAACATATTAATCTTTCATATTGCAAATAGATACACTCCAGTTATGAACAAGACGAAAATATAATAAAAAATTAATAAATACTAATATATCCGCCACAGAACCTAGTAAAAAATAAAATCAATTATATACTAAATTAAATCTAATATATCTAATACAATCATTCGTAACGACACTTATCCACTTACTAACGTGTTACAGAAAACTAACATTCTTTATAAATTTAAATGTACTCTGTGAGATTATATCTCCAACTGTAAAAAAGAATATTTATGTTGGACACATTACGACAAGGTTGTTTCGGTGGCTGAGTTTTCATTTAAATGATATGTCTAATATTTCTAAACATTTAAAACAGCATACCTGTCCACATTCGCAATTCGGAAAAATTCTTGTTGAAAATACATCGATAATTTTTCATGAAAGTAATAATCATAAACTAAAAATTCTCGAAGCAATCTATATTAAAAATCTGAAACCAAACTTTAGTAAAATTAATTATTAATACCGCAGAAATATTTCAAAATGTGTACAATAGATAGTTTTAAATATCAAGGTTTGCACTAATAGTCTTAATACCTATTTCTTAAAAACTCTAGACAAGCCATACTTAGTTACCTTCGCTGAAGCGGTGTCTAGCGATAATATACTGACACAGCGTGCTTCACGTCACAAGTCAAAAATTTCAGGTGAACACAGCAATTTTCCTTTGAAAATGATGAACACTACAACATTTGCCTTGAAATAAACAACATCCTGATGATGCCATTGTGATATGTCGAAATTGCTCGGAATAAAATAATATATATATATATATATATATATATATATATATATATATATATATATTGAGACATGTTTCATTGAATATTTTAGACATGTTTTGTCTACTTATTTTCAATTGCATCATTTCATATTCACGGACAAAATCGCCGCATTGATACATATATTTTATATCCTGTCGATTATCACCAGCAATTAGAATCTATATCTCTAAAGCCAACTCTATGGTATGACACCTTCATACTCTGGCCACACCAGGAAGATGTTCAAGTTCTACTGGGCTATGTGAACTCAATAAGACCTTCGATACAGTTCACAATGGAGACAGAGTAACAACACACTCCCATTTCTGGATGTTCTAATTTCTCGAACAGAGCAGGTGTTCAAGACATCCGTATACCGCAAACCGACATTCACCGGACAGTACCTCAATTTCAACTCCCACCATCCACACAGCGTAAAGAGACATTAGATAAAGAATTGGTCAGTATAAGTAGTACCCTACAACGTAACAACGTGGCCAGAGTATGAAGGTGTCATACCATAGAGTTGGCTTTAGAGATATAGATTCTAATAGCTGGTGATAATGGCGAGCTCATTGGTAAGCCCTACATGGCAAAAAACTGGTATAGGCAGGTACAAGAGGAGGACAACAACACCTAGAGAACAGTCAGCCTGCCTTATGTGAAGGGGTTATCAGAGAAAATACAAAGGATCTGCGGTCCATATAACATCAGGACAACCTTCAAAAGCTTGACGACACTTCGTAGATATCTCTCCCGAGTAAGACCCCCCTATTCTTACATGTGATACATTTGTATCTATTTTAACAATAAAATTGTGATCCTTGTCCTTAAAGCTATTTTGTCTTGGTGCGGCAATAAGAAAAACCTGTTGATATATATATATATATATATATATATATATATATATATATATATATATATATATATATGCAGAAATCACTGGACGGCCCTTTCGTCCTATATATTATTGCGTATATGTTGGCAGCATGTTTTTGTTGAGACATGCTTCATTGAATAACAGACAAGTTTTGTCTACTTATTTTCAGTTGGATCCTTTCGCTGAAATTATCCAATAGTTAGCGAAATTATCGATATTATTATGAGAAACATATACAATAATTCATCTCTACCTCTACTTAAAATTATACCAAGTATATTACGAAGACTACTGCTAACTTGCGCTACCGAAGTCTCATTCTATGTTCACAAAATTAATATACAGGATGTCCATAAAGTCTGAGTGCAATTTAAAATACTTAAGTATTTAAAATTCACGCAGACTTTATGGACACCTTGTATATGTACAACATGGTGACGTCTCAATGGATTCAGTTCTGAGTCCTACTTTTAGTAATTTCTATATGTCTAATCTTGAAAATAATATATTTAACAATTTAAAAGAAGAAGAAAAACTCTCCAGCTACCTAAAGATACGTCGATGATATCCTTATATTTGTCAAGAATAAGAAAAAATATATAAACTCTCAAAACAATTCCAGGATAATTCTGTACTTAAGTTTACATACGAACTTAATAATATTAGGTTGGTGCAAAAATAATATCGTTTTTTGACGTAGTTTTTAACGTCAAAAAACGATATTATTTTTGCACCAACCTAATAGCAACAAAATTCCTTTTCTAGATATATTGATAAACACCAATAACAATAAATTCACTATCTCTTCATATAAGAAGACAACTAGTATAAATCCGTGCATTCTTGACTATGAGAATGAATGTCTAAATTACTATCAAATAGCAATTACAAAAAACAAAACAAAAAACAAAAACAAAAACAAAAAAAAACCCCTAATAAACCGGGCAAAAACAAATTCATCCACAAAACAACTTTTCTACAGCGAATTGAAAACAAACTCTTATTAATAACTATCCTAATTATATTGTTGATGAACAAATGTTTTATCAGAAATTTTAATACTAAGAAAATAAAATATAATACTTCTTTAACTAACCACAAACATATTAATCTTTCATATTGCAAATAGATACACTCCAGTTATGAACAAGACGAAAATATAATAAAAAATTAATAAATACTAATATATCCGCCACAGAACCTAGTAAAAATAAAATCAATTATATACTAAATTAAATCTAATATATCTAATACAATCATTCGTAACGACACTTATCCACCTACTGACGAGTTACAGAAAACTAACATTCTTTATAAATTTAAATGTACTCTGTGAGATTATATCTCCAACTGTAAAAAAGAATATTTATGTTGGACACATTACGACAAGGTTGTTTCGGTGGCTGAGTTTTTATTTAAATGATATGTCTAATATTTCTAAACATTTAAAACAGCATACCTGTCCACATTCGCAATTCGGAAAAATTCTTGTTGAAAATACATCGATAATTTTTCATGAAAGTAATAATCATAAACTAAAAATTCTCGAAGCAATCTATATTAAAAATCTGAAACCAAACTTTAGTAAAATTAATTATTAATACCGCAGAAATATTTCAAAATGTGTACAATAGATAGTTTTAAATATCAAGGTTTGCACTAATAGTCTTAATACCTATTTCTTAAAAACTCTAGACAAGCCATACTTAGTTACCTTCGCTGAAGCGGTGTCTAGCGATAATATACTGACACAGCGTGCTTCACGTCACAAGTCAAAAATTTCAGGTGAACACAGCAATTTTCCTTTGAAAATGATGAACACTACAACATTTGCCTTGAAATAAACAACATCCTGATGATGCCATTGTGATATGTCGAAATTGCTCGGAATAAAATAATATATATATATATATATATATATATATATATATATATATATATATATATATATTGAGACATGTTTCATTGAATATTTTAGACATGTTTTGTCTACTTATTTTCAATTGCATCATTTCATATTCACGGACAAAATCGCCGCATTGATACATATATTTTATATCCTGTCGATTATCACCAGCAATTAGAATCTATATCTCTAAAGCCAACTCTATGGTATGACACCTTAATACTCTGGCCACACCAGGAAGATGTTCAAGTTCTACTGGGCTATGTGAACTCAATAAGACCTTCGATACAGTTCACAATGGAGACAGAGTAACAACACACTCCCATTTCTGGATGTTCTAATTTCTCGAACAGAGCAGGTGTTCAAGACATCCGTATACCGCAAACCGACATTCACCGGACAGTACCTCAATTTCAACTCCCACCATCCACACAGCGTAAAGAGACATTAGATAAAGAATTGGTCAGTATAAGTAGTACCCTACAACGTAACAACGTGGCCAGAGTATGAAGGTGTCATACCATAGAGTTGGCTTTAGAGATATAGATTCTAATAGCTGGTGATAATGGCGAGCTCATTGGTAAGCCCTACATGGCAAAAAACTGGTATAGGCAGGTACAAGAGGAGGACAACAACACCTAGAAAACAGTCAGCCTGCCTTATGTGAAGGGGTTATCAGAGAAAATACAAAGGATCTGCGGTCCATATAACATCAGGACAACCTTCAAAAGCTTGACGACACTTCGCAGATATCTCTCCCGAGCAAGACCCCCCCCATAGAAGAGAACATGACTAAAGACTGTGTGTACGCTATTCTGTGCAGCTGCGGAAAGAAATATAAAGTGGAGACAGGCCGCCCCTTTAAGGTAAGGCTTCAAGAACACCAGAAAGCTGTAACACGAGGGGAAGTGGAAAAATCAGGCGTGGCTAACCACATATGGAGAGAGAAGGGAGATCACCGCTCTCTGTGGGATCAGGTTGAGATCATAGACAAGGAACAACATTGGAAAATTTGTAAACTCAAGGAATCAGCACATATGCTAGGCCACAAAAATCTCCTGAGCCGGCCAAGCATAGAAATGAATACAATATGGGAACCAGTAATAAGGAATGCCAGAGAAAAGCGATAATAACAACAAAAGTTACAATATGAGCTCTGGTAAAAACATACAATGATAACAGCAAAATAATTGCAATATGAGCACTGATAAAAATGGTTGCTGAAGACATGAGGTTTATAAGTCCCAGAAATTCATACACAGATGGATAAAGGCGTTGGTTAGATCCAGTGACAGGACCCAAAGAGTGTGAGTTCAATACCCGGTTAAGGCAGTGGAGAACTTTCAGAGGGAAATTAACAGGAGATAACTGATAACTGACATCCATTAAACATGGCATGTGGAACTAGAACAGTCTGCCCCAGTGAGCGAAATAAAGGGTTAAGTTTAACATTCCAACCACCTGAAGAAGGCCGGAGCGTACAACGACCGAAACGTTGTAATAAATATGGCGACAAAGTTGAGGACAATAATCCGAATAATGTAAATAATGTACATAATTCCTCATCTCAGAAATATAGACAGATACGTAAGCTATTGCGTAACAATTTCAACATGTTTTTGTTTTAACATCTAAAATGAAATAGCACACACACACACACACACACATATATATATATATATAAATATATATGCTACATATGTATATCATGCTGCACAGCGTTAACAGCAGCTTAAAACTTAGTGACCACCGAGAATTAATTAATAAAAATGATTTTTGTACATTTCTATTCTCATCATAACAACAAAATAAAATACGACATGATCATCGGATTCTATTTAAGAGCACTCAGAATTTGCAGCCCACAATATTTACACGAAGAGGAGTATTTCATATTCAATGCGAAACAAAAGGCTCATAAAATATTCCAAAATAGAAACGCAGCCCCTCCTGACAGGCACAACTAATGAAAAAAATTATATTGTTCTACCCACTAAACCTATCACAACTTCAACTGAAAAGAATTTATCTAAACTCAACATAAAATTTTTCACAGCAACGCCTAAAGCAATAAAAGACTTAATACAAAACAAAACAAGCCAAAACTTGAAGGAAGAATTTACTCTATAACCTTTAAGGAGTGCCAGAAAAAATAAATTGGAAAAACCTCAAGAAATTTAAATAAAAGATTATATGAACACAAAATGGACATTAAAAAAAATCAGCACAATAAATGCATTAGTTGCTCACTGTAACAAAACTGACCTCAATTTTGACAAAAATGCAAAATTTCTAATTAAAATGATAATACACTGAGGCGTAAATGTTTAGAAAGTGCTTTAATTGCCAGTTCATCAACAGTAAATTTTCGTTCAGTTTCTTACAACGTTTTACCATTCTTGACAGATCTTCCTTTATCAAGATATTTAATAACAAAAATAATGGAAACAAAACGAAGAATCAAGATGAAGTTGGCTAAATTATATATCCAAAACACATGCAAAAAAAAAAAAATACTTTTTCAAAATTTCGAATTCCCAGCGTCTCTCGGAGCGCATGCGTAATCGCATCAACGTATACAAATTCAGTCTTTTGAAATCCGAAGGAAAGAAACGCGTCACTGAAAACTTTTCCCAATTTGTCATATATCTTTCATCCAAAATTGTTCTTAATCTATAAAAAATTATATATCATTATCCCATATATATATATATATATATATATATAATTAATTAATAAAGAATAAAATCCAAAATTACCAAACAAAACGAAAAAAAAAAATCTAAATGAATCTGGTTAGATTCTATACCCGAAACGCATAAAAAACAAATCAATTTCAAATTCCCAGCACATGTTTGTTCGTGCGCATGTGTAGTCACATCAACATAAACAAAACTTGTCTTGTCCGATGAAGACCTAAGGGACGAAACGCGTTACACAGAAACATTTTTATATATTTTATACAATATCTATCTATCTATCTATCTATCTATCTATCTATGTGTGTGTTTTGAACGATAAAAATATTAAAAAATTAAAATTTTCAGACAAACTGGGTTGCATATTCATATTTTTTCGTTTTATTATTTCAATTAGATTTCTCGGCTAGTTTCGGCCAGAAAAAATATTTCTGCTTGTTAGTAGCAGTGAATTACAGAAATGAATGCCTTGATGGAGAAAAGGAACTTTTGTCTGTTGTTTTCATTTGTTTTTGTTTTTTGACTTTTTTAACATGAATTTTGGTCAGACCTTGTGTTGGTCAGTCTCTTTTAAGTTGTTATTTAAGATAAGGGCTGGATAGATTCATGCTGCTCTGAATTCCCTTGGTCATTTTGAAAGTTTATTTATTATTTCCTGGAAAGGGTGTGTGTCTCTGTTAAGTGTGTGTTATTTAGTTCTCAGGGATGTGAGCATGATGTGTGTAAGTGTGTATATTAGTATGGGTGTGTGAGGCCTCACCACCTCCGCAAGCATGCCTGTCTTGCGTGGGTGAGAAATGTGGGTAGGTCCTGATTTGTGGGGTCATATATTAATTCTATCTATGTTGTTAAATTTGTGATTAATCCCGTCTAGATGGAGTGTTTTGAGGCGCAGAATCCACTTAACTTCATGGTCTTCTAAAATTTTTCTAATGTTATCGTCTCTGAACTTTTCTATTTTCTCAATTATAGTGAATTTGGCATGGGTTTTAAAATCGTGTTTTTGTAGGCGGAAATGTTCTACAGGTAATAATATTCCATGGGGAGCCGACTTAATTCGATTGCGATAATTATTAATTCTGTAGTAAAAGGGCCATTCAGATTTTCCCGCATATTGTCTTTGGCATAGTGTGCATTTTAGGAGGTAAATTATGTTATGATTTCTATAATTAGAGTCGTGGTAGAATTTGGAAGTAGATTTAGTGACTGAGCTAGTGAACGAATTGATGTGGTTGCATCATAAGTTCCTTTTGTTATTACATGGTTGGGAAAATCCTGTTGTTTTTGTTTTTGGTTTATTACGGATTGCCTTATCCTCTGAAATGTGGTTACTACCTATAATTTCCTTTAGGCTCTTAGGTCAGCGATATGCTAGAAGGCCGGCTTCCTCAAACAATTTTTTTAGGTCTGGTTTAATATGTTTTCCCAGCGACTTTTGGTTATCTGAGATAGTGGAGGCACAGTGGGGTTGAAAGTGGTTACTAGAGGGATGCGTCTGGGTTTATTTTTAATCTTGTACATTAGGGTGACTTCTCTAAGTGTGGAAATTGCTTTATTTATTTGTACCCTGATTAGGTGTTGTTTATAGCCACGTGTTGTGAATTGATGCTCGAGATTTTCTATATATTTATTTAATTCTTCATTGTTGGAAAATATCCTTCTGAGTCTAAGTGCTTGTGAATAGGGAGGGTTCTCTTTGAGGTGTTTAGGGTGGGAAGACTTAAAATGTAGATAGTTGTGTGTGTCGGTGATTTTAGTGTGTAGTGTCGTTTGCAGTTTTCTGTTTTTATCTATGTAAATGCGGTTGTCTAAAAATGTTACCGATCTTGTGCAATTTTCATAGTCAAACTTAATTGAGTCGTGCACTGTGTTTAGGTTCATAAGGAATTGGATAAGTTTGTCATCACTACCTGTGTATGCAAAGAATATATCATCGATATATCTTGCACAGAACAGGCAGTCGCTACTAATGAAGGGATAGATATGGGTCTCCTCAAATTTTCCCATGAAGATTGTAGCATATGATGGAGCTGCAATGGTGCCCATGGCGCAACCTCTTACTTGCAGGTAGTGTGCTCCATTGAAGTTGAAAGTATTCAATGTAAGAATATGATCCGTGAGCTTTATGATAACTTCTGTGGGTGGGGGTTGTTTTCTTCTTTTAGCAAGTGATTCCTGAAAGGCGGTTAGCCCTTCGATGTGTTTAATGTTTGAATAAAGTGATCTTACGTCCATAGTCACTAGAATAGCATTTTCTGGCACTGTTTGTATGTTATTCATTTTGTTTAGCAGATCTGTTGTGTCTTTGATGTAGGATTTTACTTCCTTAGCCAGGAGTTGTATGTAATGGTTTACGTATTTGGAAATTTTAGTCGTGTGGCAGATGAATGATGAAATGAGCGTCCTTCCTGGGTTGTGTATTTTGGGAAGTAGATAGAAGCGAGCAGGTGTAATGTTTGTGGGTGTAAGTGTTGTGCATGTTTCCTTATCGTTTAGATTGTTGCGAAGCATCATGTTTAGTGAGCTAGTTAATTCTTTTTGGTATTCAGGAAGAGGGTCTGTAGGTAAGCTTTTGTAGTTTTCTTTGTCAGCTAGCTAACTGTTGACCTTTTAAATGTATTCTTTGATTCCCCAGATCACTGTGGCATCCTCTTTGTCAGCCTATGTTATGATTACGTCATCTCTATCTGTCAGCGTGTTAAGGGCCACCTCTTCTCCTTCAGTCATATTGTTACGTGGCAGCTTACATGCTATTGTTCTCTTCATGTCATTTGTTACTCCCATTTCAAATGTCTGAATGGTAATGTCTATGTGGGGTGAATGTAGAGTCCTTCTCTTTTAATGTATCAAATATGGAAGGTGTGTGGCTATTTTCTCCGTAGGTGGCTTTTAGCCGTATTCTTCTAAAGAAGGATTTCAGGTGATTTGCCAAGGTATCTTTATCAAACCTTGGGGGTCTAAGGCAAAAGCTTAGTCCTTTATTTAATAACCTGAATGTATTGAGCGTACATTTACTGTTACTTAGATTTATAACTCCTCCGTATGGGTCATGTTTGCATTTGCAAGCATGACGAAGTTCTTTCGTAAAAGCTCGAAAGCTTGCATCATGTTCCCTATTGGGGATGTTATACCTCCATCCAAGTGTCCTGGTTAGGGGCTTATCCATTTTTTTTTTGAAGGTTGAGTGTGTTTGCTGTTGATCGTCTACTAGGAGCTAATCTGTGTGGTCTGGGATGCCTAATGGGGTTATGCGTTCTGTAGAAGGGCTGTTGTGTTTTGGTTTGTGTATGTCTGTACGGCACCCTAATGATGTCTGCGTAAGTTAGTGGTTGGTTTTGCATGTGTGTGTTCATTTTGAGGTTCTAGCTATAGTTGATGGTGGCGGTGTCGTTATTGTTGTTTGTGGTATTGATGGTTGTCTAGTGGTGTATGATTTTGGTCTGTTTTGTGTTTGCATTGGTTGTGTAGTGGTCGGTGTTCTTGCTGTATGTTGTTTTCTTTTGCAGTATGGTCGTTCATTTTTTTCTGAGTTTAGCTTGATTTCTCTTTTGTTCTTTTGTCCGTAGGAAATATTCCATTTCAATTTTTGTTTCTCGTAGTTCCTCATTGTTCCGTCTATGTGAGCTTTTATGTCATTCTTTATGTTAGAATATTCCTCCGTGTCTGTTTCTTTATTTGCTCATCAAGCAGGACGATTTCCGCTGTTGTTGCCCTTATGCTTTCCTGGCAGAACTGTATGGTATCCCCTGGAAAAGTCTTGTATTTTACGGTACCATGATGCTAGAAACGCATCATTATGGTTACTTATTGATGGTTCCAAAATCAATCCTGAAATTGCTCGGATATTAGTTGAACTCAGGTATATCCTTATATATTCATTCCGGGTGTGATTCAGACCTGGCTAATTTGTTGGTTGTTCTATTCATACAGATAGCCAATAATTCGTTCGCTGTTTATCAGATCTGTTGGTATATATATATATATATATATATATATATATATATATATATATATATATATATATATACAGGCTGTTTCAAACTGGACGCAATCGTCAGACCGCTTGACGATTGCGTCCAGCTTGAAACAGCCTGTCGCCTCTGAGTTTTGACTTCAGTGTTCACTTATATATATATATATATATATATATATATATATATATATATATATGTAGCCGAAAATTTTGCAGCGAATGTAAATTTCATTATTTTTTATATTTTGGATCTGGTATTTTATTTACCATTCGATAATATGAGAACTATATATATATATATATATATATATATATATATATATATATATTTCGTTGCACCTTAAATGTTCTCGTGATGACTGTGTTAACATCATGTCTTTGTACTCAGAGTTGTCTTTCTCCTAGATGGGTTGCCAACCAAGACTAAACAGCCGAGTCTTTTCTCCTTTTTTAATTGATTTTAAGGGGAGAAGGGATAGGCTGATACCATTTAAAAAGTATTTTTGGTAAAGGAAACGTGAAGACCTCAGTCGGAAGTTGAAGTCAACACTCCATTGTTGAAGTTTCCGTACTGAGAGAAATATATATATATATATATATATATATATATATATATATATATATATATATATATATATGTGTGTGTGTGTGTGTGTGTGTGTGTATGTCTCTGTTTGTGTGTGTGTGTGTCTTTGTGTGTGCGTGTGCGTATTGTAATAAATTCCACTCAAGTACTGAGATAAAGCCGCTAAGACGCAAGTCGCTACTATGAGTGAGAGAGAATAAAAATACTTTCTAAGGAACTGGAAACCCAATCCTAAACAGGAAACAAGGCATAAACCTCTACTCCTGTTCAAAAAACCGGGGAGGAGTATGAACCGGACTGTAGGCAAGCCTATCTACTCGCGTTGGGGGAAATAAAGTAAATACAATTTGAGACTTTAGGTGGAGACCTTAGAAGTATAGAGTTGAAGTAAACTTTAGAATGTACCAGAAACCTGACCCTAAACAGGAAACAGGGATAAGCCTCTACTCCTGTTGAAAAGAAGGAGTGTGAAACAGACGATAGGCAAACCTATCTTCTCCTATTGAGGAAAAATAAATAAATAGTAAACACCATTTCAGAGCTTAGGCGTAAACGTTAGAAGTAGAGAGTTGAAGTAGAATTTGGTAGGAATAGGAAACCCGGCCCTAAACAGGAAACAATGGAAAAGCCTCTGCTCCGACTCAAAAGACCGGCGAAGTGTGTGTGAACCGGATTTTTTATATAAAAAAGAAATAACCCATTGTGTTATCCGTAAACGACTGTGGCATACGAGAAAGAAGACGCTATATTCTAAAAAAACTGCGTTTATGCCTTTCCCAAGGTCATTATTAAGCGACCAGCAGCCGGAATTCGGACTCCGTTTTTCTTGTTGATAATTGTCACACTATCTTGTATCATTCACCTCAGTGTATGGCCAATCCTCAAATATTCAATATCTGTGTCCAAAGCTGATTGTCTAATCAATATTTTGTATCGTATCCCTAGGCCTATTCATATTAGCACCGGGAATATTTGAAAATGACCCAATGGAAAGGTGGTTGTTGTGTTGTGTTTACTGAAGGGTAAAAGTTTATAATCATTCTATTCGGGTTAGAACAAATAAAATCATACACCAACTGGTGAGCAGTGTTACTGACTGATAAATTTAACGACATTTTTACTGCACACAATAGACTAAAACATCGGGAAATGACAATGAATGCTTGAAGATACATTTTTCCCACATCTGACTTTTGTAAAAACAGAACCAGACGCCCATAATGCATTATATTTATTTTATAAATTTGCTTATAAATGTTTATTTTGTCTGTTCGGTGCTTAGCATCTACCCATTTTTGTAGTGATTTTCTAAGCTTAGCTTAGAGGTGACACAAGGCCGAAAGTATGGGCCACCAAGGAAGGATCTAGCTCACTACTCAGTCATAATTGTTCTAGCGTAAAAAGCTTGCTAACCATTACACCACCTCGGGGTGCCCAAATGATTTTCTGAGCGTAAATTAGATATGACACAAGGCTGAAAGTATGGGACACCAAGTGCGGCTCGAACTCACTACTCAGTCGTAATTGTTCAGCGAGACAAGCTTGTTAACCATTACACCGTCTCGAGTTGCCCCACCTACCCTTTTTATATACTAAAATTCAGCTAATACAATTGACTGACTGAGTGATTCTTTATGGTTTATCAACCTTCTGTAGGTTATTTAAAGCCAAAAAATATTTTTAGATAGCAAAGATATTTGTAGATAATAATTATTTACTGATACAAATCCTACTAAGTAACCCATAGCTGGGGGAGAAAGGTGGATTTCTACGTTTCCAATGGTATTTGGGCGTGATTATAACCAACCCGGCTAGAATTGGAACTTGATTTTACGGTTACCAATACTGAGCCGTTAACGATTACATCAGTCACACGGTGTCTGATATTCCCAGGTGGTCATCCATCTAGGTACTAACCAGGCTCGACTTTGCTTAACTTCGGCGATCGTGCGAGAACCGGTCTTTCAACGAGATATGTCCGCAAGCCTGTCTAATGCAAGGCTTGGTAGCAACTCAAGATAGAGGATTACTGTTAATATGCTGATAATGAAAGTGGTGTGTGATATGAATGAAAGACAATGTTGTAGGCAGGGATGATTATGAGGATAAGAAAGAAAGATATCGACTGGACCCTTGACTTGAAGATGTTAGGATTGTAGTTTTCAAGGAAGTATCTACTCGGGAGTCTGTTCGTAAAGTAGCAGTTTTTTGTTGTATGAGCGGAACTCTCTATTGAAATTTAGTATACGGGGGAAATGAGGCTGATTTGACTCTATGGTGTGTTCTGAACTGGTAGAATACGAGAGCGGAGCTCATGTGAACATTTGCCATGGAAATAGCGATAGACTATCGAAAGGCTTGCGACGTTGTGTCTGCTGGAGAAAGGGGGTATAGCATGGAGAAGTAGTTTAACTTTACAAGTCTGCATGACGATTTTAGGTCCTATCAAAGGAAGAAAGTGGCAACTGAGCCTCTCCAGCATAGATATAGCAGCAATAATCCATTTTTGCTTTTAACAGGTAACGGCTACATTTCTACTATTGAGCTTACCATATCTGCTTTAATCTGACTTTTGACAGAAAAGAGTCGTTTTCTTTCCTGAATGATAAAAGGTGAGATCTGATGTTTGAGCGTGACATGACCGTAAGGTGGGAGCATTCAAAGATAGGCATCTTGTAAACTACCTTATTTGACGGCATATAAGACGCACGGGTGTATAAGACGCACCCCAATTTCAGCAGGGCAAATCAATAAAAATTAGTAATTAGTAAAATTATTAGTAACTGGTTCAGCCTAGGCTATATTTACGAGGTATTATTTGGGCTAAACAAGCCATGATTACAATTAAATGAAAAATAATAGGAAAAAAGAACAGAAACCTATAAAAACTTTATTATATCCTTTAAATGATCTATTTAATCTGCGTCTTGTCAACGTCTTATTGGAATAATTAGGATATAAAAATGCTGATTGGATTTATACCACTGCAACCAGAAGTTATCACAAGAAAAATATTAATGAAACAAATATATTTTACAAATATATAATTTGAATTTATTGCATATAATTTTAGTGAAACAAAGTACTAATATTAAACGTGATTAAATTAATATAATGAATATTATCAATGATAACACTTTTAATCTGCATAATAGCCTTTTAAATAATGTCAATAGATATATGAAAGTTACTCTAAAGTCTAAGCTACCAGGAATTGCCAGGAAGCTAATTTTGTCTGAATATCGCGAATTTTAAACAGTGGCATATAAGACGCAGGGGAATTTTAAAAGATATTTTTAGTTAAAAAAAGTCCGTCTTATATGCCGTCAAAAACGGTAATTCAAATTTCGCGAATACACAACGAAGCCTGACTACGAAAAATCTCTTCCTCCCACAAGAGTTTCCTTTTTTTCCACACTCCTAATGACATTTTAACACGATACATTACTTACTTCACAATGCAAGGCTTTCTCCATTTTTAGTATCTCTTGGACACAAAGCATTCAGAGTTAAACATTAATACAAGATCACACGAAGTATGATGCGTGGGTATATAAGTTGAGGGAAAGAGAAAGAAACAGGTGCGCCTCATCAATAAAGCAACATAGAAATGATAAAATAGAAATGATTAAATGTTTTAAAATTGAAGTTTACAAGCTTTCTTCTCTTTATGTAATGGAATCCGAAATACAATGAATCTAACGCCCTATTTTACTATGGCGGAGTCTTACATCACCTCTGATAAAGCTGTCAAAGTAAAGCGGTTGAATAGGCCAGGCGAAGGAAAAATGATAAAGAAATTTTGATTTGAGTGATGGCTATGGAATAGACATACACGCATGCTCATATGCTACGATAGATAGATGGATATGAACAGGCTGGAATAGATAGATAGATAGATAGATAGATAGATAGATAGATAGATATGAACAGGCTGGAATAGATAGATAGATAGATAGATAGATAGATAGAGAGATGGATATGAACAGGCTGGAATAGATAGATAGATAGATAGATAGATAGATAGATAGATAGATAGATAGATAGATAGAGAGATGGATATGAACAGGCTGGAATAGATAGATAGATAGATAGATAGATAGACAGAAATGAACGGACTGAGATAGATATGAACAAGCTGAAATAGATAGATATGAATAGATGTAGATAGATAGATAGATATGAACACACACACACATACATATATATATATATATATATATATATATATATATATATATATATAGATAGATAGATAGATATGAACAGATGTTGATAGCTAGAGATGATCTCAGTAGGATTGTGTTGTATTCAATAAAACATGTTTAAGAAAAGGATTGCTTATTAAATATGCATAATATATATAGATATGGACTTAGATTGATAAATAGATCGGAACAGAATAAGATAGTAGGATGGCGCCTGGACATATAAGTTGAAAGAAAGATAAAGTAAAAATACATAGTAGAATACTTGAGATTCATACGTTTGAAAGAACCAACACATGTGGTAGCTGATGGCGGCTTCATCAGTAGGTCTAGCATAGATATACATACTATATGAGATCCATGACGAAAGTACTAACACAGACTTATACTAAAACGACTACAGTTTTAAAGGTAAAGATAAGTAAAAGAAAGGGAAGGCGGTAGCAGAAGGAGCCAAACTTGAAAATAAGTCTGTAGCGACCGGCACGCCGGCAGGCAATATCTTTTCGGTATAAGGATTCAAATTATAGCTTCCAGATTGTTCGACGGAATAATGGCGTAGAGGATGAATGCCCAGACTCAATAACTGAACAATCAATAAAGGCGAGATATTACTGAAATAAGAACAATCTATCCACGCAGATTGAACAAGGGGCTCAGTTTGAAAATCAATGAAGGCTACCTAGAAGAAAGCCGGAGAACACAGTGTCGGAAACGTTGTCAGAGTAACAACAAAGACGAGGTCATTAGTCTGACTGTAAATAATATAAGCAATTGAACCCATTACGGCTAACAAAGCCAGTTCACTGTATCGTGCTAGACAATTTTTCTCTCCAGAATCTATGTTACATATTTACACATGCCAAACACTGTAGCATGTCTTGCGTCACATTCTTCAGCGTCGTCAGCGCAGACTTATCTCAATGAGAATCTACCAGGAAGATGGATCGTGCGTGCTAGTGATAATGACAATATGCTGTTAAAATGGCCACCACGTTCACCTGACTTGACGCTTTGTGATTTTTTCTATGGCCTTATCTGAAAAGAAAAGTCCATATTCCGCCTCTTCAGGCTTAGAGGAACTTAAGCTGAGAATCATTGAAGCGCTGGAGAATGTTACACAAGACATGTTTGCCTGGGACATGTCGTTACTCAGATATTAACATTTTAAATGATTTCAATTTTCGGTGACACCTTGTATATGGATAATGTTCGTGCAACACCCCAGAAAGTGAAGTTATGTTTTTTATTTTGTCGTAACAATATACTAGTTTTCCATTTTGTATACATAGCGTCAAAATGCATCTTAATTAAATATATAAAAAGGAAAAAATACTTTAGCGAATTGAAATCAGGCTTTATATGGTTTTAAACTCTTTGCGTGAGATTAATGAGATGGGAAACCAGATTTAAAAAAAAGATCGCCAATTTAAAAAAAAAGCATTTTCTACTAATTTAAATAACTTCGAAATTTTAATGTTGATTTATTGCTAATAAAAAACATAAAGTTAGTCATAAAAATAATTTTGTGTATTTTTGTTTTAGAGTAGCTAGCACCCCTTCAGCACTTTAAAATATGGCTTTAAAATATTTGCTCATAGCCTTAAATAGTCTACGATTAAGGACTTTAGCACTTGATTAATAAGTTGATACTAAGTTGATTAATATTCGGACTGATCTTACTTCGTTTGGCTATGCAGCATTTGACCCTTCTCTAATTCCTTGTATGTTGTCTTGTTAATTGTTTGGTAACTTATTGTTCTGTGTTTTTTGTATGTATTCGTTAGCACCGGATACTGGTGTTAAATAAATATATTAAGCACTCATTCTTCTCTGTGAATCATTCACCTCGAGGATACAACAATTTTTAAACAGTCCTTATTTAAATTTTATCATGGGGCGAGTAAAAATCAATGGACAAAAACAATTCTTGCAAGAAAATTATCCAACAATTTTGATATTCGACTAAGAAAAAGTGTCCAGAAAAAATTCAATTTAATTTATAATAATTAATCTAATAAAATAATTGATATTTTAATAAAGTTAAATTTAATTTATGAAAATAAAATAACAACTAATTAGGTAAATGATTTATGTGGCTTTCCCCGTAACATTTTCACTGCAAACATAATTTTTTTTAACTTACTTAGATTGATGTCTGCTGACAGGAAAATTAAATTCAGAAACTAAAATTTTTCCAAAAATTAAATTAAGTCATTAAAGAAATAAAACTCAACGAAAATTATTCAATTCAAAAATTATTGGATTATGGCAAAATTGTACTCATGTTTTACGTAAGTATTGCGAAAATATATTATTTGCAACTGTTGTCTGTTACCTGTTCACTCAACTGAAGAGGGGAGTAACCTTTTTGAAAATGTATGTATGCATATATAGCTGAAAACACTACCACAGATTGAGCCAAGCCTTGTGAGTGAAATTGGATAGACGGGAGCCGTCGATTGTTGTGCGAGAAGACACAAGATATCGTTGGCTGACTATTCATTACGATAGATAACACGTTCTCTCTTACAGCAACTGTATAAAACCACGGGTGAGCTCTTTGGGTGTTGAACAAACACAAATGTGCCTGAGCAGGCATCTGCAACAGGGATTGCCTAGACGACCTAGAAGACAGTCATCCTCGCATATGAATGGCCAGCCATTATCTATCTATCTATCTATCTATCTATCTATCTATCTATCTATAATAATAATAATAATAATAATAATAATAATAATAATAATAATATAATAAAAAAATAATAAATAGAACAATCAAAGCTAACACTTCAGACATGGTTATTAGAGATCGCAAACAAAAAATTACCTCTTTATTGATGTCGCAATCACTGCAGACTGCAATGTATCTTTGAAGAGCTTGAAATTAAAATCTCAAAAATGTGGCACATAGGAACATCAACAATACCCGTTGTAGTTAGAGCCCTGGAATTGGTTGGAAAAGATTCAAGTAGACTCATTGAAGGAATTCTTGGAACCTCATGCCTTAAGAAATACAAAAAATTATTCTCACGAGTACAGTCCACACCTTACGAAGGGCTTTATCTATGTAAATTACGTGTGTGTGTTTTTTTAATTGCTTAGTGGAAAATGTCATGATATCATTTCTGACCTTAGGTCTCTGAACGGGACCCGGAAAAAAATGTGTACACACCAGAAATCCAAAGAAATAAAATAATAAATCAATCACAGCTATCGAAATATATAAAAGTTAATTTTAACTTGAGTAGAATTATTGCGAAGAAAGTACTCAATAGAAAATTAGACGGATAATAATCAATAAATTAATAAAAGTTCAATGAAATTATCTCGTGACCGACTTCAGGGTTTCGCGGTACAGCACTCATGAAAGTCAGACGGTTTGATAAATCTATCTTTCTATCTCATGTCATGCAATATTAAAAAAAGTGGCGAAAATGGTTATTTTGACAAACTGAAATCTGATGAATAAAATAAAAATGAAAATCACAAAATGTCCACTTAAAAAATATGTAAAAATATAATAAACAGACCTTGTCAGTTGAATTTAATACAGTTTGATTACTTGCATCCTGTATAACTGGGTTGATTGATAGGTAATATCTTCTATCAGGTGGCGTCGCTAATAGCAGAGAGAGAAACAGATTTAAACATCTATTTGGTAGTATGTAAAGTCCTTTTCGAATATGTTTAGTGTCCATTTAGTGACTGTATTGACTCATAGTATTTGTTAATAGAATACTATGTCAGAGTTACATAAATGGCATTGATCAGTGATAGAATTATCTGTTGTAAAAAAGTTGCACACCAATCAAAATTCACTGACATGTGAAGTCAATGAAAACTTGTAAACATTGCAAATAAGGCATGAAAAGAGAACATTTTTTGTATCTCAACAGTGCAACATTGCAGTATGCACTCAATATAAAGAGAGAAAACTGGGAAATGCACAACTGGTGCATATCTTCTCTACAGCCGGCAATCTGGCACCATCAAAATTGTGATTGATTGCAAATTGAACGAAGTGTGGAAAAGTCAACGTTTTTGATTTGATATTGAATTTGAAGTTACTGCGACCAATTGGATAAAATTAAACAAAGATTTTTCTTCATTGAATAAAAAAAATAGTGGGTAAAGTATTTGGATAGAGGCGTCGTACTAAATATTGAACCCGTTGAACAATAAACTAGTGATTTTTTAAAGAGAAATAAATTTACTTCATTTTAATAACAGTTTCTATATTCTGTTTGATCCAAAACTTGTTTTTATGGACTATAGACAATAGATAATTTACCAACGTCGTACATATATATATATATATATATATATATATATATATATATATATATATATATATATATATATATATAGAGAGAGAGAGAGAGAGAGAGAGAGAGAGAGAGAAAGAGAGAAAGATACAAATAAAATAACAATGTAAGCGAGTCTATATTAACTACATTTTATTGTGGGAAATTTTACAAGTACAATATTGAATATGATATTCAGAAAATATAGTCTTTTTACCTTTGTCTGAAACGAGAAAATTTTTCCCATTAGATAAAGATAATATAAGTCCATCGGTCGATAGAATGAACGCGCTGACATGCCTGCTAAATTCCATGTCATCAGTCATCCAGCAAAGGCTTTAAATCACAACTGACGATTTGCTAATGAAGTCGAGTGAAAACGTTGCTCTCTAGCATGAGTAATCATACATGAATTTCGTTTGTATAACAACGTGAACGTGAAATATAATTATCAGAAAAGATTATTTGTATTAATATATCCATCTTTATGGTTCTCCACATTCTGTTTAAGTCAGTGGGTTTGACGCTTGCATCTGCCTTCCAACAGAAATCGTTATACTAATCTTCATACTAATCTTTATACTAATGCTCATACTAATCTTTATACTAATCTTCGTACCAATCTTTATACAAATTTTCATGCTAATGTTCATATTAATCTTTATACTAATCTTTATACTAATTTTCATGCTAATGTTTATACTAATCTTTATACTAATGTTCATACTAATCTTTATAATAATCCTTATACTTCACTTCATCCTAATCCTTATACTAATGTTTATACTAATCTTCATATTAATCTTTATACTAATGTTTATACTAATTTTCATGCTAATGTTCATACTAATGTTTATACTAATGTTCATACTAATGTTTATACTAATGTTCATACTAATCTTTATAATAATCCTTATACTTCACTTCATCCAAATCCTTATACTAATGTTTATACAAATCTTCATACTAATCTTTATACTAATGATTATACTAATATTTATACTGAACCTTATACTAAGCTTCATACTAATCTTTATACTAATCTTTATGCTAATCTTTATACTAATCCTTATACTGATCTTCATACCAATCTTTATACTAATCATTATACTAATGTTCATACCAGTCTTCACAGTAATGTTCACCTAATTAAATACTCGAGAGTCACACAAGATATAACTTTATTAAATGACCTGTAGTGATATGAATGTAAGAGGAAAGTGAAGTATATGAGAATAGGGAGGATAGATAATACACGCGGGTGTCAGTCAGGTAGTTTTTTGGAGAAAAACTGCCTGTATGGAAGTCACTCCGTAGGGAGGAAATATGGGTGATTCGATTCTCTAGAGGTAGCATGGCATGCCTGAGCTGTCAAAGTCTGAACTATTGAAATTGAAGAATGGAGCTCATCAGAACATTTCCCATAGAAACAATAGAGGATATATATATATATATATATATATATATATATATATATATATATATATATATATATATATATATATATATATGTGAAAATATTGTAGAAAATAGGAAAGAAACTGGTTTGGTAATAATCCAAAGTTCCTTAGTATTTTTGTAATTATTTTTAAAAAATAGTGCTCGATACGAAAGTAGAGCATAAATATAATTATTTATTTAAAAATATGATTCCAACTCGCGAGTTGGAATCATATTTTTAAATAAATAATTATATATATATATATATATATATATATATATATATATATATATATATATATATATATATATATATATATGAAGAATAATACAGAAATCCATACATGAACTCACGGCAATGGTTTTGGAATTGAAGAGACGTGATGAACAAGAAAACTAATTCAAATGAGGCGCGCCTTAAATCATTTAGAAAATAGATTAAAAAAATCTTGTCATCTCATGCAAGCATTAAAGCCACTAAGACACACACTGAATTACTGAGGTGTGAATGAATATGAGAAAAATGAAATACTATTAACGAGAGAGAACAATAGAAGAGTAATCATGAAGACAGCAGGTAACGATTGACATCGCAATTAAATTTTTGAAGATCAAAGTTGGTCGGAAAGCAAGAAGCCGGAAGAGAGTTGCACAAAGGAGAAGTGCGAGAAAAGAAACTGTTATCATAGAACTTACGGTTACATCTAGGCAATTCAACTGAGAATTGATGAGACCTTGCCGCCAATCTAGTACTACGCTCAAATTTATAAAGTCTACCAAAGTGAAGGGTTCATCCGAACAATTACCATGAAAATATTTATAGAAAAGGCAAAAGGAAGCTACATCACTGCGGTGAGAAAGTGACTGAAGCCAAGATGCCAAGTCAAGCCCAATAATATGGCTGATTCTTCTTTGTATTTTATCAAGAATCTCTAAATATATAGCAAGAGTACCGGACCATATATGGCAGCAATATTCGAAGCATGGACGAATGGTAGACTTATAAATAATAAGGCACGTGTACGATCGATTTTCCAGATTGCGTTTGTTTTCATTTAATACTTTTTCTGATGAAGACAGGGTATCGCACGTGCTAACACACGTTGTATGTTAATATATATATATATATATATATATATATATATATATATATTGCATATTTAGTAGATACACATTTTCAGGGATGTCTACTCGAAAACATTCTGGGGGCAGAGAACAATTATCTCTCTTTTTTGGTAGGAGGAATTTACGAATTGTCACATGACGGCCAGTGACTGACGTCAGCCCTTCATTGACGACAACTCGAGGGGTGAACAAACACTAGTTGCTGTGTAGATCTCGGGGAAAATAGATATGATAGCTCGCGAGAACGAATGAAAACCACGTGGTCCTGACAAGGAACATAAAAAATATTGCCCGGTCTCGCAGTTCTCCCGTAATTCGTAAATAATTATATAGGCCACACTACAACATGTTTGATAAGAAGATTCACATTACATCTTTCTGATCATAACTCAATTAGGTCTCATTTAAATACTCATGGAAGACTATTGGAACCTATTCCTAACATACTTGTTGATAACATAAATAAAATAGCAAAGTCTACATGTAAAAAAAGCTAAAATAATGGAACTAACAAAAACCAACACTCAATAATATCAACTATGAACATGGACACAATATTTTGACCGTCTTTTGAAAATGAATACATTATATAAATACATACATACAACAATCTATTTTTAGTTAACAGTTAATATATTTCAACCTTGAAAATGTCTAAATGTATAAGCGAAAGCGGTCGGATAAAAAGAACAATTGGATAGTTTTTATATAATTTAGCATCCGAAAAGAAAAAAAAAAAGATCACATGAGAAATTGTATAAAAATCTGAATCAAAGGACCTTGTCTGTCGCATGATATATATATATATATATATATATATATATATATATATATATATATATATATATATATATATATATATAAGTAAGGAGGCACGGTGGAGTAATGGAGTTCGAATTCCAGTCGAATTCATTACATTCACTTACGTGCTAATACCCTTGTAAATCCTCTTCTTCTACCTCCAAGCAGGACGGACTGGGTTCTGAATTCGGCCCTTCAAAAAAAGTGTGGCTGGTCCTGTACGAAACCTTTACCTCTATAATCAAATCTCATGTGCTGTTGTTGGGCTGTCGGTTTCCTGGGAACTGATCTGCTTGACCCTCATACTTCGAATTCGACGGTAGAGTCGTGTATATCTATCTATCTATCTATCTATCTATCTATCTATATAATTTCAATCATGATGTATCTGTAGATAAAATAATTTCAAGATTCGGCATTAATTTCTATCAGCTATTCTGGTTCTTTCTTTCGCTGTGTTAAGTTGTTAGTATATCACAGATATATTAATGCCTAATATTGGCATTGGAGAGTGGAGATAAACAAAATAGTTATTCTCTCTTTCCAGGCTCACTATTAACGTGTATATACTAAATGTGAAGTTTGCAGAAATATAAATAAAATCCATTATTTATTTTAATAAAATGAATAAATATAAAGACCCGAGGTATTCTTTTTTTGCTTTGAAAAATTCTTCTTTGCTTTTTTGTCAATTCATTGAAGTTTATGAGCAGACGATATTTATGAGCAGACGATATCAACCGTTTTTGTTTAAGCCGTAATAAATTTCAATAGGAAAAGAATCAAGAAAGAAAAGGACGCCTTAAAAGAAAATCTAAAAAGAAACACTAGGTCAAAAGATATTAAACAAGCAAGAGATAAAATTCAAAACAACAGAAGAGGTTGCTTGGTCGCAAATAGAAGTATTGAAATACTGATAAAGATCGAAAATCCATCCGAAATATTTGGTCAGATGTTTTTAGAACTTCTTTAATCTGATGATTTACAGTCTCGAATAACAGCTTTGAAATTTGGTACTACCCTCTTAAGGTAAACTCATAAAGATTGAACAGACATTATTACAGACATTATTTACAGCAACAGGTTGAAACTTTACTGACAAGAGTCGTAGTTGAAGTAACATCTGTCTGGACTGGCAAGTAGCATGAAGAGAAATGCTTTGCCTGAATGAACTAAAATCTCCCATTTATTTATTTTTTTTTTTTTTACATTTTTTTGTTCGCATTTATTTTTTTTTTATATTTGGTAAAGAAATTGTGCGTTCAAACAGAACGCAGAAAGATGTGCGTTCATGCATTTCCCGTGGAATTAAAGCGAATGAAGTTCAACGAGGAGCAAGTTGATTTGCATAGAAGAGATATAGGGTGTATAATAAACTAACAGACAAGGAAGAAGTTGATTAGAACAATATAGTATTAGGTTGGTGCAAAAATAATGTCGTTTTCTCACATATGTTACTATGTGAGAAAACGACATTATTTCTGCACCAACCTAATAGTATAGCTGGCCACTTGTATTCGAAGATACCCGTTTACTAGGTCGACTAGCCGATCCCTATTGAAGACGCTTGCTCAGGCGCTTTTGTGTTTATTCAACGCCACAGAGCCCATCTGTGGTTTATACTGCAACTATGCAGAGCAGACCTTAGTTACAGTTCTGGGAAAGTGCGTGTTATCTAGTGTGATCAACAATTTGAAAAAGAACAGCACGCTCAATTCGTGCTAGGGCTCCGTCTACCAAGTTTCTCTCACATGGCTTGGGTCATCCCGTGGTATGGTTTTCAGGTACTTTCCAAAGGTTCCGCACGCTGGTATCGACCCCACCAGTCCGATAATATCAGGAAGTCTCTTTACTGACAAATCGACCACCGTGAGATTCGAACCCGGGTCTCATGGTCAGAATGCAAATGTTCTAACCACATGTCCATAGAACACTACAATGCAACACAGGAATTGAACTCGATTTATCGATTCCGTGCCGGTTACCGTTACCCCAGCAGGGGAATACAAAATATTTACCTTCCTTATGTCATCAGTCCCCGACTCAATATCTATTTG
Source organism: Acanthosepion lycidas (assembly GCA_963932145.1). Taxonomy (NCBI): domain Eukaryota; kingdom Metazoa; phylum Mollusca; class Cephalopoda; order Sepiida; family Sepiidae; genus Acanthosepion; species Acanthosepion lycidas. Next base: position 41,030,201 of record OZ010596.1, on the reverse strand, counting down.
TATGTCACGACTATTTACTCCTGTCTTATAGTTTGATAGATTCGATAAAATCAGATTGGCAGTAGATCTCTAAAATAAGCTTCAATCTGTTGTTAACTGGGGCAAGAAATGGCTGGTTAATTTTAATGTTTCTAAAATGAAACTGCTCTGTATTAATCATCTAAGAATTTTTTTTACCTTTCATCAGTATGGCTGATGCTAACCGCCAGAAGAGCAACTAACTTCGCCTTCTTGGTCTTACATATTCCATTGACATGGAATGGAATGTTTCTGTTGAACAAATTACAAAGTCTGCTACTATGAAGGTCTTTCCACTATGCCGTCCGTGACCATTCGTCCGTACATCGAATATTGCTACCACATCTGCTCTGTTACTTCTGCTATGCATCCACAGATTATTGACAAAATCCAAAGAAGAATCAGCAACATTATCCGTCCTAATGTGGCATCTCGGCTTCAGTCAATTACCTACTGTCATAAATTAGCTTCTCTTTGCCTCTTCTATAAATATTTTCATGACATTTGTTATTATGAGATTTCCTAGTACGTTTTGCTACATCGACTTCACGAATTACTTGATTGGCAGTTAGGTCTTGTAATTTCACTGTTGAAATTGCTAGTCGCAACCGTAAGTTCTATGCTAATATTTTTTTCTGTAATTCTAGCTTGTAGAACATTCTTCCGACTTCTTGTTTACCTGACAATTACGATATTCAAAAATTTAAATGCAATGTTAATCGTTATCTTCTGTCTCTTTGAAAGAAGTTCTTTTATTGTCTATTTGTTTCACTCTGAGTAGCCGCTTGCATTCTAGTGGCTTTTATTGCCTTGTTTGTGGGCGAAATGAGTAAAAAAAAAAAGACATTATGCATTGGATACGCATAGACAGGAATTTGAGCCAAGAGTATGAACGAATTTATGAAATGAACCACTACTGTATTATCCGCCTATTAGGATTAAAATGGCGTTGCGTTTTTCACAGGCCTGGTCGGATGTGAACATTAGCGTAGGCATGTAAATTTTTGTTATTTACTGTTTTGATCCTAACATTTTTATAATCAGTTGATTGGGATATCAACACCCCGCAAGAGTAATGACTAGATATCCCCCTTTCGCTACCTGTAAGAGACATAGGAAGATATAATGTAGGGTCGCGGACCTAGTCAAGTAGCTGATACCAGAGTAAGTTTATTTTTAGTTTCAGTTGCTGGTGCTTAGATTAGGCTCAAACGCTTGTCATATACTGTCGCTTGCATAGAAATAGGTTTAAAACTATCTTCTTTCTCCCCTTTCAGGATACAGGTGATAATAGCTCTCCACAGTTTCTTTTATGCTAATATCTGTAAACTGTGCATTATCATAACTCTGTAGTTATTTCTCGTTCCATTCAGCACGGTTTGAATTTTGTGTTTTTCTCCTACACTGGTTACCAATCAAGGCTCTTACAAGAGTATTAGGGTCAAGTGAACACAAACTGTTTCAACCGGGAATTTAACGCGGTTTGACAAATCTATTTCCCCCGGTATCATTTGATTGAATGATTCGTTTTTTACGGTTTATCAACCCACTGCAGGTGTTTTAAAGCCAGAAATCATTTTTAGATTGTAAGAATTTTTTGAGATAACGATGATTTAGTGATACAAGTCTTACTAATTAACCTATAGCTGAGAGAAGCAGAGGAGGATTCAAACCTTACGCAAGGGTATTTACCCGTAAGGGAATATAATTATATTTTTTTCAGTCTTTTCTTTTATATGTACATTTAAAATTGCTGTAAGATATTTTCTGTATTTTTGTGTTCGTATCTGCGTTTGTGCGCGTGCAGCCATGCGATCGTTTCTGCGGGTGTGCGTTCGCGCGCGTGCGCCTGTCTGCGCGGATGTGTGTAAGTATATATTCAAATAAGATACATAAACCCCGAACCTGTACATGAATGATATGATCCTCGTTTATAAATTTCAGTTGCATAAGGTCTTTTTAATTTTTACAAGCTTTCGTCTGTTTCCATACCTAAGGATGTCTGTAGGAACAGAGGAAAGCTTGTAAAAATAAAAAAGACCTTATGCAAACGAGGATCATATCATTCATGTACAGGTTCGGGGTTTATGTATCTTATTTGAATTGTTTGCGACGATGGATTCTCGCCAATTAAATCATTAACCTCTGTATGTAAAATACGGGTAAATTGTCGCCATTTTATATTTTTAATATATCGCATGCGCTTTTTTTTCATTTTGTCGACTGCACAGTATAGTAGGGTCAGTTGGGCACCGTCTGTGAGAAAAAGAGCACCATGATGCAATTCATGCTTGGCATTCACGCAGGAAGCTCCAATACGAATATTTCAGAGTGTTTGGGTGTCAACCTGAGGTTAGTGCAGAGGATTCGGAGTTAGATGAGTCTAATGGTGATTACAAATGTACGGCAGCTCGGAAAACTCACTCTAATCGTTCCGATAAGAAAAGAACTCTCGATTTTGTTGGTGGTGGCCTCAGACTTAACACAGAGGCCTACATCAAGTCTTTTTGAGGAGGTAGTTCTGTTCTGGGCTAAGAGGGTGGCTGCTGGAAGACTCTATGTCTGGTACTAGGACCCTGCACCATGAACACAAGCAGAAGAACGAAGTCATGGCTGTCAAACATTTTCATTGAATAAATTTACTCTATAGCATTTTAATATATTTTTGTGTAATTTTGGTAAATAAATCTGTTAAAATGAGATCTCAGTGTTATTTTCATTTTTGTGTAATTATTAAGAAGACTAAAGGAATTTCTTTTATTATTAAATTCGGTTTTTTGATCCTTTTATGAATCTTCGAAATTTTGGTTAAAATCTTGTTTTTCTTTCGTCAGCGGTGAAACAAGTAAGTATAGGATATTCTAGAATCTTTTTGCCGTGAAAAAATATTGATTTTGAAATATTTGCAAGAATCAAATAATTAAGAATCTATTTCCAAGCGAATAGAATTATTTTAGAAATATTTCTCTTCTAGAAAATATTGGAAATCTTTTTTTTTTTTTAATCTGTAACGCCCAACTTATTTAATTTGATGAAATTTCGAGAAATTCATTTTTGTGCGCCTTAGTCCAGTTATTATTTATAACTAAAGGTCCTTGGAGAATTTAAATCATCAATTTTCTTTGTAAAACTGCCCCCCCCCCCAGTTACGGAAAGACTGCTCTGAATCGGAAAATAAAAAAAAATCACCTTATTTAATTAGAAAAGCTTTCAATTGCTTTTATGAATAAGATATATTATGGACATTATTCTCTTAAGAAAAAACATTTTTTCGATAAATAATGAATTTTTACGAGAATTGTTTTCATTTTTTTTAAATATTAATTAGAGTATTTTATTTTTATACAGTTTTTAATCTTTTAAAATTCTGTATTGATTTGTCAAAAAAGTTAGCAAAACATCTATGAAAATATGAAAATGAAAATAATTGCTACGTTTTCTATGAATTTCTGATGACATGTCATAGACTAAATGTTATAAATAAATGCTATTAATGCTATATTAAACGTTAATAGGAATGATACTAACGTAATACTATATGATATTATGACTGTATAAAACTGCAATAAATGAAATCTATCAATGTTATATTAAATGCAATAAATGAATGCTATAAAAGTCGATGAAAGTCTATAAATGAATTCTATCAATGAAGACATCTCCAAAAATTCGCTAAAAATATGAGCATACCATGATGAAAAACTGCCCCAAACTTAATAGAAACAAAGTTTTGTTGTCAAACTCTTTACGTTATTATTAAGAGAAAATCCCAAAAGAATTTTTGTTATTATTACGTTATCTTTATTAATCCTTTTTACAACCTTCAATATTTTGTTTAATTTATTTCTTAGCGTCCGCTGGGGAGAGGGATCATAAATTTGTATAGGAAATTTAAGCGTCTATTTTGCGGTGAAAAACACATTAATTTGGAAATTCTTGCCAAAATCAAATAATTATTGCATTTTAATAAAATTTTCAGGACTTATTAAAAAATGAATGGGATTATTTCAGAAATGTTTATTTTTTAGAAAATCTTGGTGAATATTTTTTTTACCTTTCTTAATTTTATAAAATTTTGAGAAATTCACTTTTGTAGGGCGTAAAATTTATATTAGTTATAAGAAGTCTTTGGAGAATTTAAATCAATTTTTTTGTCTAAAACAAGACCCTCCCCAATTACCAAAAACTGCTCGCTCTGAATCGTAAAATAAAAACATCAATGAAACTAAGACATTATCTAATTAGAAAAAAACTTCTAATTACTTTTATAAGATATATTATGAATACGATTATCTTAAGAAAAACAATTTTCAATAAACAATGACGTTTTACAAGAATTGTTTTCTTTATTTTTTTTATGAAATATTAATTAGAGTAATTTATAAAGTTTTTAATTTTTTAAAGTTTTGTATAAATTTGTACCGGTTAATGTAAAATCATAAACAGAAAAGCTTACTAAAATTCAGCGACACGTCTAATATTTTAAAAGAAATTTTGAATTTTTTTTTTTGTGTATAAACGTACTGATGTTTGGAAATACGGACGTCCATACACGACATTATTAAAAAATAAGAGCGGTAACTATAATAAATTTAAAGCCAAAGTACCTAAAATTGAATAAAATGTTACATTACTTGAATATTTTTCTAAATTTTAAAGATTACTGTGCATTTTAAAAATTATATCAAATAGGTGCTCCGTTATATTAATCAAGTAATTTTTACAGATATGCCCTCCGTAGAAAAATTATTTAAAGTTTTCAAATATTATTCTATCAACAGAGCTGTTAACACATCATAAAAACACACACACACCTCCGTGGTAAAAATTCTTTTCTGTGATATTTTAAACTAAAAGTAAGTAATATTTGTTTCCAATCAGATTAATTAAAATTTAAATTAGCTAATCTTTCTAAAAAAAAAAAAAATCAGAAGATTATATATTATTTTTGAAAGATTTTTTCTAATAAAGAAATTTACGTTGTGTTGGGAGAATTGTAAATATGGCTAAAATCTATTATCTATAGCCATTAAAAAACACCTTCCAATCAATTTAAATTCGTTTTGAAATACAGCAAAGTATTTTGCTTATTGGAAATATTAAATTTAATCTATTAGCTTGAAAGTAAAACTAAAATAAAAACTTCAAGAACCTTAGGTTTTATGATTTCTGTGGTGGTACCTAAATTAAACTTTCTTCTGGAATATGGCAGAAATGTGTGTGAGTTGATTCCATGGATATAGTATGATGAGTTCTAGCTGTAAAGGTCTAAACTGGTGAAACTAAAGAGTGGAGCTGATCTGAACATTTTCCATAGGAATAGTGAGAGTAGCGATAGGCATACAACAATGTCAGAAAGAGGCTGTAGAGTGAAAAATAAGTCATCCCCTACAAGACCGTATAGCTGGAAGGGTTAATATGAGTTTAAAAAAACAATCTAACGTTTTTACACTAAAATAATTATTACTTTTTTATTAATGAAAATACATTGCAAATGGTTTTTGATAAGGTTGGACAATTTTACGACATAAAAACTTATTTTGCATTATGTCATTTTGTCACTCACGAGCGCCAGTCGTCATTAGAGTCGTAGAAGCAACACGAAGTGGTGTGATTTGGGCAAGAGCGTGTGACGGAGGCCAACCTTCTCCAGGCTATTTTTTGCCACCTAAAACTATAGAACCCAGTCTGTCCTGCTATTTAGCATTAGCTGTGGGAGAAGAGATAGATACATATTTTCCCAAAGGTATTAGCACTTATGTGAATGTAATGGACTCGACTGGAGTTCGAGCTCAATCCGAGCCGCTATCCATTACACCATCGTGATTCCAGTTTTGTATAGGGTACCCAATGAGGATAGATTTCACTATTAATGATCACCTAGACAAGCTCGTTAACCATTCATCGATGCTAAGGCGGAAGAAGAGGATGATAATATTATTAATAATAATAATAATAATAAGAAATGATTTCAACCGGGCTAGTTTGTTTACCTATTACAAGTGAGTAATAACTGAGATCCTCAATAGATGCTCCATACTCGTAGCCGTGTGCCAAACTAAGATGAGCTTACTAAATAACATTAATTAATTGGGGTGTGGGACTCTAATTCGGCATTTAATCTCCCCACTTCTGAATCGATGCACTTTAACCTCTTCCCCAAAATGAAATCTCACTTGGATTCGATTTCGCTTCGTCAGATCTTGCGATTTCAAAACAATAAATGGATTCAAAAATTCTTCCAGGAATCAACCGAAAAACGAAATGAAAAACAAGATTAGCAGAAGTTGTGTTTTAAGATAGTTACATAGAATTGGAAGGGAGGGAGGAAGGTATATGTCTCTAAGAGACGTGATGGTTGGTAACGGATATTGGCAACGTAGAAAATGTGATCAATTCCTACAACAACCATATCTTAAGAAAATTTTACGACAGTGAGGCACGGGGGAACAAATCTCCCTGCAGCTTTAGAGCTGGGAAGGATTTGCACGTCAAAAAATGTGGTATATGAAGCTACGATTATTCCAAAGGAAAATGTAAACCAGAAAAAAATTTACATCGAAATTTCAGCGGGAAATTGGAAACAACGTTTCTGCAGTCACCGGCATTTCTTCAACAATGTATCTCTAAGTCAGTGGACGGCCCTATCAAAACACTATTGGGACCTTATTGATGAAGACTTCACCCCACAATTAAAATGGAGGATCATATATAAGGCCCGAACTCCCAACAATTTCAGGGAAAGATGTAATCTATGTATCAAGGAAAAAATCCTAATAATCAAATATAAAAACACCGATGAACTACTTAATCGACGAAACGAGCTAGTCTTCAAATGCAGACATAAAAAGGGCTTCGGGTTTCTAAAATAACATCAATTTTAAAGAAGATGAACTCAAACTTAATTTCGGATGTTTTACAAGTATTTGTGTATGTGTATGTGCATGTGTATGTGGATAGGTATATGCATGTCAGAGGAAATATATATATGTAGAATTCCCGCCTATGATCCTTCATGTAAATCCTCCTCCCTTCATCACATGTGACCTCACTTTACAAAATCCCTCTCACCTGGGCATCTAATGCTCACATATTTCTCTCCTACATGTACGTGCATAAAAAAGCATACTATTGTACTTCTTTGCTTTTTGTGTTGGGACACAGTTTTTTTTATATGCAAACATGCGTGCCCGAGTCTGTGTAAATAGGTACAGGTGTGTATTCGTGTGCTATATGTTGTATTCTCTCATGATTAGGTACATAGATTAAGCGTTGTGTATATATCTAGGGTCACTTGATAGAAATCACTCTTAAAGCGCCTTTACAGCTACAGGATTAGTAATGTATTTGAGGACATCTTACATGTTATCTAAGTACTGATTTAGAAATGTACTAGTCAAATATGTACATAAGTGTTTATGAATACAAATAGATAAATAGATGAATATGGGTGTATATATGTGTGTGTATACAGGTGAACACATTTACGTGAAAACATATGTGTAAATGTATACGAATGTGTGTATGGTTGTAGGCACATATGTGTATGTGTAATTATATGCATATATAGAAAAATGTGTATGTTATGTATATATAGGATTTGTGCACGCTTTCTGGTCTGGTTTCTCTCATTTGTTACCCGCTACTCCCCCTTTATTCTTTTTTCTTGTCCAGTGAATAAGAGGGCAACGCTACAACCGTCACACCTTCTAGAGACATATACCTCCCTCCTTTCTTCGTAACTATCTTAAAACACAACTTTCGCTATTGTTTTTCATTTCGTTTTTCGGTTGATTCCTGGAAGAATTTTTTGAATCCATTCATTGTTTTGAAACCGTAAGGTCTGACTAAGCGAAATCGAATTTTATCGGTCTCACGAAATAAAATATTATCATAGCTTTCTGAAGTCTTCAATTTGTTAATTAATTATTATTTATTCTGTTTATTACAGGATTTATATCCACCCTGGAATTATCCATACGGATTACCAGTTAACTTTATCTTATCACACACACACACACACACACACATATATATATATATATATATAAAACAGTGGTTTTTAATCCTTGTTTGTACCCCTTATATCTAAAACTAACATGGCTGAGTACAAACAGTATGCCAACAAAGTACTAGCGTGTTTTTCGACTGTGAAATTACGTGCCATTTTGAGATCCGTTCGGTGTTCCCCTCTTTCGTTAAGAATGGTGTATCCTGTTTACAAAATAGTTCCATGATATATAAATTTAAATGTCAGTGTGATGCTGCATACATAGGATAGACCAATCAAAGATTACAGAACTGTATCGGCCACAACATTTCTGCTAGTATGAGAGTAGGTAACTCCAGTTAATCTTTTTGGACGACCCAAGCAGTACATGACTCAGCTATTATTTTAGGTAATCCTGACTGCTTACATCAGTGTACAGATGATTGTTTCACCATCTTGCACAGAGCTCGTTCTGCTCATCATTTGAAAATTTTAGAAGCAATGTACATTAAAATACACCAACGGAGCATATGCAAGCAAAAAGAACAATTTACCAACTCACTTAAGGTATGTGAGCAATATTTTTCTCTTTGATACTCACTGGAACTGTTATATTTTATTCGGCTTTAGACGTGTTCCGTGATTGTTTCCCTTCTCTTTCTACTATTTAGTTCTGGTGAATATAATCTTCTGTCTCGTCCCAAATCACACCAACGAAGTGTTGGTCGATAGAATTCTTAAGGAAAATTATATATATATATATATATATATATATATATATATATATATATAAAGAAAAGAATGTCTAAAATTATTTTTAAATCTATCTATCTATCTATCTATCTATCTATCTATCTATCTATTCGACTCTCCCGTCGTATTCGACGTATGGAGGTCAAGCAGCTCAGTTCCTAGGAACTGACAGCCAGACACCAGCACATATGATTGATTTGATTATAGTGGTGAAGGTTTTGTGCAGAACCAATCACACTTTGTGAAGGGCTAAATACAGAGACCTGGTGCACTACGTACCACCGAGTCCCCAAACAACCCTCCACAGGTTTTGTATTCAGAGTTGTCCTTCTCCTAGACCAGTTGCCATCCAAGGCTATAGAACCCAGTCTGTCCTGCTATTTACTTATATATATATATATATATATATATATATATATATATATATATATAAATCGGACATTTACAAAAATAAATTTATAGCTTTACCAACAATATTCTTTCGAAATCGATCTTTCAACTGTTGATTAGCTATTGACAGCGCCATTTTCCCACAGTTTTTGTATACATTTGTAAGTTGTTTTGAAGGGCAATATTTTTTAAAAAGTTTGTTCTATTTTTAATATCTTTTCTTGTTTAAAATTAACAACTTTGAATTTCAACTTTCGACATAAATGAATATAAAATAATTGCTGGCATGGCTTAAATCCCGAAATCAAAGCATCTGAAAAATAGGTAGATAGATAATATCAATTAAATAATTTTACGGTGTATATACAAATTCTGGAAAGCCGTATAAGAATATGATAGAAAATGAACACGTAAGAAATTACGGGTCGCTGTGCAATATCCATTGATTTTTTTCCTACCTCATGTACTTTTTTTCGCACTGACTCTCTCAAATGCTATTTGATCTCAAAGGGCAATCCTTTATGGGATATTCGATCATATGAAACGAATACATAATGAAAAATGACCTAACAGAATAAGAAACGCTCTATGTCACGTTTATATTTGAGGCTGTCAGACATGTTTTCTTTGGTCGAAATGACATTACACACAACTAGAAAAATCCTCCCTATAGCTACAATCGCAACATTAGAAAAATTATCTACAAAAGTACCCACAAATCTTTTCTTAATTTAAAATTTCCAGTGAGTCATACACATTTTCTCTGTGTTCCAAAAATGCGTAGAACGCTGCATTTTGACAGGCACCCGTCTGAACATGGCAAGTCTTCAAGTCAAGGTTCAATCATTATCTATCCCCCTTATCCCCGTAATCCTCACTCCTTTCTTCCCCTTTTCTATTCATATCACACACCGCCTCCTGCAACTTTCTACTAAGAATGATTCTTGAGACATGGGGGAGTAATGGATAACGGTTATGATTGAAAAATCGGTGAGCCGAGTTCTAATTCGAGTCAAATACCCTTACGTGCAAATACCTTTGAGAAAGGTATGAATCCATCACATCTCACCCACCCCCACACCGATCGGTAAATAACAGGCTGGTCATGTCGCCTTTGTTTGGCAACCGGTCTGAATTTAAAACCTCCACCTATAGTAGAGCAGTCTGGGCTCAGTAGGCTTGGTTGGCAATCAGTCTAGAAGGACAACTCTGAATTCAAAACCGTATGTAGCCCTGACGAAGCAGAGCTATACAGCTAAAGAAAGCGTCGTGATATGTCGACTCAGGTCGAACTCATATATTGAGCTTTGTATTGAATGAAGTTTAGTAAGAAGAAAAAAAATAAATAAAAAGAGACGTTTTTAATCACTCACATTTCCCCACTATTTTCTTTTTCAGGAGAAAATTCAACGCCGACAGCTTCAGGGCTACAAATTCTGATTGCTTTTATCTCTCAATATTTACATGAAGAGGAGCGGTACATTGAAAAGACTTTTAAGCTCTTCTAGTACTCTATTTATTTCATATTCAATGCGAAAACAAAGGCTAATAAAATATTTCAAAACAGACGAAAGCTAAGCATAACATTATATATATATATATATATATATATATATATATATATATATATATATATATATATATATATATATTGTGTGTATTTAGGCAGCATTTTTTCATTGATGCATGTTTCATTAAATAATACAAGTTTTGTCTATTTATTTTATGTAAATTCTTTTCATATCGTCTGATAAGCTTAATAGCCTTATCATTAAAAGAAGAAAGAAAATCCCAATATTGATATATATATTTTTTAATCCTATCTAAGCTTTCGGCTTATATAAGCCATTATCAAAGATGACAATTACAATATATTAAACAATACACGGACAAAACAATAATGATAGTCTGTTTTTGTATACTTGGAAGATTTCCAAGCAACAACAAACTCGTGCATATGAGACGCTGGAAACGAAAATCGCACCGCAGCTCATGACGTCGCACATTACCACGCGAGAGTGAAAATGAGAAGTATTAAGTATGGGAAGCCATTGGTATAAAACAATGGCTTCTGTTATCAATTATAGGCATTTAAGAATATTTGTGGAGATTTCATAGTTTATTTTGTTCAGGTTAGGTTTCAACTGTTTTATGTATATAGCTTCAAGAATTTTTAGTTTTCGTTTATTGTTTTCATGTTTAACTATAGTTGTGTTTTCAGCGAGGATTTTCCGGAATTGTGCATGCGGCCTGGCATGTTGTGCCTAAAAATATTAGAAATCTTCCATGTAAACAAAAACAGACTATCATTATTGTTTTGTCCCTGTATTGTTTAATATATTGCAATGTAATTGTCATCTTTGATAATGCAAGAAAAAGAAACGAAAAAAAAGTTTACATAGACAAAGAAACTACGCCCACATTTTTCACAAATAGTAAATACACGAACAGCACAATGCATTCCAAGTATATCTGGGAAATATTCGATAAATTTTGAAAAGAAAAATATCACACCAAAAATATCATGGGAAATAAAAAAAGAACATCAGACTACAGCAATCAGTCCAAAAACTGTAAACACTACTTGGAGGAAAATACCTATAATTATCTTCCCAGACCAAAACAAACTACTAGGTAAACGATCAGAACTCATCTCAAAATGCAGACATGAAAACAAATTTTTACTATGTTTCTTATAAATGGAAAACTGAAAAGAATATATAAAAGTAAATAAACAAAAACAAGTAAAATAAATTAATCCAAATAAATAAGTAAATAATAAACAAATTAAGAAATCACTCCAGTTAAACTGTTAGAATATATTACTCATAATAGAGTACCCACAATGCATCACTGACCCATATATATAAATATTCGAGAAAAAGCACAACGCATATGGCCTGACGATTACGTTCTTCCGGAACAGTCTGCTTGTTGACTGTCTGCCTCCGGGCGGAGAAGAGACCAGATGAGCTTACGCCGAAGGGCAGAGTCGCGACTGGGGAGGAAGATAAACTCGACACCATGTATGTGTGGCCTACTTTTCATTAAAATTGCGAAGACAATCTTAATGTATCTGTAATCGTTGTCATAAGGATTTTGAAAACACACGCGCTAGGCTATAATTATTTTAAAATTAACCCTTCTGTTTATGATGTTTAGTAAACAAGCCTTCCCAGTGCAAGGGCGATAACCAGCGATGGTGACTTGCTAAACGGTGTTAAATGTTAGCAAACTTAAATGCATTTTGAAACATTGCTACTATACTTGTAATAAATTTGATTCAGTGTTGGTTGGTTGCTTTTGGTATAGAGGTCCTTGAAAATTTAAAGTTTTTGTTTATTATTTTCGTTGTGTAGTATATTGGTGTTGTTAACAAGTATTTTCCTGTATTTATATATCTATATATTTTTCTATATATGATAAAAATATAATTTTAAATTATTTTTTATTTGTAGAGTAAGGGAGTTGGGGTAAGGACCAGACATTGACCTATTTAAAAAGCAGAAGTGGAAGTAGGGATTTGAGAAAGAAAGTGGAACAGTGAGTGTAAAGAATAAAAGAAAAAGAAGAAGAAGAGTAAATTAACATATATGAGCATATTGCGGTTAATTTGAGAAAATGCAGATTTATATATTTGGCCTTTAACGCTTGACATTAATTTCAGCATTTAACATTTTTCAACAAAATAAACTCAGAGGTAAATATACATTGAATACAATATAAATAAACAAAAATATTTCTATTATTAACATTATTAATATTATGAATAAAAATTAAGGAGTAAAAAGGCTCTTAATAAAAATTTAGATTTAATTTAAATTATTCCTATCTCTCCCTTCCCTCTCTAATTTCGACCATGTCTGTCATACTCCGCCCTCCCTCTCTGTATATCACCTTACATCGACTTAAAACTACCCCTCAAAAGTGTATAAAAACTATATGTAAATTTAAAATATTTTTTTCACCCTTGGAAATTTGGTCTGATGAACCAGGTAAAAACCATATACCTGGGGAAATAAATTATAACCAATGGACCTTTAAGGTTGTCTGTTTTCTATTTAAATTGAATTAATAATTGCTCTGTGGATTACATCCTCCTTGGGATTATCGATACGGATTGCCAAACTTTTCATATATATATATATATATATATATATATATATATATATATATATATATATATATATATATATATATATATATAGAGAGAGAGAGAGAGAGAGAGAGAGAGAGAGAGAGCGCCGTATAATGAAAAATATATATCTGACAATTATTTTAAGTTTATACACTCTTTTTATAGACACAAATATTTAACTAAATGGCCTGTTTATAATAAACAATTTCATAGAAAATATTCGTCCTCCGACAGGTTTCGAACCGGTATCCTATACGGAACCGTCATATAGCCAGACGTACCTTTTAACCGATACGGCTACTGAGGATCGTTCGGTTAGCAAGGTCCAAGTTACTGCTTTTAAACTTCAATCATCCATGAATCTCCCACGTACATTCATATCTGCTCATGGCGTATCAAATGTAGACAAATGACGTCACACATTATGAAATAGACAAAGTCCGACAATTATTTCAAGGCATTTAATGTTTATACATTCTTTTTATAGATAGTATTTATCAATCAACCCACGAGGATTGAATGTGGCACAAGGCCTTTTTAATGTGGGTATCTCCGAGCCCGTAGGCTCAGCCAAAAATAAATAACCATCCAAAGTACCCCGAGGGGGGGGGGCGGGCCAGTTCCGTCACCCTCCCCCAACGAAACCCTACCCTTCGGCGGAGCTTCGTCAGGGTTCCTCTCTGCAAGCAGAGAGTTCGACAGACACCCGACCCGGCAGCTCACAAAGCACAGATACTACACTTTGATCCTCCGACAGGATAAAATAATTGTCGGACTTTGTCCATTACATAAGTTAATAAATTCGTTGGTATTCAATCCAAGTGGATCGTAGTAATATAAAATATTAAAATTGATCCATAAAAAGAGCTCAATGTATTTATTATTACAGAGCAAAAATTAATACATAATAAAATCCAAAATCACTTCATATGGGGACTAAGCTTATTTCGACCGATGAAAAAAAAAAAAAAATTTCGTCAGTCTTATTCAACCCAGGTATAGACTTCATGTCGGAATTAGAAATTTAATATATATAAATTTGCAGTGTTTGGTTGAAGGTCAGCGAAATATCTTTGTTTAAGATTTTTTTTTATTTTAATTTCTGCACGGTTTAAAACCCACCAAAAACATCGTCAAAAAAACCAACTCGACACCACAGAATGACGCGTGTAAACGCGACACACGAAAACCACTGCAAAAAACACGATGCATAAATATAGAAGAACCCCATCTACCATCTAAAAATCAATAATTTATGAAAACCGAAAGAGCTGGGATGAAAATGGATAATTTGTTTTCGAATTCTCTCCTGGAACAATCTGCTTGCCTTCAATATGTCCTGCGAATGTCATATTCTTCGGAGACTTCTTTCTTCAAGGGACACAGAAATTTCAACTGTCCCTTTCTCTTTGTAACTATAATATATATAAGTGCCCTATTTGATTTAATTTTCATTAAAACTTTCTCGTTGCTCATATGTTACGTCCATAGTATCCTCAGCCACCCTTTGAAGACCCGCATATTTGCTGCCTCAATAGGTCACTGAATAAAACACCTACATATAATATAGGAGACACAGTGGAGTAATGGATTCCTGCTCGGATTGAAGAATGTAGTTCGAATTCCAGTCGAGCTCATTACCTTCACTTACGTGCTAATACATTTAGGGAAGGTATGAATCTATCTCTCGTACAGATAAATAGCAGAACAAATTGGGTATATATAGCTTTGAGTGGCAACCGGTTTAGGAGAAAAAAACTGAATTCAAACCAGCCTGGAGAAGGTTGGGCTCTGTTAGGCTATCTTGCCCAAGAAACACCACTTCTACTGCGGCTGCAGTACATATGGTGCCCCTTAGACCCTAATTGATTACGTGATATAATATGGGAAACAGGTTTCGGCTTCTTATTTCTCGGCGTGGCGTTTAGCTCTCATATTGCTACATTGTGAGCATGAAACGGGTCCTTAACCAGCTTTCTGCGCACACGTACGAGATCTAGAATCGGAATACAACGTAGGTTAGATCATTGGCAGGACGTATTGTATATTTGCACAGAAGGTTACTCGGATCGCCGGACACTTGAAGAAAGCAGAGGAGCGCAGTGGCTGAAATGTTTTGATAATAACAACAAAGATGAAGAGATTAGTCCGAATCTAAATAATGTAAATAAAAATGGCTAGTATATGTAACTAGAATAGAAAATCATGATAGAATCAAGATATCTTTCCACACAATCTTAAATAAAGATTTTTGGAAGGAAACTCTCCTCAGCATTAGAAACGGTGATAGCTTTTTTCTTGAGAATTGTAATGTTCTGAAAAACTGTTTGCAGTGAATTATTTTCTATAAAGTTCAACTGACAAATGCGCTAACTTTTCGGCAATGAATGTCGAATGTTTCTTGCATAGAAACGGCCAGTCTCGTCATTACCAGCAAGTAGGTAGCGAGTGCCGTCAGTATAGTAATCTAACACATTCTTGATATATTCATATATTTGCTTCGCTTCAAAATATAATCCACTATTTAGAATAAAAAAGATTCAGTTTTGTTCAGGTCAGGAACACTGACAATGGCACCTCAATAGGTTGTTTTAATTCTTCTAAAATCATTGTTTGTATTAACAGCATGTTTAGGATGATCGTCCTGATGATGCACTCACTTGCCCCCCTTTATTTAAAAACCCTGACTCTTGTCAGGCTTGTGTTCAGTATATTTCACTAATGAATTTGAGAGTTTTATTTCCTTAAAAAGAACCGTTTTTACAGAAAGATTTTATAAATTTTAACCGACGGTAGCCTTAAATGTTCAGTCAACGAATGTCGAATGTTTCATTATAAAGAAAACTTTCCTTTCGCCCTTGTGGTAATAATGAACTCCCCCAACTTACCTATTTTCAGTACTAACCACTGTTCATAAAAGTTCACCTTTAGCAGAATAAAGATTTCTAAATTTGATATTTGGCGTTGTCTATTCATGACAGAGGTGCGCGCTGGAGTGAGGTATAGCGACTCGGATTAAGGAATCTGAGAGCCGAGTTCGAATTCCAGTCGTAATTCACAAAAACAACACAGAGAATGCGAATTATTTTTAGAGGTAAGATTTGCTTTTCTGACACACGATATTAGGCTCACGACCATATCATGTTGAAACATGGGTTCCCGCACGATCTTAGTTCCGGAGTTCTCCAATAATGTTAACACTAGTTGTACTGGGTCACTGATCCAAAGTTTTTCAACTCTGTCTTAAGAAGATCACAAGAAAAATATGCAAATTACTGCTTAAATAATCATCAACTTGAGTATTCTTGAATGTTGGATAATAAGATTAAGGGCCCGGGGGTCAAATACAAGATCAGAAATCCAGGGTGTAAATCCAAATGTCATGCACCCGTCTTGCAAGATTGTTGTAACTGAGTTCTAAAAACTATCAGTAAAAACCGGAATTGGTTTAACCAAAAAGTTTATTACCTTTTGGTACAGGGAAACATGTAGAATAGAAACTAAAGAAGAGAATGTTTAGCCGCGAATGATCAACTGTTTTCAGCAAAGGCTACTTTTGATACTGCTACTCCTGTTACTCCTCTTGATGTAGGAGCATTTTTATATCTTTCCTCCGACGGCCGAATCCAAACTTGTAGGGAAATATTCTCCCACACAACAAAGACCAAAATTAAAAATACCAAGAGCATAAATTAAAAGGTGACAAAAATCCACATTCACAACTACCTACTTTCCCCATGAAAAACACCGTGGTTTAACGGCAATACCATGGAAAAATTGCCCAAGTAGTGATTTTATATTTTATGCAAATTACTGCTTAAATAATCATCAACTTTTAGTAATCTTGAATGTTTGATAATAAGATTGGGGGTGGGGGTCGTAGGTCAAATACCAGATCAGAAATCCAAAGTGGTAAATTCAAAATTCATGTAGCGGTCTTGAAAGACTGTTGTAAGTGAATTATCAAAAATGACAGTAGAAAACCGGAATTGGTTAACAACAATTGTATTACCTTTTGGTACAGGGAAACATAATGTAGAATAGAAATTAGGGAAGAGAATTTTTAGGCGTGGATGACTAAATGTTTTCAGCAAAAACTATTGCTGCTACTGTTCCTCCTGTTACTCTTGATGTAGGAGCCTTTTTATGTCTTTCGTCCGATGGCCGATTCCAACCTTGTAGGGAAATATTCTCCCACACAACAAAGACCAAAGTTAAAAATATCAGAGGCAAAAATTAAATGTGTCAAAAATCCACATCCTCAACTACCTACTTTCCCCATGAAGAACACCGAGTGTACACAAAGTCGCGGTTTAAAGTGGGTTTAACGGCAATACCGTGGAAAAATTGCCCAAGTAGCGATTTTCTAAGCGTAACTTAGATGTGGTACAAGGCCTGAGAAGGGATGTGACATAAGGCCGGGTTTAATATGGGGAACCCGAGCGCGTACACTCAGGCAAGGGACAAAAATTGCCCAACCCTCCAACCGTCGGCTGCGCTTGCATCAGTATGACTACCGACCCCTCTCTCTAGTGGAATGCCGGATGCAGTCTTGGGCAGCTGTTCTTCGGCACCGGGAAGCTCACAGTATTTTATCTTCCCTAGCTGCTTCTCAGCCCGAAGAGAAATGAAAAATGATAATCTCTCTTCCGGTCGAAGTTTATAAGGGGATTTTCTAAGCGTAGTTTAGATGTGGCACAAGGCCGAAAGTATGGACCACCCAGTGAGGATCGAATTCATTATTCAGGCGTAATTGTTCTAGCAAGACAAGCTTGACCATTACCCCCACCCCAACAATGAAGAACAGTGATTTACTGTCGTTCAAAAAAAAAAAAAAAAGCGTTCTTTTATTTGAGTAAAATAATCTGTGATTGGTCGAAACTTGTAGGCTAGTGCAAAAATGACCATATTTCAAGGCCTTATCAAAGTAGACCCGACCACCATTTTTTTTCGACAAACAGCCTAGAGAAAGCGAATTCTTTTCGAGATAAGACATGCTTTTCTTCTTCGTCGCCACTAGAAGCAAGTAATAATCGATGTTATTTGGAAGCAGCCAAAGAATCTAATTTGTGCTGTTTGAACAGCGTTGTTGATTTTTTTTTTTACTTTTGTTAGCGAAATACAAAGCCACTCAAGGTAGAGGGTTAATAAATGTGGATGTTCTGAGGACGTATATGAAGGGGGCAAAGTTTGCTTATTATAATGATATGTAAGATAAATAACTGTTGACTCTGAAGTTGAAGAGATTCAAATTATAATGAAGTATCCACCCGGAAGCCTGTTTCACAAAGTGACACTTCAGTCGCAGAAGCTATATAAGTAAATCTTTCCCCATACCAATGGAATATAAAAGAAATGGAGATAAGTCAACACAGACCTGTCATACCAGGTACATTCAGTCGACCCATTCTCATTCCTTTCACAGTTCATCTTTGACCCGCTGTCCTACGGGCACTTAGATGTGAAGCCTTGAGCTGGTAGAACCAAGGTATGTAGCTCGTCTGAGCTTTTGCCGTGGAAATAGCGATAATAAAGCGAGAGGTTAGTAACGTTTCATCCGTGGTAAAAGGGTTAAAAGGTGGAGAATAATTTATCAACCACAAGGCCGTGGTAGGAAATTGAGCAATGTTAGGACTCGCTGGATCAGGCACGTCTGTTGTGTCTTCGGCAAGGCTTGTTTCTGAAGTCTGGAGGAAGAGATTTGGATGTAAATGAAAACAAAGAAAGCACGTCAAACGAACCCCCCTGCCCTTGTAATTTGAACACAAAGCAAGTGTTTTCTTCATTAAAAAAATTATATCAGATTTATTTCCCTTGTCTGGAACACAAGATGGATGGATCAACGTGTAGAAAAACACAACGATACAAAATTAAAGCTCTTGAAAAAGGTTCATTCGGCTTTCCACACCTCCGGTCTGCTTCTGACTCCCCGACACTGAACTGGTTGTTTAAATAAATAATTTTTTCTCTCCGTTCTTATATCAGAGCTTATTCATCTTTGTATCTTCCACAGATTCCTGCCAAGAGTCAGATTATACCGCCAATATATTATTGCTGCTTTATTTGTACAACAGTTACTTAATCCACACTTTTCAGCTTCGGCAGAGTTCAAAACCCTTCAGGCAGTCTTGTAGGGGAAGACATATTTTCCACTCTACAGTCTCTTTCCCCACAGTCGCAAAGTTGCAAGCCTATTGCTACTTCGAAGGCAAATGTTCAGACGAGCTTCACTTTTTAGTTAACAGAGTTTAGACTAGTGATTATCAAGCGTCGTGCCGCGGCATACTGATGTGCCACGCGATCTTCTTAAGTGTGCCGCGAAATAGTGTCACAGCATATGTGTGTGTGTGTGTGTGGAAGTAGTAATCGTAATAGTACAGCGTTAGTATTTGAATAAATGAATAAGTATTAAACTTTTTTTTTCAAATAATACTTTTTACTATTCGATTATTTTATTTTAAATAATTTGTTTTAATATTCATTTTTTTTTCAAAATATTTTTATTTTTTTAAGAGTCCAAAATAAAACATTCGACGGTACCCATTGATACATTTCTGATTTCAATAAAAAAAGGAATATCCCACATTAGCTATGAAGGATTTATCAGTTTTATTACAATTTTCTACTTATTTATGTGAATTAGGCTTCTCAACCCTAAATAACGTCAAAAATAAGAAGCGGGAAAGACCATGCTTAACTGAAGAAGAAATGAGGGTCTGCTTATCACACATTCGACCAAACATTGAAGAAATCGCGAAAAAACACTAGGCACAGGTTTCACGCTAAATAAACTGCACAAATTGTTGAATAGAAACATTGAAATAAAGAAAGTTCAGATTTGTGAGTGTATTTCTTTAAAAAGCTATGGTTTTATTTCATGACATGTAAATGTATAACCTTTAAAAATTTTGCTAAATGTGCCGTGATATTTTTATTTGCTCCTAGGCGTGCTGTTGCTTAAAAGGGTTGAGAAACACTGGTTTAAACGTTTACAACCAGGAAATATCCCACGTTCTCTTTGCAATCCATTTGTCAAGAGAAAGTTCTACTGAAATAGTTTTTTCTTCTCTTGAGAACTGCCATTTCAAGGAACAAACTCCCAGGTGAATGCTCCCCTGAACGCTACAATCTCAATTTCTTCAAGTCAAGCATCCGTCGCTATCTATCCCCCAAATCTTCTGTTATGCTCATATCGCACTCCTCATTTAATAATAGTCTAGCATAAGTGGCTATTGAGCCTTGTATTAAGTGAACTTTAGTATAAAAAGATAATTTCACAAGCGGCCAATTAGGGAGAGAGACGGACCGTCAGCATATCCTGTTCTCTTTCCAACAAAGTACCAATCATTATTTCTCAAAAACCTTATCTGTTACTAATCGAAGTTGATCTCTCTACACTTGGTAACCTCCTCCGCTGACAGTACAGGGTGTTCTAGAAGTCTTGGGCACATTTCAAGTCCTCATATCTGCTGAACTATGAATAGTATTAAGATGAAACTGGTACCGTTTTAAAGCTAAATTCATTAAGTTTTTTGTAATGCTAATGATTTTTTCATATTTTTTCAGATCCAGTAATGGCGTTCACTCAACAAGAAGAGGCGTTTTGCGTTTTTGAATTTGCAAAAACTGAATCATCGACACTTGTTCAACGTGCATTTCGAACAAAATTCCAAAAAGAGGCACCAGAAAGGAAGTCCATATTGAGATGGCATAGTAAATTCATGAAGGATGGGTGTTTGAGCCCAGTTAAGAGAACGGGACGCTGATGCAACCATCGACAACGGAATACTGGAACGCGTTTGGCATGAATTGGCGCGTTTTTATATCCTTAATAGTTTTCGAGATATTCAATGTTAAAATGTTTCCAAGTCTTTTGGAACACCCTGTATTGAACCGGCTGGAGTTTGTAAATCTCGACAAAAAGTGTTAGCAGTAACTTTAACAATATTAAATATTGTGAGGATTTCAACAAGCGTCAGCGGGTTAACCCCCCCCCCCAAAAAAAAAATTCTAGCATTACAAGAAAGAGAATTTTCTATAATTCTTTTCTGCTTTCATTTGTTTTTTTTTTAATTTATGATTTTTTAAAAATTTATGATTTATTACCAGAAAGGAATATCTATCTATGGTATCCCCTCTCGCAGGCGATCGTAGCCCTCCACATCTTACTGTACCTTGTAGCTCTTAATAAGTTTTGTCCTGTTATTTATCCCACATCCCGTTTTACCATACATTTACTCAAGCCCATCAAGCATGTCACGCACTACTTTCCTTTTTCCCTCAATCTGTCAGGTGGGTATTTAACCGGCTGCAAAGGAGTAATTGTGTGACGTTGTGAAAGATTAAAAGTTACTCTACTTCAAGATTAATTTGTCAGCCATCGCGCACCCTTCATCTATTTTTTCCTGGATATCAAAAAGAATTTAATTTTCATGAATTTTTGAAAATTTTATACGCTCAGAATTTTATTACGAAAAAGATTGAATATAAGACTTAATATGATATCTTGCGACAAGTTTAGTTTTAATAGCCAGAAATTAAATGCTCTTAAAATGATCTCTCATAGATGTCTTGAAAAGATCACAAAGAAAAACGAATGGAATGACTGACGAAAATATGAAAAAGTTTCAATTAATGTTACAGAAAATTGGTCATCGAAGCAAATATAATGAAACGAAATGCGTTCTTTGATGTAGGTGTATTGTTATTTGTTTTCCTGTTAACGGATTACTGAGACCAACTTTTTTAAAACGGGTTTTGCAACTAAATTCAAAAAATAGTGCTCCGGTGCACAATACATTCAATCTAGAATTGAATATACGTCACTATCTGGAGTCGAATTTGTGTTTCAAAAATTCTAATTTTTGCCTGCTTAAAAAAAAAATATCTGCATAGTTGCACGACTTATTTCCACCTCTTTCTGCACAGGCGCAAAATTGAAAATCTGTCGCTGATCAATTGCTATCTCCATAATAAATGAGCGCCATTCTTTCGATTCAACACTAAAAACATTTATAGATAGAGCACTTAATGCTACTTCCGTAGAGCCGAATCGCTCTTATTCCCTCCGTGTTCCAAATATAAAAAGAAAAGACTCCCTCCTTGTGTTTCAAGCCTCTATGTGGGTGCTTTCTTGAAAACTACAATCTTGACCTTTTCTAGTCAAGTGTCAATCGACATTGTCTTTATCTTCACAATATTCGCTCCTTATCATAATTACAATTTTAAATGGAGAACTCTGCCTTGAGTGGCTTTCGAGCTTTCTACTGTGGAAAATTAAATATATACAAAACGATCTAGTTACAAACAAGTTGATTTCTTATTTAATCGAATATTTGGAATTTATTTTTATAATGCGCCGAATCTGTTCTGTTCACAGGAAAGATTAAGCCTAATATTAGGTTGGTGCAAAAATAATGAGGTTTTCTCACATAGTAACATATGTGAAGAAACAACATTATTTTTGCACAAACCTAATATATGTAAATTAATTCCATGTTTTTTAATTTCACCCCAAGTAAGGCAATATAGCCCCTAAGATGCAAGGAGTTACTGAGTGTTAGATCATTCAGTTATGTGCCATGCGTGACACACATCTTTCGATACATGACTGACGAGGCAGATATTTCCTCGCAGTAGGTTGCCATTTCTTTCTGCAGCAGACCAGTTGCCATTTAGAGCTATAGAACCCGGCCTATCTTTTATGCATAGCTTGGTGGGGGGAGGGGGTGAAGAAGAAGAGGATTCATACCTTTCCCAAGGGTATTAGGACGTAAGTGAATGTAATGGATTCGACTGGAATTCGAACTCGACTCTCTGATTCATCAATCTGTGTCGCTATCCATTACTCCACCGTATATACTATTAAGTAGAAAGGACAATTCTGCTGGGAGATTCACTTTCTGAAGTGCAAACAGTTTTCCTAACAAACTGTATAGAGGGGGAAGAATTTCCGAAATGCTGGAATTTAAGAATTTGATTCAGCTAGCCACAAAACCTTTCCCTTCATTATTCCAGTTCCATCTTTTCATTTGCTTTACCAAAAAAAAAAAAAAAAAAAAAAAGAAAAGAAAAAAACGTCAAATATAATATTTATACTATTTACATTGTTTGGACTGTTGTCCTCATCTTTATTGTCATATTCACGATGTTTCGGCCGTTGTACGCTCCCGCCTTCTTCCGATAATCGAATTTCGAACCGAAACCTTTATTTCGTCCACAGGGGTGGATTGTTCTAGTTCCTCGTGCCATGCCTTTCTGGATATCTTAGTTTCGTTTATTTGCTTTTAGTAACTCAACTTTCAATGTTTTTTTTTGTTCACCTCCGCTGTGACCAGGTATTGAACTCACAAAACTTTGGGTCAAGACATTGGATTACTTCAACCAACACGTTTATCCCCTGTGTCCTTGGGGTTCGATTCGGAATTCCAACGTATATCACCTGAAGAAGACCGGAGCGCACAACGGCTGAAACATCGTGAATATGATAATAAAGATGAGGACAACAGTCTGAACAATATAAAAAGGGTAAAACATTACAATACCTCATCTCAGAAACATAGACAGACAACAAGTTTATATATATATTAATTATGGAATCTCTACAAATATCCTTAAATTTCTATAATTGGTAACAGAAGCCATTGATTTATACCATGGCTTCCCATACTTCATACTTCTCCAATTCACTCTCGCGTGGTCATATGTGACGTCATAAGATGCGGTGCGATTTTTGCTTCTAGCATCTTATATGCACGTGTTTATCGTTGCTTAGAAATCATCTATGTAAACAATGACAGACTATCATCACTGTCTTGTCCGTATATTGCTTAGTATGTTGTAATTGACATCTTTGATAATGGCTTATGTAAGCCGAAAGCTTAGATTGTATTAAAAAATATGGATCAATATTGTGAATTTCTTTCTTCGTTCCACGATAATGTTATTAAACTTATCAGACGTTATGAAAAGAATTTACATAAAATAAATCACAATATCTATCTATCTATCTATCTATCTATCTATCTATCTATCTATATATATATATATATATATATATATATATATATATATACAATTAAAAGGTTTTTCACTTAACTGATTGATGTTAACTTCAGGATCTCGACACCCGTGTTTCATAGACTGACGTTTCGGGAATCACATCATCCACGTATCAGTTGGTATCAACAAATGACTGCTTACACATCTCGAATTTTCATTTCATATGCATGGGCGCAAGTTTTTTTTTTCATAGTGCGTATGCCTCCGTGCTTGTGTGTGGACATTCGCGTGCGTACTTCTCTCGTGGTTATTTGTCCTTTCCGTTTTTTTTCTTACTTTACACTCGCTCCTTAAACTTTTCTCTCTTTTTTTTTTCTTTTTCCTATTTCCTTTCAATTGTCGTCATTTTGACTTGTGCTTTTCTAGACATATACTGTTGTTGTTATATACATATGTGTGTGTGTACTTAGGCAGCTATCCTTCTTTCATGCACGTTTCATTGAATATGGCAGAAGGTGCTTTGATTGAGTTTTTTATGCAATATCTCATGTGATCTTATATTTTTTTTCAGTTTTGGTAGATAATTTAGATAAAAACCTTTTTTTTTTACACATTTAGCCATTTTCAAGGTTGAAATATATTAACTGTTAACAAGAAATAGATTGTTGTATGTATGTATTTATATAATGTTTTCATTTTCAAATCACGGTCAAGATATTATATCAATATATCTCAATAATATCAAATATGTTCATAGTTGATATTATTCAGTTTTGTTTTATTTTGTTTTTATAAATAAGGCTTCCATTATTTTTAGCCTTTTTTACACGTAGACGATGCTATTATATTTGTGTTATCAACTAGTTTGTTACAAATAGGGTCCAGTAGGTCCTCATGAGTATTAAATGAGACCTAATTGAGCTATGATCAGAAAGTTGCAGTGTGAGTCTTCTTGACAAACATGCTGTAGTGCGGCCTATATGATTGATTACAAATTTTGATTGATCAGGAATACAATTCCTTAATGGGCATTTAAATTCGTAAATAATATTGTATTTATTGAATTGTATTCCTGATCAAAGCACCTTATCTCATATCCAATGAAACGTGTGTTTGTGTGTGTATATATATATATATATATATATATATATATATATATATATATATGATTAAAGTATAGTTTTAAGGTATGCTTCTTTTACGGTTCAAAATGCTCAAATTCAGGGATAGAGCATATGTAACAATAAGATTGACACTGAGGCTAAAACCTAGCGGTAACTGTCATTTTTATGCTTAAACGCAATCTTCATGATCGGAAGATTATGTTTAAGCATGAAACAGACTCTCACTGCTAGATATTGACCTCAATATCCAACTCATCTTGTTTGCACCTGGAAACTTCTCCATGTCTCATTTTTTGATGAAGTGTTAATAAAAGTTAAACATGATTGATTGATAAACATTTCCTATTTGATTCTTAATATTATATCATATTATATCATATTATATATATATATATATATATATATATATATATATATATATATATATATATATATATATATATATATATATATATATCGTAGCACCTGAGCATGTGTATTTCATAGCCGTCACTTAAGTTCAACCTTTCTCATTTTCCCTCGCCTGGCCTATTCAACCGCTTTACTTTGACAGCTTTATCAGAGGTGATGTAAGACTCCGCCATAGTAAAATAGGGCGTTAGATTCATTGTATTTCGGATTCCATTACATAAAGAGAAGAAAGCTTGTAAACTTCAATTTTAAAACATTTAATCATTTCTATTGTATCATTTCTATGTTGCTTTATTGATGAGGCGCACCTGTTTCTTTCTCTTTCCCTCAACTTATATAGCCACGCATCATACCTTCGTGTATTAATGTTTAACTCTGAATGCTTTGTGTCCAAGAACTACTAAAAATGGAGAAAGCATTGTGCTAAGGAAGTAATGTTTCGTGTTAAAATATCATTAGGAATGTGGAAAAAAATGGAAACTCTTGTGGGAGGAAGAGATTTTTCGTAGTCAGGCTTCGTTGTGTATTCGAGAAATTGGAATTAGTTGATAAGATGCCATTCTTCAAACATCGGTTCTCGCCTTTTATCATTCAGGAAAGGAAACGAGTCTTTGCTCTCAAATGTCAGATTAGACCAAAAATGGCAAATGCAATAGTAGATTGGCAGCTAGCTCTCATCACTTTACGGTTGAACTAGCTAGATGTGGCCGTAACTTAGTTGGATCACCGCTTGGGAACAACAGGTTCTGTAAGGTTGGATGCGTGGGAGGTGTAATGGATAATGGCTCGGATTTTGAAATCGGAGAACCGAGTTCCAATTCCAGTCGGGTTCGTTATATTTACTTACGCGAAGTGGAAACGTATGAATCTACTTTTTCTCCTCCTCCAGCTATGGGTTAATTAGTAGGACTTGTATCACTAAATCATCTGAAAATATTTACTGGTTTTAACTAAGTCAAAAAGGGTCGATAACCTGCAAAACAAATCAATCAAACATTCTGAACGTTCGTGCACGCTTGAAAGTGTCATGTTTACAAGCAGAACAAGACATCGAGAAATATTGCAAACGTGTTTGACGCCTTTGCTTAACCCGAATAGGATAAAAAAGTATTTTACATCTGATGGATAAAGAAAAGGTTACAATGGGACACTTAATGCAGACAGGTGATTTAACGTATTAAGAATCCACCCGGCCACCCCTAAAAGGTAATAACATTTACATTAAATATTAAAGGTAGATACATTAAAGGTAAGCATATTTACATTAATTATTAATATAAGATTCTGCTGAAAGTAAAGTAGGGGATCGGTTTTCTATTGTTACTAAGTAATAAACTAATCCCCCACCCCTTAGAATTATTACACGATGTCAGATTTTATTATGTAAGTCAATGTTTTCACAATAAAATTGATATTAACCAATTGATGTTGGCAAAACTTTCAGTACAGATTTACGTTAAATATTAATATGTTTCTACTGGGCATAAAATGGGTGATCGGTTTTCTATTGTTATTAAGTAATAAGCTGATCCCAAACTTTAATTACTACACGATGTCAGATTTTATTAAGCAAGTTAATGTTTTCAGATTAAAGTTGATATTAACCAAGTGATGTTTTCAAAACCTTTCAGGATATATTTACTTTAAATATTAATATCTTTGTGCTGGACATAAAGAGAAGGGTTGATTTTCTGTTGTTATCAAGTAATTCTGATCTCCCACTTTCTGTTTCTGTCTATCTGTTTGTCTGTCTGTTTGTTTATATATATATATATATATATATATATATATAAATCTGGTTATATCTAACTGTCTTCTCATCTATCTATCTATCTATCTATCTATCTATCTATCTATCTATCTATCTCTGTTCTCATCTCTCTCTTTCTCGGTCTATCGACTTAAATCTATCTATCTATCTATCTATCTATCTATCTATCTATCTATCTATCTATCTATCTAATACCGTTCTTACAAAAAGTAGATAGCAAAATCAAACAGTTCAATCTTTTTCTTGTTTATCTATCTGCCTATTTTTTCTTTGTTTCTAACGAAGTTTTCCTGTTTCTTAGTATCCTGCTTAGCTGCTGGAAACCATCTTTGGCCATGCCAGTATCCCTTCAGTGTTCATTTTCACGCAGGCCCTCGTCTGTTAAAACAATTCCCAGATATTTAAATGTTTGTGCTTGTTTGATTTTGCTATCTCCTATTTGTAATTTGGATGTTGGGCCGTTCCTTTTGCTGACAACCACGTATTCTGTCACTTGTAATTGATGTTTAGTTCTTTTTTCTTATATATATATATATATATATATATATATATATATATATATATATATATAACAATCTTCTGTGGTAACATAACAGAATATCATTTTTGATGGTGAATATCTTTGTTTAACTGTCCATGTAACCACTTTGAAGATGGCTCATGTGAGCCGAAAGCTTAGATCAATGAACAGCATGAACAAATTGTGGACAATTCTTGTCTTTATTTT
Source organism: Acanthosepion lycidas (assembly GCA_963932145.1). Lineage (NCBI taxonomy): Eukaryota > Metazoa > Mollusca > Cephalopoda > Sepiida > Sepiidae > Acanthosepion > Acanthosepion lycidas. The sequence goes on along the minus strand of OZ010596.1, from coordinate 41,001,878 downwards.
CTTCCGAAATTAAAGCAAATATACGAAGTTTAGAACGGCTCGTGATCAAACATAATAGACATTTGTTGTCTGTTGTATTTAACATGTTTAAATATATATATATATATATATATATATATATATATATATATATATATATATATATATATATATATTAAAAAGAAGAGAAACCGCAAACGTTTTTGGTTGTAATGTGGATTTAAAAAAAAATATTATGCTTTATTTTCCATAATTTTGCTACAAGAGTTTCCGGTCTCGCGACTGTCATCAGGGAAAGGGTGGAGATTTCCACATATTATTAAAGATAATTCATTTTTTCTTTATGTCTTACGATGTTAAATATTCTTGATATGAGATATTCTCTTTTTTGTGTTAGTGATCCAAACGTCTTTCTTGAACTGGCAGTAAAGAGTTCTGCGTGAAGGGTTATAAAACTATTAAGATTAGTTCGAGAAATGATGGAGAAGTTATCGGCATGCATATCTTTTAATGACCCCTGTGTGTTCTTAGATCTATTTCCATTTTCGTGTGCTTTTGTCAGCATGCGTGTATATATGTATATATCCCCTCTCTATACATACATACTGTCTCACTACGAGGAATCAGTGAACACATCTGTACACCCCCCACACAAACACATACACACATAGCGTCTCATTATAAGGAATCAGTACATACACATACACACATACGTACATGCACATACTTCCCAAGTTACATGGAATCAGTATATACACACACATACACAAATATATATGTACACACATAATTCCTAAGGGTCTGTGTGTGTGCCTGTGAGTAGTTCTCCTGCTTTTGTCAATATATATATATATATATTCATATATATATATATATATTACGTTGGTGCAAAAATAATGACGTCATAATGTCGTTTTTTGACGTATTTTTAACGTCAAAAAACGACATTATTACGTCATTATTTTTGCACCAACCTAATATATATATATATATATATATATATATATATATATATATATATATATATATATATATGTATATATATATATATAGTTCACTGCTACCAGCAAGCAGAAATTCTTTCTCCTGATGATGGCCATATTAGCTGAAACTAATCACGGAATCCACATGAAATAATGATAAAAACGAAAGAATATTAATATACAACCCTGTGTGTCTGAAGATTTTAATTTTTTATATTTTTTTTATTGTCCAATATATATATATATATATATATATATATATACATTCGTGCCTCACAAACACCTGTATGTGAGCGTGCGTGCATGTATGTGAGAGGTCTGATCACTGTATTTGGTCACTGTATTTGGTCACATGTGTGCATGTTGTGTGGTTTTGCGCGTAGTGTTATAGTCTATTTAGTTCTGGTTTAAATTTGTTTATGAAGTTTTTTTCTTGCATTTGTAGATAAGAATAATTGTCTGTTTGATATATTGACATAATTTTAAATTTTCCCTGGTCACATTTCAAGATGTGTGTGATATAAAAAGTTTTCTGTTGTCTCGTACTTGTAAAAGTCACAAACACTAAAACTTCATAGGTAATAATTTATTTAATTGGGGTCGTAAAAACGGCCCCAATTCATCTGGCCTTCAAAAGGTTTGATGAATTCGTGCTTGTGACTTTTAAATAAAAAATTATTGCTTTAACTGAGCTCTCCTTGGATTTATATCCTTTTGGAAATATCCATACTGATCACTAATATTATCGTTACATTTTCTCTCTCTCTCTCTCTATATATATATATCTATATATATATATATATATATATATATATATGTGTGTGTGTGTGTGTGTGTGTGAAAAGTGTGTCTATATAAATATAAATAAATATATATATATGTATAATTATTTATATATTATATGCGCGGTACTTATTAGAAAGCGCTCAATATCAGAGATAGAGCTAACATATTTGGTTGGATAGATGTGAGTTTGTGACCCTGGGTTTCACGCTTTAGCGATCGTCAGACAAACTGATTAATTTTTTTTTTAAATTTGGGTTTATGCAGATTGCGTGTATTGGTGTTATTGTAGAAGTGGTGGGGGAAATTTCGTCGTTTTGTCATCGTACTAACGCAAACATCGATGTATGCAGACACATATAAATACTTGGTCGTCCATCGGGACTCATACATATATAAACATATGTGGGCAGTTTCGGATATGACATGTGTATGTATACGGGTGGTGTTGTGTCTATACATACGCATTTGTATGTTGAAATTTAAAGATTAGAAGTGTGGCGGAAATGTCTCGTGAATGTCTCGTGAATGTCTCGTGAATGTATATATGTCATATATTTTATTTTTGCGCTGAATAATATTTCCTCGTATGTATGTATATACGTGTGGTGGGGTTTGTGTGAAATTATGATAGGTAAAAATTATTATTTCCCCCACCACTTCCACAATAACACCAATACACGCAATCTACATAAAACCATTTTTTAAAAAAAAATTAATCAGTTTGTTTGACGATCGCTAAAGCGTGAAACCCAGGGTCACAAACTCACATCTATCCAACCAAATATATATATATATATATATATATATATATATATATATATATATATATATATATATATATATACACGATATGATGAACCACTTTTAAGCGTCACGATAATATCTCACTACATCCAGTAATAATTATATACATAAAATTCTATCAGCATCAGCTGGCTAATATCAATTTTTAGTGAAAAATTGAATTTTCGAAAGAAATCTGACATAATATAATGCGAAAGAAAGCTATATATATATATATATATATATATATATATATATATATATATATATATGAGAGAGAGAGAGAGAGAGAGAGAGAGAGAGAGAGACGTATATTTTCAAACGGCAATCTTATACTCGTATGCTAGAAACATGAAACTTTCATGTGATGGCATCAGCACTCAATTTGGTATCTATGCTGATGACCCAATCATTTACTCCTGCCTCGATAGTTAAATTGATCAGTTCGATCTTGTGAAATTGGCGGCTGCTTTCAAAAATGACAGTCAGTTGTTAAATGGAGCAAAGAATGGCTTGTTAATTTTAACACCTCCAAAACAAAACTGCGCTTTATTAATCTTCTGCGAGATCCCTTTCTGCCTTCCGTCAGCATGACTGATGCTAACCTCCAGGAGAATGACTCGTTGCGACTTCTAACATTTTCGGCTGACATGATTGTGGAAAGACTATATTGAATCCGTTGCTAAGTCTGTTGCTAAGAAAGTTAGTTCACTGTGTCGTGGTAGACAATTTTTCTCTCCGGAATCTATCTTACATATTTATAAGTCTACCATTCGTTCATGCTTAGAATATTGCTGCAACATATGGTTTGACCCTATTTATCTAGAGCTTTTTGATAAAATCTAATGAAGAATCAGTAATATTATTGGTCGTAACCTAGCATCTCGGTTTCAGCCATTTTTTCATCGACATAAAGTTGCTTCCCTCTGCCTTTTCTATAAATACTTTGATAGTAATTGTTTAGATGTGCTCTTCTCTATGGTACCTAGATTTTATGAATTTAAGAGCAGTACTAGATTAGCAACAAGGTTTCATCATTTTACAGTTGAATTGGCTAGATGTAACCATAAGTTCTATGTTAACTGTTTCTTTTCTCGCACTTCTCGCTTGTGGAACTCACTTCCGGTTCCATGGTTTCCGGCCAGCTTTGATCTTCAAAAATTTAAATGCAATGTCAATCGTTATCTACTGCCTTCCTGATTTCTCTTCTTTGGTTGGCTCTCCTTAATAATGTTTCTGTTTTATACAACCTTCCCACCCAGGAACCCCATTGTTTCTTAGTGACCTTAATGTCTTGCATGGGGCATGAATTCGATTAAAATTATATTATAGCAATACATTGGTCATACGATGCAGTGAAACATATTTAAGCTTTGAAATCGGATTTCAAATAAGCACTTTTAAAATCAGGAATTAGTTAATATATTTTAAAAGAGGAATTTACATAAAAATTATTTAAACCGGAATTTACCAAAGGCATTTTTAAAATTGCAATTTAAATAAGAACGATTTAAATCGGAATTTAATTACATTATATTCGATGGGAATATTTTGAATGGAAATTTTAAGTAAGGAATTTTAAAATCAGAATTTAAATAAAAACTTTTAAAACCGTAATTTAAATAAGCACTTTATGGGATAGAATTTAAATAAACATTTTTCAAATCTGAACTTAAATAAGGTAAAAATAAAATAAAATAATTATTTAAATAAATTGGAATGAATGAAAAACACTTTTAAAATCGGAATTTAAAAAAAAGATTTTTAAAATATTTTATAATATGAAAATGTGTGTGTGTTTGTGGCTCTTGATATGCAAATATATATCTTTCATTTGTATAATTTGCCGTACCAAATCCCACTAACTGTTAATTTAATTGTTTTTATGGGTTATCAACACTGGATTATTTAACGCTGAATCATATTTAGGATTGCAAGAATAATTGTTATTTTTGCAAGTAAATATTGCATTAAATATTTTTTAAGAATAAGAATTATTTTTTCAGACACAAGTCGTAATATTTAACCCATAGGTGGGGGAGTGGATCGATTTATACTTTCACTAACGGTATCTGCGCGTAAGTGAATGTAACGAATCCGACTGGAATTTGAACGGCTCTCTAACTTTGAATTTCGAACCACTAACCGTTACGTCAGCCGCACATCCATCCCACTAGCTGTACCTGTGTGTTAAGGATTTTGATAACATTTTTATATTTCGTCACGCAGTATGAAATGATATTTTTTTCTTTTCTGATGAATCAGTAAGGGAGTTTTAATAGAGTGAACACAGTCACGATTGGAATTGAGCCTATTCAATTATGAGGCACGAATTTTTCACCACACCCTGTTGAATCCCGACCAGAAAATCGACCACGTACACTATCAGAAAGAAGTATGTATACACACATACACACACAAACATACACGTACAGAAATTTAAACTCGCTCAGGCAAATACGCACACAAAGAATATGTCAAAATGTTTACAATCAGGATTTATTATTATTGCTGTCAGAATCTTAACGTAAGATTTGCAGATGACACCGTGTTGATAGCAGATAGAGAAAACAGCAGGGATTCCTAAACAAAGCAATTACATTTGGAACTTGAATAGCTGCTCGTGTGGTGTACTGTTAATAGCAATACACAAAAGAGATCTTAGTGAGTGGAGTGCCCCCAGGAGAACTCTTTCTCACCTCGGAACAAGAAAAAAACGTTTTCAATGAATAATGAATTTTTATAATAATTATTTTCATTTTTTAATAATTTTAATTCGAATAATTTATAAAGTGTTAAATCTTTTAAAATTCTGTGTTAATTTGTACCGGTTAGGTGATTTTGTTATTAAGTAAAAACTATATTTGCTATAAAGTATAAATGGAAAAGATTACTACAATTCGGCGACCTCCATTATTTAAAAAAAACAAAAAAACAAACAATTTTTTTTGTGTGTGCATAAACGTGTTGATTTTTATAAATACGGATGTCTATACACGACATGATCAGAAAATAAAAGCGTTACGATGGAGAAATGGATAGCGGCTCGGATTGAGGAATCGCCGAGTTCGAATTTCAGTCAAATCCATTCACTTACGTGCTAATACTCTTGGAAAAAGTATGAATCCTCTTCTTCTCAGCTATGAGTAAATAGAAGGACAGACCGGGTTCTATAGCCTTGGATGGCAACTGGTCTACCGTAGAAAGAAATGGCAACCTACTGCAGGAAGAATCTGCCTCGTCAGCCATGTATCGAAAGATACATGATCGCCTAAGTGTGTATCACGCATTGCACATAACTGAAGTACCTAAAATTCAATAAAACATTAGATTGCAGAGAATATTTTCTAGAATCTTTTATGATTACTGTATATTTAAAAAATCATATCAACAAGGAACTCACGTGATATTTGCCAAGTAATTTTTACAGATATGTTTCCCGTAAAAAAAAACTTAATCAAACATCTATTTGTCAATAGAGCTGTCAATAGCTCATAAAACACCCACATCACTGTTAAAAATGCTTTTCTCCAATATTTTACGTAAAAAAAGTAAATAATATTTGTTTCAATTCAGATTAAACTTTAAATCAGCTTACCTTCTCCAAATAAAGTTTCAGAAAAGTACATTTTATTTTTGAAAGATTTTTTAAATAAAAAGAATTGTTGTGCTTAGAAAATTGTAAATATGGATAGAATCAGCGTTTTTGATGGATTAAAAATAATTCCAGTCAATTTAAATTTTGAAATACAGCAAAGTATTTTGCTTTTGGGAAATATTAAATTTAATATCTTAGCTTGAAAGTAAAAAGCTGCAAGAAAGATTTTTCATTTTCAAAAATTCATTTTAAACTTTTAGTATTGCTTTTCTTTGGAAATACATATATTAATGGTATATTAAAGGCTAAAAATAAATTCTGTTAATGTTATAAAGAAATGAATGCTTCTTAATGCTATATTAAAGGCTGTAAAGCCATGCGTACATTTACTGCTCTATTAAATACTATAAATAAATACGGAGAAGATAGATATTTTGCTCAAACCTCCGCTATTTGCAATCGTAGCCAAACTTGAGTTTATATTTATACTTATTGCTTAAACGACAACAAATCCAACGCGTTTTTATACAAGTTATTCGATTTATTTCACAAAATTCTACCTTTGTTAATTCTTGATTCATCCATAAATTCATATAATAAAATAAATGAATATTATATTCCCAAATGCTCTAGAACTTTTTTGTTTAAGCAGAGATCTACAAAATGGAATTTCGTCTTCTAAAAGAGATATATTACCAGCAATACATTTTTGAAAAAATATTACTAGCAATACATTTTTGAAAAAAAATATTACCAGCAATACATTTTTGAAAAAAAATAATACCGGCAATACATTTTTGAAAAAAAATATTACCAGCAATTCCTTTTTGAAAAAAATATTACCAGCAATACATTTTTAAACAAAAATATTACCAGCAATACATTTTTATTAAAAGAAAATATATATTCCCAGCCGTTATGGAGTAATCTCTGGAATAGACGTTGTCAGGTTAATTTATGGTAGATTGGCTGACATTCATTGTGGTGTTCTGCTTTTATAACTGTATTTCACTTGCATACAATACTACACCAGCAATACATTTTTAAAAAATATTACCGGCAATATATCTTTGAAAAAAACTAATACCAGCAATACATTTAAAAAAAAATTATTACCAGTAATACAATTTTGTAAAAAGAAAAAATATTACCAGCAATATATATTTGAAAGAAAAAATATTACCAGAAATACTTAAAAAAAATATTACCATCAAACATTAAAAAAATATTACCAAAAAATATATTAAAAAAATATTACCGGGAATACACCTTTGACAAAAATTAATACCAGCAATACTTTTTTGAAAAAAATTATTACCATTAAAACATTATTGTAAAAATAAAAAAAATATTACCATCAATACATTAAAAAAAAATATTACCAGCAATACATTTTTGAAAAGAAATATTACCAGCAATACATTAAAAACAACAAAAAATATTACCAGCAATACATTTTTTCTAAAAGAAATTACTAATGCTCGCAAGAAAATTAGCTTTCGACATTAAATGATCTAAAAGGAGTTGATATGACACTAAACAAAGTAAACTATGCAAAGGATGCAATAGTTTCTGGATGATCTGATAAGAAAAAAACTGGGAGAGCTACCTCAGCAACTAATGGCAATGGTAATATTATCCCTTTCCCTATAAGGAAACATTTGGTATTCATTTACCGAGCAGCCCGTAGTGTTTTCGGTAGAAATATATAAAATCTTTCTCTTAAAACAACTTTTTGGGAAATTTGGTTTTGTAAGTCCAGTAGCTGTTATCGCTCTTTCCTGCACTGATGAAGGTTTCCTGCCTAAACTTCTTTTTGAAGTGACGTGGAATGTTAACATCTTGATTATGTCATTATTTTCTATTCGAGTTACATGTGCTGCTATTTTTTTTAATTGTAACTGCTATTGGTAATCCTCAAGTAATATGGCTTATGTCATTTCGTATAGTTCTTTGTGATTGTATAGCGCCAATCCACAATGTCTAAAGAAGGATGGTTTTTGCCAAACCCCTCAGGTTTGTTCAAAGTATTTTCTCACCATTGATCTGAGAAAGCGGTTGTATAGAGCCGACAGTTTAGATATTTCTGATCTGGTTTGATGTCATGAATAACATCCATATGAAAGTCTCGATTTGACGAGGCTATGGAGTATATTTTATGGAGATTTCTCTTCAAAAGAATTGAACCAAAGCTACTTAGCCATGATTACATTTGGAACTTGAATAGCTGCTCGTGTGGTGGACTGTTAATAGCAGTACACAAGAGATTATCTTATTGAGCGAAGTTCCTCCAGAAGAACTCATTCTCACCTCGGAACACTTATATTACTGCTGCCTGTAGAACCGAGTTTGTATTGACTTGACCACCACCATTGAGTCAGGGTGTGACACAAGGTTGGTTTTTAACGTGGGGACCCGAGTGCCATTACTCGGGCCGCTGGTCTTAGTTGGTCATAGCTTGTCCAAGCTGATCAGAGCTGGTCTAAGTTAGTCTTAGCTGGTCTTAACTTGTCCAAGCTTGTCAGAGCCGGTCCAAGCTAGTTATAGCCGGTCCAAGCTAGTTATAGCTGTGATACTACCAGCACAGAGACGGATCGCTGTGACCGGTAAATATCAGAATGTGTATACCACTCGAGAGAGTGGTATAATCCATCCGAGTTTCAAATAATATCATTGAACCATTCTTCTTTGTAGGATTGTACGCAATTGCGCTACTAGCTGTAAATCCTTTTCAAGAAAAGCCGATTTTTTAAATTCTTTTGAATTCAATGAACGACGCCATTTTGGGCGATCATGATTGTTTTTGTTTAGCGGCATTTCAACACCTCTATCGGTTACTTAATACCTAAATCTAAATATTCTGTACGCAATTTTATTTTATTTTTGAAAATAACAATGCTTTAGTGATACAATTTTTGCTAATTAACCCATGGTGCAATGAAGTGCTGCCAAAGGGTTGGAATCTCCAGAACCAAGCATCCCTCATTTATTTGTTTTGTCCAAAAACAGAAACCCAATTGTGTTTGTCCGTCCGGAGGCAGATTGCGTTTACCTGACGCCCCATGTTTGCAGGATGTGACACATGGTCAGTTTAATGTGGAGAGACCGAGCGCGTGTGCCCCGACCAGGTCCACAAAATATCACAGAACCTGCAACCGTTGGTGGTGCTGTCGTCGGTATTACCACCGATCCTCATTCTTTAGTGCAATGGGGGGAGGGTACTACCGCGGACAGCCATTCACCTGTCAATAAGATTTTCAGTTACGCTCTGTCCGCAGACAGAGACACAATTGAGACATAAAATGATGTTTCACTGCCAGAGGACAGATAAATACACTTTAATCCCAGACCGATAGCCAAGTAGTTAAAAAAGGTTTAACTCGAGTAACACTGGCTGTTCGGTTAGTGAATATCGGATGTTTTCTTATAAGGAAACGGCTAATATTATCAGTAGGGATTAGAAGAACAGGTACTACACCTTGATCCCAACCAGATGGCCAGAGAGTGAAGAAAAGTTTAACTCTAGTAGCACTGTCTACTCGGTAAATGTATTTCGAATGTTTTCTTATAAGTTGGTTGGTTGATTTTGTTTAGCGACATATCAACATCTCTATGGGTTATTTAATGCCAAAATTTAAATGTTTTGAAGACAATTTTATGGTTTCAACTAAATATATTTTAAACTTAACTGTATAGCTTCAACTACAGATAAAATGTATTGTTGGTCATTTTGCTATAAAATGTATTGTTGGAAATTCTAGAAAATTGTATTGCTGGTCATTTTAAAATATAAAATATATTACTAGTAATTTTACTATAAAAATATATTTTTATACTTTCATAGCATTTTGTTTTTGTCTGGATTTTCACTATTTGCCCGTACATGGGACCCCAACAGTTGCTACCACCCTGAGTCAGGATGAATCTAAGAACAACAGCAATTAAAAGATGGTTCTTCAAAACCTTTAGCCTCCTGATCAGAAGCCTTGCTGCCAGATCATTTTATCCTCATACCCAGGACTGTTTCCTTGTAAGTATACGGCTATAATTCCAATTCCAATTTTAACTTTTTCAGTGATTCCTCCACTTTTATTAAGACCATTGTTTTTATCGCATATAGAAAATAATTCCTATTACCTCATTCATTAAGACTTCATTTGTATTAGGTATCTAACCCGGGCTGATGCAAGGGTCGTGTACAACCACTTGCATCTATGATACGCCCCTCCTCAACTATATCTCAATTTTCAAAAGATAGTATTCATATAAAATACAAATTTTATTGTAACCTAATTATGTACAGTAATGGATCATCTATGTAATAAATGCAATGTCAGTGTGTCACACTTTTTCAACTTAAAGGGACAAACTCTCTATCTTTCAATAGCTCATTTTAAATGAACAAAAATTACTGTTTTCAAATTACAGTGTTTTAAAATAAAATATTCTGTGTTTTCAACTTTACTCCGAGAGGCCGTAGCCCAATATGTCATATCATTTTGGAATCAGGCCAACTCTGTGAGCAAATTAAAAACATTCTGGGCCGGATCCGGACCAGCAATCCTGAAATTTTGGATTCCAAAATTTTCATTGCTGCAACTGTTTTCGGCGATATTTTTTTACATGATTTTTGCGGCATTTTTTTTTGTACGATAACAACTTTATAACTTGGAAATACATTTGGGAATAATCAAAATTAATTTCGAAATCCAGCTAAAGTCACCCATGGAATAAAAATAATTGTTTCTACAGACATTAAGGACCTACGTCCCTCAAATTGTCTTTAAATTAAGTGGGGCAAAAGATTTATTGTTGAATTTTTAAAAGATAAGCTTAAATATTAATGCAATACTTAAATGCAGAGATCAGTTTTGAGTTCTGTAGTTTACCGTTTCCTCTTGCATCTATTCCTCCTTACCTATTGCGATGAAGGCCCAATCAAGATCCCTCCACAGGAGCTAACTTAAATGCAATATAGGTGAACAATTCAACCAAAATAAGTGAAAATAAATACAATGTATCTAAATGCAAATAAGCAACCTGTCATAATAATTGATTCCATCTGAAATAAATTTACATTCAACAATGTTTTGCGGCAATTTTTAGCATCAATTCTTGTTAAAATTTGAATGATTTTAACACATTCAACATTATGGATAACAAAAATAGTGAATGTTATATATATATATATATATATATATATATATATATATATATATATATATATATATATATATATATATGTTTTTTCCAGTGTCATCATGAGCAAAACAAATTCACGGATTTGGAAGAAAAAAGATCATCAGAATTATGTTAATCCGCGAAAATATTTCATCTTTTAATAATAGTCATTTGTGCTTAGTTTAACTTGTAATATAGGTAGAAAAAATGCAAATGTTGATAAAATAGAGAGGGTCACAAAGCACTGCCCAGGGGGATCCCAATTAGCCTTCACCCGTCACCCCGCGGTCAAGATGTTCGGGGGTAGTACGCGCCGGCTCTACATCTAACCGTACACACGCAAATACATCTGTTAATTTTCAATAGCTCTGTTCCAGTTGAAAAACTTTCGATTAACAACTGTTTTTTTATAACCTTCCCCGCCAATTATTTTGGGAAAAACGTTTTATTTTCAGACGAATATGTTTATTTGTTTTTAATATATTAGGTTGGTGCAAAAATAATTTCGTTTTCTAACATATGTTACTATGTGATAAAACGAAATTATTTTTGCACCAACCTAATAGTAACTAAAAAAACTGAGGTACCTTGAAGTAACCTAGCGGTGGCTAGCACCTCTACCAGACGTATGAGTTGACAATTGGACTTGTTTCAAGCTCAGAAGGACATAAAAAGATTCAAGATCGACGTATATACATGTCTGTAGGTAGTTTTTTAACGTTATGTTTTGGACGTATTTCTGAAAATGGCGCTTTCGGCAAAAAAAAAAAAAACAAAAAAAAAAACGTATGAAAAACAGGGAAGGGGCTAAATGAAATAAAATGCTGATAACAATTGTCATTGATTTGTTACATGTAATCAATGTTCATGTCTTTTCGATCATTAAATCATATGCACGCTGACAGAATCTCATTTCTAATGTCAGCGTTCAAAATAGAACATTCAGTGGCAATCAATTTTATAACTAAAAGGAAAATGCATTATTAATCTCATTCTAGAGAAATAGATAAGAAAAACATTTCTGCTAGTGTTCAATCGCACAAAAGACCGACCATATTCTGTGAATAATACGCAATCGACGTAAGAAGAGATAAAAAAAAGAAAACAAAAAACAAAAAAAGGCGTCATCAGTTTGACCACTGCGTTGCTTGTTTCTCTTTCTGATTTTACGCCCCCTCTACGCTGACATATCTCTTTCCCTTTCTCTGGGGGTGGCGGTTTGCCTGATTCTCTAAGGGCTTGTTTACTGGCATTTGAAATTGACGAGAAATAGAGCATGAACGATATTCTATGACCCACTCTTGCTTCTCGTCTAAATCTAGTAAAGTCAGATCCCTGTACAAAAATATAATCACAATTCCACGCACGCAGACGCAGTAATCAAAGTATCGGCGGCTATTTGTTATTTTCAGCAACTCTTCAGTGGATAGGCAGCAGTACTCTATTCATTTATACGCCATTTTGCAGATGGTCGAATTATTTGGCTGTTTCTAAGCAGACGATAAATTTCGGGATCTTGTTCAGACATGAATATGGATAAAATATTTACGTAACCACCGTCATAGCTATGTCAGAGAAGAAACGTTGCTATGAACAAAAAAAGACATATATTAATACCATCAGAAAAAGTCATGCGCCCCAGATAATACAATTATAAAAGTTTTTCAGAGAAGATTTAGAATTTACCGGATGTTAGATTTAGAATTTACCGGATGTTAAGCCGAGCCGCGCTACTAACAAGGTATTCACTAAAATGATTAATTATCTTTGGTAGTTGACTTTTACTTCTTTATTCTTGTTAAGTATTTATTTACGGTTGTAATTAATTACTGTTTTATTTTAAGAGTGAAGTCTTGAGTTATACTTAATTATTAAAGTTCACCGTACGTCACAAAAATAGTGATACCACATCTGTCGACTTCCTTTTGTTCAAAATTTTCTTTATTTATGTAAGTGGATTTATGTGGGAATATTGTCATATAGAAAGAAAATGAATAACTACCGACACCGAGGTTCGAGCGTGACACTCTGGCCTTATGAATATATATTTTCCGCCAGGTGTATAAATAGCGGTGTCAGGCTACTGACTGTAGTGATTATTGAGTGACTTTTGGGTGGAACGTTACAAAACAATGACGTAATGGCCAGTTACCGGTTGAACAGTGGTAGAAAAAAATGACTTAATGCCCAGCCAACGAATAACACTCGCACTAATAGTACTTGCTCGATAATATTCGCTCGAATAGTAACCACAGAATAGTGTTCTGAATAGTAATGATATTCACTAACCGCCCCATGCGGTCGGATGTGGCGCAAGGTCGAATTTATTGTGGGGTATAGTCTCAGGGAAAAAATTCCCCGTAGACTCCGTAAAAACAGGATCGGGTAGCTGCCTACCACCCTTGACCAGCACACCTCCGAAGTAATTCGGAAAGTGATGATATTCACCTAGCGCCCCACACGGTCGGATGTGGCACAAGGCCGAATTTATTGTGGGGTAAAGGAGCCCGTAAGCTCGGGCAAAAATTCCCCGTAGACACCGTAAAAAATGGGGTCGGGTAGCTGTCTACCACCACAGACGAGACTCTGTCCTTTGGCATAGCCTCGTCTGGGTTCCTCTCTGCCCAGAGGCAGAGAGTTCGACAAGCGCACCTCCGAAGTAATTCGGAGAGTGATCCCTTACACGCCATGCTTATTCACATATATACATTTCCTTTACCATCACGTGATCTACTTATTCAAAATGGGTTCGCCTGTGTTTGCTCTCTGGTGATCTGTGCTCAAACTCCCGTGTTGGCAGCGACACTTTATTCCTATATAACAGTGAAAGTCTGGTTTCGGGCATAAATACTTGTGCAATAGAGGTTGTAAGGTATAGTGCAGGTATTGTTGAGCTGACCAAAGAGGTCCTAGCAAACTTGGACCGAATGGCAAGGAAAATAACGACCATCAACAGATGTTTACATTCTAGGAGTAATTCAGTTCGACTTTACATACCTCGAAAAGAGGGCGGAAGTGGTTTAATATAGGTAGAAGTGTGTGTAACATCAGAATGTATTGTCCTTGCACGAGTACTTACAGAATAACCAAGATGCACCGAATGAAAAGACCATTGGAGACGGAAAGGTCTGCAGATTATGGGAAGAAATTTTAGGATAAGAAATTTGACGCATGGAAGAAAAACGTCTTGTACGGAACACCTGCACAAGAAATCCAGGTCCTTAATCATGGAGATGACTGTGGAATAGCTTCTGGAAGAAGAAAACAGAAGAGTCGATATGTGCAGCCCAAAAGCATTAAGAGCAAATTCTATCTACTACGCTATTGCTAAAACAGCTTGTTGTGCAGGAAATTTAGTGAAAGTATGCCACACTGTCAGTGGCTATACCCAGCTAGCGCAAAATTATCCCATGACAAAATATCCCCCAGAATGCATTGGGAACTCTGCAGGAAGTATAGTTTCGAGTGCGCCGAGAAGTGGTACGAGCATTCCCCACTGTTGGTAGTCCAGCATGGTCAGGTGAATCTCATGTAGGATACGATCGTCTTGACTGACAAGTGCTTGGAGAGAAATCGCCCTGTGCACAAAAGCAGCCATGAATGGCTTCTGATAGACATTGCGGTATCTTGTGATAAGAACATCGTGAAGGCAGAGTAGGCAAAGAGACATCCTAAGAGTAATGTAGCTAGGCTTTATATACCCCGAAAAAAGCCGAAGAAATTTGATAGGGGCAGAAGTACATGAGTACAGAATAGCTATGAAGGCGTGTTGAATGAAATAAAAAAGCCATTATAGAGACGGAAAAGTTGGGAGATTATGGGAAGAGAATTTATGAGAAAATCTGTAAGGAAGGAAAAAGCCTTGCATGAGAAACCCATGAGGTGGCAGATCCGGGATTCATGTAGGTGGCCGAAGAACGGCTTCTTGAAGAAAGAAACAGAAGGGATGATACCTGCAGTGTAAGAACGCTATTGATAGAACCGCTGATTATCCTTGTGCAGGCTGTGTAGGGAAGCTAGTGAAAGTGTGCAATTCTGTTATCTATCTATCTCATTTTAATGTTTTTTTTTAAATCTAATTCTGTGAGATGGAAGTGAGTAAGTTCATCAAAGTAACCATGACCCATTGAAATTTGAACTCACGAGGCTTTGGAATTTGAAGAAAGTCAATATTATACCATTTTTCCTTTGTTCACTTGGTAGAGCGATCGAAAGAATGGAGACATGGATAAAGAAAATTGGCCTTGATTGCACAGTGGAATTGTTGCAGAAAGAAAACCTATTAGGAACGACAAGAATCAGTCAAGTGATGAACATTTAAAGTCAGAAAAAATGGCTTGGGACTGAAGCTTTTGAACCCGTTAACCTGGCATTATTTCAGTCAGTCAAGTGTCATCAGGTGATATACGTTTTGGCGATCATGTATCGTTCGACACATGATTGACGATGCAGATATTTTTCCCGTAGTAGCTTGCCATGTCTTTCTGCAGTAGACTGGTAGCCAACGAAGGCTAAGGAAGCCAGTCTGTCCTAGCTGGTGGGAGGAGGGGAAGAAGAGATGAGGTCTATGGTAGTTGTGTGTAAGTAAATCTAATGAACTCGACTGGAATTCGAACTCGGATCTCTGAATTATCATTCCGAGCTGATATCCATTACACTACAACGCACATCCATGCATTAATTACCAGTGGAAATAAGAAAAATACTAAAATGATACTACTACTACTACTACTAATAATAATAATAATGATAGAAGGAGAAGAAGAAGAAGAAGAAGAAGAAGAGTAGGTGTAACAAGCTGAAGTTGTTCCTTTTTGTGATTGGCGCCCTCGGAACTATCTCCAAGAATCTCTCTGCCTCGCAAGATTTCTTGGACGACATCACTGTGAGTTTGTAGCTGGCAGAACTGCTCGGAAAAGCTCATGCGCTAAGCAAAGTTTTACATGTCTCTAAGATGTGAGTAGGTGCTGCTTCTGCGTGATAGAAATCATCATCCGACCGAAACATCCAAGAGTCGGTAGAGGATACCAAAGCAATAATAACAAAAGCAAGAAAGAGTAAAAAATTATTTCATGATTGCATTTTTAACAATGGGGAATTGTAGCGAAAAGTAAAAAGGGCAAATATTCAACAAAGTTGATAAAATGTAAGCGAATCAGATTAGATGATGTGTCATGAATACAAAATAATAATAATAATAATAATAAAAACATCCTGACAATCAGGACAGCGCAAAGCTGAAAAACTCAACAATATTTTCAATTTTCCTTCTTTCTTAAAACCTGGACTATTGGCCGGAAAAAAACAATAATGCTCACTTTGGGTGTTGTCTTCATCTTTGACCCGTTATAACAAGGTTATGTCAGGTGAAAATATAAAAGGATGTGGCAAAAAAAGCTTGGCAAATTATTGTCTCTTTTATCTATTTGTGAATAAAATTAGCATTTAAACAACATAAAACGTGTGTGAAGACTTCTGATAAAAAAAAGAAACTTTCAAAGTAGTTGTTTACGACTAAAATCAAATTTGAACGCTTTTTTTTTTACTACTATCAATGCTTCATCGCCGAACGAGGTAGTTTCGTGGAGGTGTGACTAATGTAACGGTGTTCAGCAAATACAGACGTACAACGGACATTAAAGAAAAATTCTTGGAAAGAGAAAAAAATAAGTCATTCAAAATTCTTAGAAAGAGATAAAGAAGAAGAAACAAAAGAAGGGTGTGTGTAAAATACACGGTACTTGTGAATGTAAAAATAATTATATAGAATTATAACAACCGTATGGCGGGCAAACTTCTTCTTCTCAATTCATTCTAGGCAAGGCGATAATGCCACTGAGACGCAATGGGCTACTGGAAGTGAAAGAGAATGAGAAAACTTTAGAAGGAACCAGAAACCAAATCCTAAGCGGGGAACATGGGATAAATCTCTACTCCTTTTCAAAAGATGAGGCAGGAGTGCGATAAAAACGGGCATATTAAAAGAGCATTTACAACAAAAAAGTGAGACCAACAAAAATTATATTACCATAAAATGGTAATATTGAAATGCAGAACAATTATACTGCCATAAAATAGTAATATTGAAATACAACACGATTATATTACCATAGAATGGTAATATGGAAATACAACACGATTATATTACCATAGAATGGTAATATGAAAATACATCACGATTATATTACCATAGAATGGTAATATGGAAATACATCACGATTATATTACCATAGAATGGTAATATGGAAATACAACACGATTATATTACCATAGAATGGTAATATGGAAATACATCACGATTATATTACCATAGAATGGTAATATGGAAATACAACACGATTATATTACCATAGAATGGTAATATGGAAATACATCACGATTATATTACCATAGAATGGTAATATGGAAATACAACACGATTATATTACCATAGAATGGTAATATGGAAATACAACACGATTAACAAAAAAGACAGCTAAACCGGATTATCGGTCCTCTCATATCAGAACTGAACCTGTTTATCGCTTCACTCTCATCAGAGCTGAGCCGGTTTATCAGTTCTCTCTCATCAGAGCTGAATCGCTTTATGAAACGGTTTATCGGTCCTGTCTCAAATGAGCTGAACTGGTTAATCGGTCCTCTCTCATTAGAGATGAACCGGTTTATCGGTTCTCCCATATCAGACCTTAACCGGTTTATAGGTCCTCTCTCGTCAAAGCTAAACCGGTTTATCGGTCCTCTCTCATCAAAGCTGAACCGGTTTATCGGTCCTCTCACGTAAGAGCTGAACCGGGTTATCGGTCCACTTTCATCATAGATGAACCCGATCATCGGTCCTCTCTTATTATAGCTGAACCATTTTATCGGTCCTCTCTCATCAGCGCTGAACCGGTTTATCAGACTTTGATCTTTGCTCGGATGAGAGAATGACCACCAATACATTTTATCTGTAGTTGAAGGCATGCAATTGTGTTCAAAATATTTAGATTTCGGCATCAAATAACCCATAGAGTTTAATATGCCGCTAAACAAAATCAACCAAACAACCAACATGAACCCTTTCATAGCATTCATCCATATAATATCTTACAATTTCTTAAAGAAATTAAACTGTATTTCAAAATATAACGTCAACAAAACTACAACATAAAACATACATATCACCACCTCTAATAATTATGTCCACGCATATATGGCTCTACACAAAAGCTGAGTATCATCTACCATGTATTCAATTGTGAAATCAGAATAACATACATTTTAATTACTTCAATTTTGGCATTAAATGATCCATAGGGAGTTGATGCAGCGTTAATCAAACAAAAGAAACAAACTCCCGTCTTAGCCTCATTATCGAACACAGAAAAAATAAATATATTTGTCATCGTCAGCTTCAAAGGATTCACCATAGCTGTCCCATCTACATGCATATACATAATCTTATCAAAGCTAAGTAATTAATTCAATATAATACTAAAAAGAAAAATAGTAGGCAAAACCAGAGTCAGGCCAATGCTTGCATAGTTTTTAAAAGTTCTCAGTACACAATTCAGAAAAATTGAATTTGTAGAGCTGGTAATAAAAAAAAAAAAAAGGAAGAAAAGATGGTACAACCATAAAT